>JAIWZP010000035.1:0-350809 GCA_025201375.1 Gongronella butleri | reverse complement strand
GGCCTCACCTGCCAAAAAAGGGCGCTCTGGCTAGGGTTCGGGTTTCTCCTGAAATGCGACTTACTCCTGAAATGCGACTTACAAAAAAAAAAAACTCCTGGGTTCCTGGGTTCCAATTAAGCGGTAAGTAGGGTACCCGACTTACATTAGGTTGCACGCGCAACATATAGGTACCTTTTGCCCGCGCCCCAGCCCCCCTGGGACAATTGGGCATCCGATTCAATATATAGGTGTGGTAGGGTTGTGGATGTGTGGATGTGAGGGTGCTGGGGTGTGGATGTGGGGGCAAGGGTGGTGGGTGTGGTGGCTGAGTGTGTGGATGGGCAGGGTGTGGTGGGTATGAGTCAATGTGTAAAAAAAAAAAAAAAAAAGACGCAACGTGACGCGTGGGTGTGGGTGTGGTGGGTGTGTGGATGTGAGGGTGGTGGGTGTGATGTGGATGTGGTTGTGGTGGGAGTGGGGGCGGAGGTGGATGTTGTGAGAGTGGGGTGCGTTTGTGGCAGTGTGGGTGTGTGAATCTGTGGGGGTGTGGATGAGTACGAGGCGTGTCGTACGCGTTGAATGCAAAAATAACGCGTCTGGCATGGTTTTTTTTGCGGGGAGCCAGAAAAAAAGGGCACGTGGCGCGACTCTCTTGGTTTTTATCACAATCTACAAGAAAAAGACAGCTCGATGCGCCACCCAAGACACGACACGTTGAGAATGCGCGCGGGCTCCGGCGCGGGGGCGGCGCGTGGGGGCAGACACGCGTCTAACAGACTTTGGACGCGTTGTGCACGGCTCAGCAGCAGATGTTACACAGTCGCTTTAACGTATCCAACACCCTTGGTTCTTTAAAAACCTCTTTCCTTCAAGCGAGACAAAGATCTGCGCATTAAACACCTTTAGTGAACGGGCATCAAAGAGCTGTAGGCCCGCCTGTGAGATAGTATCCATTTTGAATCATGCCAGTCACCATGCATATTTGAAAAAATAAAAATAAATAATATTTTTGACAGAGTCGATTTTCTATCATATCGATCCGACGATTGACCAGAAAATCTGCTGATGCCCATAATTGGATGCGTGGGAGCGAGAATTGTCGAGGTGCGCCAATGCGGATCGGGTGCGTGAATTGGGTGCCTATGCACGGTTTGCTTGTTTCGTTTGCACGATTTGTCGCTTTCTCTTTTTTTTTAATGCGCCGCCACCGTCGCGCCTTGCGCGCCATTGGCTTGCGCTTGTAACCAGACTGCACATATGACGTGGATGGATGCACTGATCGTTACTTGATTTTTGCGTGCATTCTTGGTTTGTTCGATTTCTTTTTTTTTAATTTGCCGCCAATGCCACGCCTTGCACGCCATTGGCTAGACAATGTTCAGGGTGCACATGCCTTTGGGCTAGGCGGTTGTTCAGTGCTTGATCTTGGCTTGTATTATTTCTTGCTTGTTTCCTTTTTTCTTTTTCTTGATTGATTCAAATGTTTGCCTTGCCACACCATGCGCGTCTTGGCCAGGCATGACACCAGGTACACACGATCCTTTTAAACGTAATTGAGGATGTCATGGCCATGCCTTTGAGACACGACTAAGGTAACTTGAAATTTCTATATCATAAAAAACTACACAAATTTAGGCATAAATGCAATAGGATATAAAAACTGCTCTTTTTAGTATATTTATATTTTAAATATATATTTATTAATATCAACATTTTTATTAATTTTTAAACATTTTTTAAATTTAACATTTATGAATTGATATAAAATTTTTATAGATATCTTTATTTGTGACATGTTTCTCTTTGGCAAACAATGGCCATGCCCTAGCAAGATCAACTCGGCATGCAAGCATCCTTATCATCTGAATTGATGTGGCGTGCATGCATATTATTATTGTCAATTGAACCAACGTGGCGTGCATGCGTATTTATTATTCCCATCTGGACCATCGTGGCGTGCATGCATACTGTTGTTTGTACAAACACTTCCTCGGCGCTTTCTCCGAAGCGTTTCATCGTCCCCTTCTCTCTCTTATATATATTCCCTTCTTCCGGACACTCAATTAGTTTTTCCCCACTGAATACAACACACACACATTCTATCCCCTTTCTTGTTATTAAAACTCTGGCTCCAACAATGGTTACTCCTCAACTTGCCAAGTGTTCCCATGGGCGTTACAAGCCGGCTTTCGTGGCACGTCGATCCAAGAAGCCTCGATATAAGCGCGCGCCGCGAAGCGGCGCGCGCACGGATCACTGGTCGCCTCCGCCCCCTCGCAATTGGGGACCTCGACGTGTCGGTCCGTGCCCGGATCGTCACAGAGGATGATCTGGTCGTGTATCATTTTATTTCTTTTCTTTTTTCTTTTTTTTTAACGCGCCATTGACGCGTCACTACGCGTCAATGGCTCTCCGAGCGCGTCTGCTCTCGCACCCTTTGCGCGCGTTTGCCTCTTGACACGAGCTGGGCCGTGACAGGGTGCGAGCTAGGGTCATATTTATACTTTTTTCTTTCCAACATCGACCAAACGGGACAAACGGCGCACGTTAAAGACAAGAATGGAATAATAGATGAGAAAAAAATGTGTGTACAGAATTGGCAGAGCACAGATTGACAGAATTGGCAAAGCAGTAAGACGAAATAGCGAGAGCAGAGGGACGAAAAAGGCAGAGCAGATGAGAACAACGGACATTTTGTTGACAGCTGACAAACGATTTTGCACAGGTTTCTGCCAAAAAGGGCGTGCCCGCGATTGCGCGTAAACAAAAGGATCGCAATCGCTAAACGGATAACGGACAAAATGTGCGCGTGGCGCAAGATGATTGCAATCTCGGCTATTTTGACTTCTACTGTAGCCGTGCTTGAGCGGAGCGCGCCAAAGGCTGGCATTTGAGCGAGCTTGCATTGCTTTCTGCACACAATGGAATGATGGCTTTTCATATGGTTTGATTCTTTTGATTCTTTTAAGCCTTTTTTCTTTTTTTCTTTTTTTTTTAAATAAAAGCGCGTCAAAGCGCGTCCATCACCGCGTTACACGGTCGCTGGCCATGCTGACGCGTTGATCTGCGAGAACTAGGGCTGGTTCGCGACAGTGATCCGATCTCGCAAAAAAATGCTTCAAAATAGCGATGTTTTCCACAGCTGCATTTTTGACTTGCATCTGCATGATTCTGGTTTCCATAAATAGCAAGCGAATCCTCGCGAAGCGTGAGACACGGTGCGCTTCCACAGGACCAGTGACACTCATGTCAATAATCATCAAAGAATCGTCAAAGCGTGTTTTTTTTTATTGATTAGCCACCATTGGGGGATATTGAGAATGGGGAATCGAGGAGAAAATTTACTCATTCAACTGATGGGCACAGAGGAGTAAGATGCGATATCAACAAGCAAAAAAAAAAAAAAAAAAAAAAAAAAAAAAAAAAAAAAAAAAAAAAAAAGAAAAAAAAAAAAAAAAAAAAAAAAAAAAAAAAAAAAAAAAAAAAAAAAAAAAAAAAAAAAAGAAAAAAAAAAAAAAAAAAAAAAAAAGCGCCAACGCCAACGACAGCGACATCGACATCGACATATGATATCAATCAAAAAGCGTCCTCAAGTTCGAAGGCTGTGGCGGACGTGCAGACGTAGACGGAGGCCGCAAACTTGTCGGTGAGCGAGATGAATGGGCGACGGGCAAGGTCAGATGGCCATTGCTGCTCGTGCCCAGCAGCTTGCGACAGGATGGCTGTGGCCTCCTCGTTGGTCAGCTTTTGCTTGTCCGTCATTCGCATGCGATATTCAATGACACTTGGATGCATCACATTTGCGTGGGCTCGCCTTTGGCATGATTGACGTCTTGCAGCAAGACAATCACGCGCTCCTCCCAAAGCGCATGTGATCCATCTACTATGATTTTTTACACAGTTCCCTAACGTGATTGTGTTCACTTTACGCAAAACAAAGTGAATTTATGTTGATTGGATTTTTTAGATCTATATAGAACATTTTTTCATACACTCATGTAATAAATTTGTGCATATTTCACGCAAAAAGTCGCAAATCCGGATAGAGGCGGAAGACAATGGCAGGGAAAAGAAGTGGAACGGTTGCTGGTCTGGCATTCGAACAAAGGATGCGTCAAAAAGGGCAAGCAGTGTCGCGACCCACGGATTCTCCACTTGAAAGACCGGCATGTATTGCCAATCATCAAAGAACAGGCTGTTCAATCGGACATGGAGTAACGACGGAAGCGTAGACAGCACCTGTTCAAGGAGAATCGGCGATTGCAGCAAGCAAGACGTGATTTCCAATCGCTCAAGCTGTGCGCTTGCCGGCATTCGCACCAATGCATTGTTGAATCATTTTAGATCAAGCATGAACATTTCAAGCTTGCGCAAAGATGTCAGGCTGCTGAGAAGGATTTCCCATGCAAATGGCACAGGCACGTTCTCATCCACGGCGATCGTGAGGCTGTGCAACAGTGAGCGAGGCAGGCGCGCAAGGATCGGGATGACATCATTTTGATTGCTAAGGGTAAGATCGACTTCCAGCGGTGGACAAAAAGTGATCAAAGAATTGGATGTGAGGTGGGCTGCTTGGTCCTTGAGCTGAAGAGGGCGAAGATGCTGGCCAGGATTGCTTGTCTGGTCGGGCACGAGAATGAAGTCATCAGGGCCATCAATTCTGCTTGCACGCGCAAGGAATCAAGGTTGGGCATGAGGTAAGCAAAGAAAAAAGCCAATTCTGCCATGTCAGGAACGTCTGGTCAAAACCGCAAAGAAGGAAAAATCCATGTTTTCATGTTGACGTGTTGCCGTTCGTTGCCAATCGAGGAGTCAAGGAATTGCGGTAGGGCCTGGCCGTCCACGGTAGTGACAGGCAAAGTGATGTAAAGGCGATGAAGATGTGGCAAATGACGCAAAAGCTGCAGGATATAGTGAAAGTCGGCACGAAACACCATGCCACCCTTAATTTCAAGGTGTGTCAACTTTGAATCGGGACGAGGAACAATTGGAGGCGCGAAAGGCACGGAATAGCCAGTGAAAATCAGATGACGCAAGCTTGGCATGCTGGTAATGGTGACATACTCCGCCATTATGTCTTCATTGACCTTGCTCTTGATTTGCACAGGCATCAGTAGCGTTTTCAAGTCGGTGGCGTGCGACAGCAGCTCAACAACACAGTCGAAACAACAGACAGAGGTTCGATTTGGCTCTGATGGATGATCAAATCTTGCGCCGGGAAGTAAGCGTCTGGATTGCCATGGTACAAAGAGTGCGCATCGATCAATTGCTCATTGTTGAGATCAACTTGGACTTGGCTGAAAGCCACTGGCGTCGCAAGCAAGCGAAAGAAGCGGCTCACCAGTCGACACTCGAGCAAGACGTCCAAAGGAAGCCATTGGATGACGTCAAGCAGTAGCTCGCGAGGTAAAGCAGTAAAAAAATCCATTTGACGAGACAAAAGACACAAAAAGAAAGAGAAAGTGAAAGAGAAAGAGCCAAAAACAATCAAATAGCTAAAAGTAAAAAAAAAAAAAAAAGGAAATTGATTGAGACCAGCAGATGGGCGCGTTTGAACCCCGCTTCCCCTTTTTGCATGAATGGTTGTGACGGCTGCGTCAGAAGAAGAAAAGGCGCTGCGAGAGGGCAATTCACTATTTTATCTTACAATTTGGAGACCACAAACTAGAAAATAATAGAAATAAGAGATATATTACATCGGGGAGGGGGAGAACCAAGAAAAAAAGAAACGAGCGGGACAAAGGTGTAGGGCGTGGAAAAAAAAGGGGGCGGATGCCGCGAAATGCTCTCGTCATTGGTGCCGAGTTGCTTTATGAGAGACAATGGCGTCCATGTGGTGTTGAGGATAACGGATACGTCGGCTGTCTTGGCATTGGTCAGGCGCAGATCATCGATCAGTGTGGTAAAGGATGGCCCCGCCTCAGCTTGATGGGCGCCTTTCTTGAAAAATCCTGCAAAACAATGGACCATGACGAGAAATCCCAACGTAAAAAAGCGACAATCCTGCTGTTTGTCATCCGTGAGTCGTTCAAACCGGGTGTCCAGCACGTCCATGTCGGCGACAATGTTTTACGGCATGATGATGCTGCGCTGCGTGATCTCCACAACGTCAAACGCGTGCTGTAGCCTGCTATTGAGCGACCAGGTGTCTTTTGCGGCAAGTCGTTGCCTCAATGTCTGGACGTGCTCGTGTAAAAGTCGCACATGGAGACAGCGACGCCATTTCCAGCACTTCCAAGAAGAATGGCGCATGTGGCGAGCAGCGACGACAAGGACATGCGCCGGGATAACCGCTTTATCGTCATTTGTGGCAATTCACACAAGGGTGGGAGGGTCGTGTGCAATATCAAGTCTCGTGTAGTCGATGTAGTTGGCGCGTCGCCTGTGCCCATGACGTTGAATCGGTCGAATTGTCAAAATTGGCGGCTCGAAAGTCGTCTTGAGAATGATCCACCTCGTAAATCATTGGTAAAAATTGTGGTAAGCCGCGCCCTCGCCTAGATAGCCATGCAGCAGGTGGCACGGTCTGAGATCAGTAAATCAGCATACACGGGCAGGTCGGCTGCGAGGTCGATGGCCAATTCGCGCCGGATGGCCTTGGCGGCCTTGGATTGATGCTCGTGCTCTCGCCAGGCTTTTCCAATGGCTTTTTTTTTTTTTCATCCGGTGGATACGTGGAATCTTGTTGATAAAACAAAGAGGTAAGCGCCAAGATGAACAAAAAAAAAAAAAAAAGGAAAAAGGAAAAGCTGCGGTTTTTACCCTCGGTCCATGAATTGCGACACCCAATGGGTCGCACAAGTTCTCGGGCACGTCCGCCATCCGCATGCGGCGCGAGGTCGGTCATCTTGAGGCCACCTTCGTGAGTCCACATCCTTTTTCATACAAGTCTACAAGCCAATCACTGTCAGAAACATGTCCATTTTGATTTTTTTTTTCAACCGTGTCTTACCATATAATTTGTTCTTTTTCTTGAAAAATGACGACCTATAAGATAATAAAAAAAGGAGGAGAGGGGAAAACGTGTCAATCAGCACTCAAACATGGATGCGATGCTTTTTTCGAACCTCGTCCCAATGCTGGCCCCCAGATTTGCTCCTCGAATGTGGTGAATGTGGCAATATGGCCCTGGGTTGTGGGGCATGCACGCGAGTTATGCACGGGGTCATCTAAAAATGAAAGAATAGATCCATAAACATAAAATAAAAACGTAAAAAAAGCAATTTCTCACTTGAATGGTTCACGTTGGCATCTCAGATACCCTCCAGTCACTTGTACAGATCCGGGTTCTTTTCTTCAAACGCCTTGAAGCGCATCTAGCATAAGAAAGCGCATCAATCGCGCTCTAAATCTCGCATTTTTTTGCGCCATTCTCACTTACATCTGTTTTTTTCCTGTTTGGTGCACATCAAAAAGTTGGTGAATAACAATGGGCGGACGGATGATTGGGCAATAGCGTGCCTGGCGTGCTCTGCATTTGGAGGATTTGCACGTCGAAGTTGTATTTTAGTCGTTTTGGCGGCGAATGGCGCTATTGACACCTTGGATCACTCTTGGTGCGGCGGCACAGCCGATGTCTTCCTTTGTGCGGGAGCGGGGTGCGCCGGCTTGATGCTATCTCCATCTTCCTTGTCCGACGTGGCAACTGAGACAAGAAAAGCAAAAAAAAAAAAAAAAAAAAAAAAAGGATGAGCCCATTTGACACGCGTACCATTGGCCAATCAATTGAGTGCCATCGTAATCGTCGTCTTCACAGCTTGCCCGCGGTATCGACCACTTTATTCAAACACGCGTTGGCGCGTCGAAAGGACAAAAAAGGGGGTTATCAAGCAGAAACACACAAACAAAAGGAAAGAAAGATGCTTACAGTGAGCTTGGCATCGACGTGGTTGAGTAGCGTGGGCTGCTGTGAGCAAGTGGGCGTGGATTTGGCTTGGGCATGTGCCGACGGGCCAGACGCGGGCGGCCGAGGGTGGCCGAGGGCTTTTTCGAGGCATTTCGCGGACGCAGGCTTCCTTTTTTTGCGCAAAAGCAGAGTGTCGCATAGATTCGTGTTCTCAAGTAAGTCAGGTACCGATGGGGAGGGAAAATAAAAGGAAGAAAGCGATATAAAAGAGTCCCAAGCGTCAAATGTGCTCAATGCAGCGTGTCGGAGCCCAAATGTTTGCAAGTCCACCCACAATTGCGCGCCAAGCACCATCCACGCGTTTCAACGCACAAGGACAACAAATAGAATTGCGATCAGAGCGGGTGACTGGGCTCTATGATCCGGGAAGACGCGCACCCACGCATTTGGACACCGAAAATCACGAATAAATTGGCGCACAGGTGGACGTTTTGATCGAATGATCCAGAACGTCGTGCATCCACGCGTTTAAAAGCTTTGGCACCCCACGCAAATTCATGCATCCGATGCATCTCGACTCGCGGATGCGGCAGCGCAAATAAAAAGCCCAAAAAAAAAAGATCGAAAAAGCGATACGCCGGACTGGACCGTACTCGGCAACACTTTATTTGGCTGCCCTCAGGCTAAAAATATCCTCCCGTGCTCTGAATCGACCCATTGACTACAAAAAAAAAAAAAAGGGGGGGCAGATAAGGTTTGAAGCATAACGACCAATTTGGAAAGAAATGGTCGTCGTTGGCAGGGCTAGGAGAGAGGGGGAGAGTCGATGTCCATGGGCTCGTCGATATTCTCACCCTCCATGACGTGTCGTGAACGAAGACCGTGCTTCAGCTTTGTCTGGTCCACATTCTTGAGAGATGCCTCGCACATTGGGCAATTGAAGCGGACTGCCTGAAACACGGTAGACCACCTGGCCGCTGCTTGTTGATGACATCTTTTAGCAGGAGGTAGGATACTTTTTTTTTTTTCTTTGCATGATACTTGCTCAGTATCATATCAAAGTTAATTGTATTCAATGATGTCATCGCATGATGGCAATCAGCACAATCCCAATTGGATAAAATGTGGTTGTGCCTTTTCCCTCCCCTCATTTGCGCCGTCGCTTGTGTCAATTGTTTCCAAAGCGCCCCAACGTGCGTCAAAAAAAAAAAAAAAAAAAAAAAAAAAAAAAAAAAAAAGACGAGAGCAAAAAATGGGACTATGGCAGGCTGGCAGCGCGCAAAACAGATTTTAAGACGATTTTCTTTTTGGCAGTGTTACATTGATCGCATAGTACGCATAAAAAAGAGTTGCATCTTGACTCTCGACTTTTTTGTTCATGGATGTCTGACCATAGGTTTTTTTTTTTTTTTTTTGCGAGCATTTTGTTCCAAACTTTGCGACTTTTTATTGCAATGATCGGACAATTGGCAGTAATCAATAGCTTTTTACTGTATTGCACAATACTGTAACCACCAAAATATTTGCCAAAAACACAACATAAACATTTTTGATGGACGTCAATCAAAATTCATTCAAAATAAAGTATCAAAGTGCTCAAAGTGAATTAATTCGCAATTTCTGGCATTACAATCGTCCGATCTTGGTCAAACCTGATTTGTTATTTCTGAATTGTTGGGTCGATCATCGTCAAGGGCAAAGCGGGGGGTCACTTGGAAGATATTCCTTCAAAAAGAACCAATTTTAGACATTTAGTTACATTTTCGGCGTTTTGTCGACAAATACACTCTCAATCGAAGCGCAACAGGTCTCACTGGAAAGAAATGGCCAAGGCTGTAACAGCCTGCTGGTCTGCGGAAACGATTCTGCCAAAAGTCTTTGAGATGGCCGACAAAAGTGTTTTTTTCCGCTTTCATATGAGATGACACAAAAATGTACTTGACAATGACCAGACAAAACGTGCCATCGTTGTATCGTAGGGTCAGCCTGTCCACTGAGTCGAATTGTGGATACTTTGGTCAAGTTGTTTCTAAAGGCGTTTATAAAACGACTCGCTTTAACGCAAAAAGATTCGTAACTCTTGAACAAAGCGCCGCAATGCTCTGAAACGCGTCTCATTGTGAAGATGTCATCTGGAAACACCAAACATGATTAAACTTGCAACTGCCAAAAGTGTATAGGTGTGCACCAGACACCCATCAAAAAATGAGCCATGGCAAGCTCTAAAACCAAAATCGTAAATTCAGGTCTCCAGAATTTCGCCAAACTTACAAACGCAAAACGCATGATGGAGAAACCACGAAAATATCAAAAAAGAGAGAGGTCTATCTGCTCAGTGACGAGCAATGTGCGATTTTAACATAAACTTTATAGAGAAATAGCCCGGGAAAAACGCGTCCATAGAGCCACACCGACGCGTCCATTAGCAATAGACACGCCGAATGCATTAATTTGATGCAACTAGCCGAGCAGGAATAACCAAACTGACGCGCTTTTATGACGCGTCAAAATTCATAATGATTTTTGCCGTGCATTTGTTTCGCCAGGACGCTTATTTTTCACTGATCATGACAGCTACGTACGCACCATGCCATGCTCTTTTCGATAATGCAAGTTTCAAGGTGCTGTGATCACTTATCATCAAGATGAACTTGAGCCGAAAATTAGACGAAAATCGCAATTTACGTCGAAATTAGTCAATGAATCTCCGTTTTTTGTTGCATTGACATCGGTGAAAGAGAAGGGTTTAACATATGTGTGAATGGCGTGGCGATCTAAGGACGTAAATTTCATGGTTTTCCGCGGGTCGCCTGTACCCCTTGGACATTTGGCAGTTTTGAAAATCGGACATTGCGCGCCATCTAGTGGCCACAGTGCCTCGTGGGGTGGGCTCATTTGAACGACAAGACTTGGAATGACTGACTCAATGAGTTTAGCGCCCTTACCAGATACTAAATGTAACGACTGATGGCCAAAAAACAAAGAAAAAGCTTCGAATGCAAGTTTCTCGACATCCATCTAGAATAAGTGATTGACAGCCTTGTCGCACAGCTTGAGACTACTAAATATCGAGACTTATACTAAGAGGTTGGTTGCTCATTGGCCAAAGAAAGCCAGTGCTGCGCATTACAATGTCAAAGTGCAATCAATTTGTGAGATTCTCTTGCTACAGTAATCCAATTTCTTTCAAACTTGCCACAGAGACCGGCTATCCCATGAAGGTAAATATTGATCTTGAAGAAAACACAGGGATGATGCGACGCGACAATAAAAAGTAAACATTCATGCAAATCAAGTATCCAGCTTGCACAGAGCACCGCAACAAGATGGATCCCAGAGTGCTCAATTCTCCGTAAAGAGAGTCCAACCCACCGCCCACAGTCACAAATCCAAGACATACATACATGCTTTTTTCAGTTTATTCCAAAATTGTTCAAAAGAAATTGTCTCTGGTGAATAGGGCGGCAAATTTGCCACTTTAGTCGCATCCTTCCGCCGATTTCATAACACGTTCGCGCAATGATGAATCAAGGCATTGTCCACGACTAAAGTATTAACGCGAAATAAAAAAATTCAAAAACAAGAAAAAATATAAAACTCAATACAAGCAAAGATATGTCTGTTTTTTTTTTTTGACGAGTTCGCTAAAAGGCAGAGCTTGGCAGCATTGCCAGGCTTTTTTTTTATGGGTTGTTTAATATAACAATATTCACTCGCTAAAGAAGTTTTGCACCATTGGGCTTTCTCGTCGTGTAAACCAAAGGTATAGCTGAGCAATATTATCATTTTGGTCAAGGAACGTGTCAATGAATTCAAAAGGCAAATCCACATAATCGCTGATATGATATTGAGCGGCCTTCATTTTTTCTGAGAAGGCATCGCCAGGTTGGAATGTGTTGCCAAAGAAGTCGCGCGCAAACAATCGATTAATTTTGACTTTTCCGCCTGGAGACTCGGGGTCGATGTTGACGCGTTCTCGTTGCATCAAGTCAACGAGCGCTTGGAAGCCAGGGCCATCCAAAATACGAATGTCGAATCCATAATGGCGAATCATTTTTTTGAGACCCTTTTTCCAGTTGGTCCTCGTTGTTGCAAGATCCAACTTGGAGTTTCCCCAGACACCTACCGGGCCAAACTCAGCAATGATATTTTCCACGAGTTGCAGGTCCATTAGCTTTGCCGCCGAGTCAATGACTTCCATTTCAAAGCCTTCCACATCAATCTTTAAAAAGTGGACTGGTTGACGCAAGGACAGATCATCCGGCATCAGGGTCAATGGATCAGCACCGTCGCGCTGCGCGTCTTGGGCCCTTTGGAACGCCTCACTATAGCCATGGCCAATGTCTTCGGGAGAAACTAAGATATTGTTTGTAGAAAAGAGCAAATCGTAGCGTGGAAGGGCATCCAGACGAACCGTGCGTGCCATCAAGCCACTTCCAGGCGAGTCTTTGCGCACATCCAAGGTGACTTGGCCAGGATTTCCAAAAACATCGTTTGACATTGGGAATTCGTTGAATTTGTCCAGGGCGCCCAATGAGAGCAGACGTGTGCGATCCTCCACCTGATTCAAGCGGACAGACATGGCCATTGAACCTAATCAAAAATGGTTTAAAAAGAATTGTGGGTTAGATTTCGTTGAAAAAAAGAGAAACATGCTTAAAACATACTTCGAACATGTGGTTGGAGCTCCAACCCAATGACTTGAGCACCGCTAACGCCGGCCGACAACGAGAAAATGCCATGGTTTGCTCCTGCAGATGATGATGATTAATAAAAAAATGTGGGGAACTTTTGAATTTGCTTGGTTTTTTACCAACATCGATCATCAAAAGGGGAGAATCACGGGCCGGATCTTCGCGATACGACCGCAGAATCCATTCCATTAGCCGGAAATAGCGGTGCTCAACGCTACAAACGATTTGCCAAAGATCAGCATGGATCGGAGCAACCAAATAAAAGTCGGGTTTATTCTTGATCTAATAGAAAATAAAAAGTTTGAATTCCAAATTGTGCACCATCTGATGTTCAAAGCATGCTTTACAACTCGCAATTGCCACTTAAAATCGCCAGAGTCTGCCGTCAATTTCTTATCGTGCAAGATCACCGTCATATTGTTTGACGTGGGATTAACAATAGCTGCATCATGTTCTCGGCCTACAAATTTTCGCATAAATGAATCGTTTGTCGCAAAACATGGTGTTTTAACAAAGCGTCACTCACCGTGCATGGAGCCTCCAAAGTATTTCTTGAAAGAATAGTCCTGGTTTTAAAAATAATAAATGAGAATCAACGAGTTTTGACTACTCAATAAAATCAAAATTATACATTGTCCATCAATGATTGCACAAAGTAGCGCGGCTTTTCTTCACGGTGACGATAGAATGCTGTCAGCATAATATCAACCAAAATCAGCGCGCATAAAACATATCCTAACAATGCCTTGTTGGCAATGAGTCTGTGCGGTCTAAACATTGTCAATTGTATGAAAGAGAGCGAAAAGCATTTTGCATCTTGTATTTATTGAGTCGATCGTATAAAAGGCGTGCATGCCAAGGGACGGAATGTATAAAACAAGCTTTACAGTATTGCGTTCTCGATTGAAAGCAACCACTCAAACAACACTTTTTTTATTTTGTCGTCGCTTGCAATGCATCAAGGCGCATTATTATAAGTTGAGAAACACGGGATAGTAGTCGAGAGCCCAATCGGCTCTTCTGGTCTTCTTGATTCTTGATTCTATCTTGTTTCTGATTTTTTGTGTTTCTCGAGCCAAAAAAAAAAAAAAAAAAAAAGGGTGCCTCAACTTTATCACCAAGCCCATTTATGGCAACGAGGGACCCTATCCCCACGATCTTGGCTCTCTCACGTTTGCCCCTGGCTCTCTTTTCGCATCTCAGTGTTCGCACTACTTCCCCTCAATTTCTTTGTTTCTCTTTTTTTTTTTCTTCTGTTTTTCTTAGACGTTTTAAAGTGATTGGGAAGCCATTGGCACACTTGATGGCGCAAAAGAGGTAAAAGGCAACCTCTCTGGGCTCTCAGGGGGGTTTGATTGACGCTCCTTTTTTGGCACGATTGGATTCGATCGTGTTTTTCTGCTTTTCCTCGCTGTTTTCCCTGCGTGGCACCTCGCAAACGTGGCGGCACGACATTACGCGACTCTGCTGCTTTTCAATAGGTATCCTGAAATTCAAGTAAAATGCATTTTTTACTCCTTTCCGGCTCTGTCTCGCTCTTTTTGCGCCGCTCAGAGGACGAACTTGTACGAGCAAGCGATTAAAGGCGAGACACGGCGACGTGCACGCGCAAATCTGCTGAAATGCGAGCACTAGACTGGTCATTTTTGTCTGTTTTGCTTGTTTTTGTGTTTTCACGCGATTGCGGCGCGTTGGCGGATCATAACCTGACGTCATTGTACGCCCATTATTTTTTTGAAACGACAGGCACCGCAATTGACAGCTTGGATTCACCCGAATATTTTCAATGACCTTGATCAAGCGGCCAAAAGCATCCATCTTTCGCATTTTTGGTTCATCTCCCTGTTTCGCCTTGGTCATTTGATATTGACAACTGGCCATTGTGTATTTGGTTATGTTGTTGCTGTCTCATTCATTGGTCTGTGGCGCCCGAAAAAAAAAAAAAAAAACCGGACCCGTGGTCTGCACATCAAGTTTGCCCCTAGTTCTGATGTTGTTTTGGTTTTCCGCAATCTTTCGGGGCCCCTGTGTCAATCTTTTCCTTTTTTTTTCCTTTGGTGCCGGGTACGTCATTCCACAGCCGCGTAGATATCAACGCGAAGTAGCTACGAATTGACGCGTCAGAATGGCCAGTTATGAGTCGTGAATGTGTTTAGCGCGTTGCAAACGCAATTAAAATCGCTTTATCAGGCGCTTGAGCTATGCCAATCTCCGTGCCAACAACAGATGGAAAAGCCAATGAGTTGCAAGCAAGCTTGTTTATTCAAAAACAGTTGGAATTCGAGACACGGTACCAAAACAGGTGCTCAATCTTCTTCATCTTCGTACACGGTGGTCTCCACGACTTGCTCGACGTACTCGTCACCATTTTCATCCTCGATGACAGTGTTGACAACGGTCTCTTGAACGACAACCTCATCGCCATCTTCATCCACTATCATATTCGTAAAAGAAAAAAATAAAGAAATGTCATTAAAAATCATCCATGAATCTTATTTTGAATGATTTTTAATGCTTACCAGCTTCATAGGTGGTCTGCTCGACTTCTTGGTAGTATTCCTGAAAAAAAAAAAACGCGTCAAACGAATGTCAATTTGCAAAATTGAGCAGATTTACAGCTTCAGAGGACATGATTGTAATGGTTTGTATGTTTCTTTTTTTTTTTGCGGCAGTCTTTCCCCTCGCTTTTATACTCTTTTTTATGCTCATCATAGTCGCGGTGCAACAGGATGAGGTGCGGGCTTGGCTTTCTCGCATAATTAGGTTCAAAGATGCGCTTAGACAAAGGAGACACGACCTGGCCGCAGGCTGTCAGGACCGCGTCTGACCAAAACCTTAAATCAAAGGGCCGTTCCCTTTTTCTGGAACGTTGGTGGAACAAGAAATACATTGCTGCAAAGCGTCACACACGTGTGCCATTGGTGTCCCTGAAAAAAAAAATCAATAATGCTTGGCTCTTGGAAAGCTCAATTAAGCTACGACATTGCTCTCCATGGAAATAGACCGCCACACGCAGCACTAAATTACACCCGCAGTCAAACTCGGGTCCAGATTTCATCGATCGTTGCACCAAAAACAAAAAAAAAAAAAAAAAAAAAAGGTTGTGGGTACACTTTTAGCGCGTCTCTCAGTTCAAAAGTGCCAAATGCTGCCTATCACTGGATGGACGCATCCATTAATACTTGTGGCGCGTTGCTGAACGTGATCATTTAACAATTGAGAGTGCAAATATTGACAAAAATCAAAAAGCTGTGGCTGTGTGTGCTTAGACAGCGTGATCCTGGGGAACGCTGGCATTTTCAGGGTCTTATTTTAGCAACCTCTCTTGGGATCTAGCCCACTGATGCTCGCCATTAGCCATGCGTGTGGCGTGTCTCCCTGTGAATTCACGCGTTCCCACCCACCCAGGGCTTGGATGGCGCTGGTCCCCCCCCTTTTTTTTTTTTTTTTTGTATCTCAATTCTGTATTTCGGTGTCCCAAGAACGACTCACGACGTGGATTCGGACCAAGCTTGCCGTATCAAAGCAACAACGGATGTGCCACGTGAACCAGGAAAAAAAAAGAAAGCGAAGTAAAGAAAGGCAGGATTTTCTTCCATGAGCCTCAGTGTGGGTTGGAAGATGGATGATTGGCACCAATTCAGACTACTCGTTTATTAATTTAGATTTTGAGAGCGAATTGGTCGATACCAGCAAGACTTGGCGTTTTTCCAGTCCATCGGCCTCGCGCGCCGCCACCTTTTGTGCCTGGCAAATGGGCCGTCAATTTGGTGGTGATTTCCTTGAGTCGTTGGTCGTCGCCGCTCAGCACAACCAGCGTGCCGGGGCCGGATGGCTCGCCGGACGCAAGCACAACAACGGCACGCGGCGATGCGGCCAATAGATCGCGATCCTTGATGGCAGCTGCCACCAATGTTAGGTACGCCATGTCGCCGGCCTCGTCATCGTGTACAAGCAGAACCGTGTCATCGCCAATTGCCTTTGCAATGCGGTCGCACGCGTGTGCGGCACTGCGTGCTTGCCATTGCTTGATGATCTTGGCTTGATTCCTTGTAGCCAATTGCAAACGTGTGACACTCTCGACCAATTGATCCACAGGCACTGACAATGCCTTGTTCAGCTGCCGCGACACGTCGTACAGGTTGTGGAGCGTGTCGGTGACGCGGTCGCCAAATACAAAATAGACGCGCGTGTTGCCTCCGCGAATATTTTCAGTGTGCAGCAATTTGAGGACCTGCAAATCGCCAAGGTGCTTGACGTGTGTGCCGCAGCAAGGGTTGCGATCCAGCCCCTCAATCTCAATCGTGCGAATCACACCACCATCACCTGCATAATCCGCAGGAAGCGACGAAAGGCCATTTTTCTCATCATGCGCCGTCGTATGGCATACCATGGGCGTCGCCTGCCGGATCCATGCATTCACAACACCCTCCACTTCGTCCAATTGCGCTTGTGTCGGTGCCTTGCCCCCTGCAGTGCCCAATTCAATATATGCGAATTTGTCCTTGAGCGCCCAGCCAACCGTCTCCATCTTGTAAGGTTCTTGTTCGAGCACAGCGCTCAAAAGATGCTGCCCGCTGTGCTGCTGCATGTGGTCGCGTCGCCGAGACCAATCGAGCGTCACATGCACGGGTCCGGGCTCGACACGCTCCTTGGTGTAATGCACATGCGCAAGTTTGTGTCGCTGCACGTCATACACCTGTACACCATTAATGCTGCCCGTGTCCGCAGGTTGCCCACCGCCCTCAGGAAACAACACTAGCAGTAAAAGAAAGAGTAATTGGTCAGCAAAACGTCATGAAAGCACTCGATTTTTCTTTTTTTTTTTCATACCAGTGTCCTTGAGGTGCACTTGATAAAATCCTTTTTTGTCTGGCTTTTCCGAACAAGAGATGCACGTCGTTTCGAGCTCCTTTGCGTAGCTGTCGCGCTGACAGAACAGGTCACCAACAGGCACTTGACTCATGGAAAACAATAGAATTGAAAAGAAAGGGGAAGCAATTTGCCTTTTGCCACTCATTTTCTTCCTTTTTTTTTTTTGGCAATGGCGGACAATGAATATCGACTTTTTTGACAGCACCTTTTTTTACACACGCAACAAAAAAAAAAAAAAAAAAAGGGAATACTTGCCGTCACATGCTGCACAAAAGGCGACCCTTTCCAAACTTTGGTTTTTTATCATTCATAGCATTGGACACAAAATTAGACACTTTACGACCGCTCTTTTTGGATCTTTCGGCCTTAAGGGCAGATGCAATCATGCGAGCCATTTTTTTTCATTGCCCTTTCCCGTTAAAGAGTGTGTTGTACTGAATCCAAAAGAGTAAAGCTGATTGGAATTTCCTTTAATTCGTAGAAAAAAAGAGAATTGACCATGGTAACGATTAAAAAAAGCAAGTGAAAGCGACTAAGGCCATGTGGAAGGTGGGAAAGGTATATTATTTGATGGTGGCCGCGGGGGACACCATGTGTGTGCGCATCAAACACATGCTCAAGGAGCTATAACTCTTGCGCCTTAGGCGAGTGCGACGCGGGGGATTCTGACGACGCATTTGACCCATTGGCGTGCTTTTCTGCTGAGATTTTGCTGAAACGCGCCCGGGTCACGTGTCTATCCAATTAAACTTGTCGAGACCATATGACGATGTCCTGATAAAAAAAAAAAAAGTCGAGATTTAATTGGAACCATATTAAAAATGTCCACTTTCGACTTATTCTTAGCTGCCAAAGCCTAGCACAAAGATGCTGCACGGAATTGATGTCGCCTTTGTTTTGCGGGAAGCGCACAAATGCTGCTGGTGTGGACACATACAACCCTGGGGCCGAGAGTTGCACCGCTTCCTTCAATGCTTCGGGACCGGTCAATTGCATGATTGCCGCTGGCGATTGGGAGCCCTATGCAACTGACTGTTCCACAGAAACCTTGCCTTCAACCAGCACCTTGCAATGACCAAAGTACTTGGTCTTGGTCACCGCCTTCTTTGTGGCCTCACCTGCCCAAAGGCGGCACTCGACGTTTGCCCGTTAGACGAGTCCATTAAACCATGTCGCAAGTTCATCAATTGCAGGTCGCTGTACCCCCCCCCGCCCACCCACCACGATACAGTACAAAAGCCTGATCTGGATCGCCTCCAAGCCCCTTTGTATTAGACCAGTTCTTCGTCGCGTCTCTTTCAATCAACATGGCACTTATGATAAAACCAGAGGTCAGCCGAGTCGTCGTGCAGATGGATGCAAAATACCGACATTTTCGCTCAATTATAGCACTGTGACACTATCCATCCACCGTGCCTTTCTTGGCTGCTCTTGATACTGTATTCTTGGGTGAAAAAAGCTGGAAACCGGAGGTCAATCAGGCCGTTGTCGAGGCAATCGCCAATTTCACAAAAATGAACAAATTCAATCTGATGATTTTCTGGCAAATTTTCAACGATTTTCACAAATCCAATATTAAAATCACTACAAACCATGAGTGGATAGCCTCCAAAAGACTACTTCATGAAGCCATTTCGTCGCGTTTTTCAACATGGCGTTGAAAACCAGAGGTCGGTTGAGCTTTGTGCAGATGAATCCAAAATATCGCTATTTTCACAAATTCAGCAGTGGCTCTCGAAATATTTTGAGGATCGAGATGCAGCTAGCACCATTCAAAAGAGACACACTTAGACGTCATTTCCAGAATGTTTGTTTGCCCGATGCGTGACCTTTGTGCGCTTATGAAAATTGCTCAAACATTTCAAAAATTTTCAACCTCGATGTTCTCGGCAACGGATTAGACAACACATAGCACTTTTAACGCATCGAAGGCATCTCTTGGATCTCTATCGAATGAGACCAGTTTCATCGATGGATGGCTAAAACTCGCAGAGAAAATCCACTTTTTCATCAATATCTTTGATCACGATTTGCTCGATAACGGTCTAATAAACATGTGGTTTTTATTTCAGTTTTACTAATAAACAGGGGGGCAAAGCATCTAATGGGATGACTTGCAGTGCGCTAGCTTGAGTTTTAACTTTTTGCATCGGTCATTTCACCAACCTGCACTCCTGCAGCCCACTCATCAGCACATACAGTAAAAAAATGCAAAATAAAAAAATAAAAAATAAAAAACAAAGTTCCATGCAATCCACGCAGCTTAATTTGGAAGCGTCAAACTTTAAATTTTGGAAAACGATTCGCTCTAACGTTGGCAATTTTCTCAGTCGATCGCCGTTCATGCGTCTCTCTTTTTTGGGCTTTTTCTTAAGTTCGGGCGAGCTGCCATTTTGTGTGACAATGCCAAATCGTCGGAATTACCTGTTTTGGATGCATTGATCACTCGGAGTTCGAAATTTCCCAAATTTGGCGTTTTCTGAGATTGAAATGTGTGATCCCTGAATTTTTCAAAAGTGGTCGTAGCGCTTTGGTGCTTTAAGCTTTTTTGTTACAAATTTTGCGCTGACGTCCACGATGCGGCTATTTTTGAGCGGGGCCGGCCATGCAGATGGACGGATGAATGCAAAATAGTACAAATAGGAGGTTTTACCGGTAGGCATTTTCGAATCCGAAAAAAAATCGGGCTGGTCCGTCTTGAGCATTAGATCAGAGTTCATGCCGTGACGCATTATTCATTGGCGGGCAAGTAGGCTGTAAAAAAATTTCTGGATGCACAACAGGCCGGTACGTAAAGTCAGAAAAACATATGCTCCTGGGTGTTTAAAGGTAAATGTTGTGGGCGTTTTTGTGCGGTGTACGTACAGTATCATACGGTAGTAGGTGGTGCGCGGCGATGATCCAGATACTGTATTGATGAATGATACTGTTGTATGATAGCGCGCGTCTAGCCATTATTTCTGTCTGCCTACTGTATGATACTGAGATCAGGACATGACAACAGATCAAACGATTTACAGTACAGTACAGTACTGTACAGTTCTGTACAGTGTTTGCGTACAAAAATACGTACTGTACAAAACGGATAGCATTTTTGCTTTTGACAGTACAGTATACCGGTACAGATGTACAGATCAAATGGACGCGCGCTATCATTTCAATATCTGGATCATCGCACTACACCGCACAAAAACGCCCATATTTGCCCTTTAAAAATCAAGGAGCATGTTTTTCTGACTTTACCGGCCTGTTGTGCATCCAGAAATATTTTTACAGCCTACTTGCCCGCCAATGAAAAATGCGTCACGGCATGAACTCTGATCTACAGTAATGCTCAAGACGGACCAGCCCGATTTTTTTTCGGATTCGAAAATGCCTACCGGTAAAACCTCCTATTTGTACTATTTTGCATTCATCCGTCCATCTGCATGGCCGGCCCCGCTCAAAAATAGCCGCATCGTGGTCAGCGCAAAATTTGTAACAAAAAAGCTTAAAGCACCAAAGCGCTACGACCACTTTTGAAAAATTCAGGGGTCACACATTTCAATCTCAGAAAACGCCAAATTTGGGAAATTTCGAACTCCGAGTGATCAATGCATCCAAAACAGGTAATTCCGACGATTTGGCATTGTCACACAAAATGGCAGCTCGCCCGCCGAACTTAAGAAAAAAGCCCAAAGAGAGACGCATGAACGGCGATCGACTGAGAAAATTGCCAACGTTAGAGCGAATCGTTTTCCAAAATTTAAGGTTTGACGCTTCCAAATTAAGCTGCGTGGATTGCATGGAATTATGGTTTTCTTTTTATTTTTTTATTTTGTATTTTTTTTGTGCTGAGTGGGCTGCAGGTTGGTGAAGAAATGGCCGATGCAAAAAGTTAAAACCCAAGCTAGCGCACTGCAAGTCATCCCATTAGATGCTTTGTTCCCCTGTTTTTAGTAAAACTGAAATAAAAATTACAGGTTTATTGGACCGTTATCGAGCAAATCGTGAGCAAAGATATTGATGAAAAAGTGGATTTTCTCTGCGAGTTTTAGCCATCCATCGATGAAACTGGTCTCAATCGATAGATATGTAGCAGGTGCTTTCGACACGTGAAAAGCACAATGTGTTGCCCAATCCGATGCAGAAAACATCGAGGTTGAAAATTTTTGAAATGTTTGAGCGATTTTCATAGGCGTACAAAAGTCACGCATCGGGCGAACCAACATTCTGAAAATGACGTCTGTGAACAACGAGAACAATGAGCTCAATCAGCCAGGCACGCCAATTGTGGGGTGCTAGGCGCGTCAATGCACATTGTGTGTATTGTGGACAGGGCGCCGCACCAACGTGCCTAGCGCTTGAGCTCAGACCGAGCTGAGAGTCCGGTGTCGGCCGGTGAATCTGCCACACACCCATTTTTTCGCCTATAAAATCCCACCTTGTTTAGATTTCCCCTTTTCCTTTTCTTTTCACTCTGTTTTCAGATTAAAAACCCCATCTTTTGTCTCACTTATTCGCAAAGTTTACAACGTCCATGCGTGTCTCTTTCGAATGGTGCCAGTTTCATCTCGATCCATGAAATATTATTTTGAGAGCCACTGCTGAATTTGTGAAAATAGTGATATTTTGGATTCATCCGCACAACGACTCGGAGGACCCCTGGTTTTCAACGACATGTTGAAAAAAGGCGCGATGAAATGGCCTCATGAAATAGTTTTGGGGCGATCCACTCATGGTTTACGCTGTTTAAGATTGTATTGTGAAAATCGGCATTCATTTTGCAATTTCACTACAACCGTACCGTGTGATTGATCTTTAGACTTAAAGGGCTTTTTATTTTGAACAGAGACGTGCCAAAATATCAAGGTCGTGGTCTTTGCCAGTGATCCAACCATTATTTTACAGTGCTCCAAACGCGTAAATAAAAGTGTATTATCTTGCTCTGCGTTTCACTAGGAAACACGAATCTCAAGGTTTATCATGACGGAGTGATCCGAGAGATTTGCGAAAAAACCTTGGAGTCAGTGGAGTTTTGTGTTGAGTACAGTATTCACTGCTGGTTGAAATTTGGAGACAGATGGTAAAGCTCACTGGGAAAAGGAATGCGTATAATATTACAGTAGTAATATTATAAACTGTATTAGGCGATAGTTGGCGCTGGATGATGATGATGATTTTCACTTGCAAACACGAATCTCGATCTTTCTCGCGACTGAGTGATCCGATTCGCGAAAAAAATCATCACATCTGAAGAATTGGGCTTACGATCATCAACGGGTTCAAACTTGGGATCAGATAATCAAGTTTTTGTAGAAGCGCCAGTTTCATAGATGTAAAGGGGATAAAAAGCACCATTTTGTCTCGTACCGCGGCAACGACTGAGCGCCCCGGCACGTGATGAATCACCTCAAATGAATTGCCGGTACAACGCGGAATTACTGTCTGATACAGTAAAAACGCTTTTATCGTTTTGGATTTTAGGCAAGTTAACCTTCAGGGGTCGTTTTGATACTGTTTTAACCCTGACTTTATGAAAAATGCATTTACTCAGGACTGACTAATTCGATCTCTAAAAAACTTGACATCATAGGCTTTTGTGTCCAGCATTTTCTACAGTAGTTCAAATATAATAGGACCTGATGAACAAGATTCGGGGGATACGCTCTGCAAAAAGGGGGGTAATGACTTTTCCATTTTGGTAGCAAACGCCACAATTGCCCAATGTATCGACGCGCGAGTCACCTCAAGTGAAACTGTGACCAAAGACGGTGAAGCACTCCTCAAATCAAATTTAAAAATTACGTCTGCCGAATTGCCCCAAACTTGCACACGACAGAATGTGCATGGAGAAACCGCAGAAAATACCAAAAAAGAAGGGAATCGACTTGCAGGTTGACGAGCAATTTACAATGTCCGGTTGATTTTCAACCGCGAATTGCGAGGAAAACGCGTCGATGGAACCGCGCTGACGCGCCCGTAAGCAAGAGAGACACCAGGTGCATGGATTTGAATTACAGTAAAACAGGCACATGTCACTCGGTGTTCGATGCGCTTTACCACACCACGCGTCGAAAGCCATATATGGCTTTGAAACCCTTTCAAAGATGCCAAAAAATCTCTTTTTTTTATAGATTACTACTACATTAATTTCCACATGTGCAGCAGACTGTGATATTTCTAAGGTCTTTGTTTCATGGCTTTGTGACCAATTTTCGTCGACTTTGCCTTGGGACCTTGATTTTTTTTTTTTTTTTTTCGTCGGCGAATGAGACGTGTTTGCCGTGTGGTTGAATGGCACTGAAATCTGCGGACCCAAATTTGAGAGCACATCTCACTCACCGACAAAAATTTATTACTGTAAACCCCAGGGGTTGTCTGTGGGCTGGTTTCCGCGTACGTAAATGCCATATGCTCTGTTTGAGGTCTAATTTTCGACATGAGGCTACGTACTGTATCTCGATGAAGATTGTTACGGTGCCTTGGAAGTCATTTCATCAGAAAGAGCACAGCCTGATGCGCATGTGGATATCATACCAGTAACGGTCAAAGCGACGCGTTTGTTGCATGTCAGACACCTTTTTTTTTTTTTTAAAATAAAGCACGTGACAAGAGCACGATTTTATCGCGCCTCAATTGCATGATCGCACTGGTTTACGAACGACAATTAGAGTGGGGGCAAAAGCAAGGGCACTAAAGATGTTTTATTTCAAAGTGGCCATTTTAGCGATCGACGCGTTTGTGCAGCATGGCACACCGATTTTTATTTTTTAATTAAGTTAATAATGCGCATTCTAATGGTCTTTATTAGCCACAAAAGAGTCCACGGGGGGGACGAATGGATATATGACTGTGGCACCAAGCACAAAGATTTTTTTTTTTTTTTTTTGCCTAGATAACCATTTCCTTCATGAGTTTTTTGTTGACAAAGACGAGTTCGAGTACATGGCGACCCATAAGGTTAATGTTGGTGTCGACAAGGCAGAAGCGGTCACGGAAGCGGTCAAGATCGCGCATTCTCTCAAAAGTAGGCGAGTGGATTTCCATTTGAATCTGGTTGACATTGTCGGCAAAGACGTCGTCGAGCACATCCCATTCACTGCCTTCGATATCGATCTTGAGCGCGCTGATGGTGCTATTCAAATGGCCATTGGACCTGATAATGCTCTTGACGGTGCGGCAATTGGAGCATTTGCCAATTTTAGCTTGCGTGAATTCAACATTTGCAATCGACGGATACTTGTCTTGGTCAATCGTGTGGATGCGGCAGTTGAACTCGTTGAGGACAGACATCTCATACTCAAAATTGCCATTGGAGCCAAATGAATAGACAAGACAGTCAGGCGCGTAGTAGGGTTCTGGGCACGCAATCTTGTAACCGTCCTTGTTGATGTTGCCAAGCAAAATCTTTTCACATAAGCAATTGGTCGTGAACAGGCGCAGCCATTCGTTGGCCTCAATCGCCCTGCGCTGGTCAAAACGTTCTGCTGTAAAGTCGTGCATGTACGAGCGCTCGATGTACTGGCCAATGGCCTCCTTGCGCGGCTTCAGATAGCCAATCATCGCGCAAAACACCACAATCAAAAGTACAGCCTGAACGTACGTGCGCTTGAAAAACGACTTTGTAAGAAGAAGCTTGTTCTTAGAAGTCTCGGTGTGCAAGAACATGACGACAATCGGGATGGAAAGAAGAAATGAAAAAGAAGTTGTTTTCTTTGGTCAATCTTAGATTAAACGGCACCCTGGCATATCTCTTTTTCTTTGTACACGTAAAAATGTTGTGAAATTAACCGAGACCAGTCTCCCCTCCTTCCATATCTTAATTCCAAAGCCAGAAAACAAGAAATGAAGTGCCAGTTGAGAAATGAACAAAGGTTCGGATTCCGGGAATGAGGAAATGTTGTATTACCTTCTAGGGTGGGCTTTTAATCGTGTGCCTGTTTGAATATGGAGAATGCTGTGTTCACTTTTTGCCGGAATGTATACCAAAGGAATCTGAGATAACGAAAGTGACGTCTATCAAACGGTTGAACCGCTTCTTTTTTTTTTTTTTTTTTTTTAGCTAAAAAAAAAAAAAGATAAATGGAGCAAGAGCCAGATTTGCTCACACATCGTGTGTATTTTTATGCCAAAAACGTGTCTACGAGAGTGTGTTTGCAAAGACATTGGAAAAATAAATCCGTGCAAAGCCGTGTACATGAAATGTTTATCATCTCATTGATGCAGAAAATAGTACGAGCGAGAAAGAGTGAAACGACGGATCGGACCACTGCCTTTCAAAGCTTCTGATACGGTCAAAGCAATGCATGTTGCGTCAAGTGCACGGATATTTTGAGAATATAATGTCGATGCGTTTGAAATTGTATCAACGCATTTTGCGTACATGCAAGGATGATAGAGTAAAAGTAAAATAAAAAAGCCGTTCAAGATTCCATATCATAACTTCTCGTGACCATTGCGCTTTATTTTATATGACACTTTCTATGCACGCATTGGCTTCATAAGCTTCTTATTGACGAAGACGAGATTGAGCATCTCGTGGCCCATAATATAGATGTTCGTGTCGACAAGGCAGAAGCGGTCGCCAAAGCGATCGAGATGGCTCATGCGCTCGAAATTGGGCTTGTGGATGACCAATTGGACCTGATTGACATTGTCTGCAAAGATGTCATCAAGGATATCCCATTCTCCGCCCGCGACGTCGACCTTGAGCGCACTGATGGTGGTGTTCAAATGGCCATTACCCTCGAGAATGCTGGCGACGGAGCGGCAATTTGCGCAGGCGCCGACCTTGGCCTGGTGGAACTGGATGTAGTCCGGCGAGGGAAAGCGGTCGGCGTTAACGGTGTGCACCTCGCAGCCAAACTTGTCGTAGGTGTCATTTTCATATTCAAATTGGCCATCAGAGCCAAATGAGTAGACGAGGCAGTTGGACTGGGTGTAGGAATCGAGGCAGCCGACGCTGTAGCCGTTCCTATTGATGCTGCCAACCAAGAACTTGTTGCACATGCAGTTGGTCGTGAACAGGCGCAGGTGCTCGTTGAAAAATCGGATGGCGCCCAAAGAAAATGGCTCGGCTGTAAAACCGTGCGTGTACGGGCGATCGATATACACGCCAATCGCCTGCTTGCGCGACTTGATCAAGCTAGCCATCGTGAGAAACACGACAATCGCAAGCGCAGCTTGCATATATGTGCGTTTTAGCCACGACTTTGCTAGTTGAACCTTTTCCTTTGAAATCATCTCTGTGGAAACACTCATGGGGACGCGCGGGGCGGATAAAGGAAAAGGAAGAGGGATTGGTGAACTTGGTTCAAACGCGCTTTGAGACACGTCTGATTTTTTTTTTTTCGCACGTTAGGAATGTTTTCAAGGAATTTAATTGCCACGACCACCCACTCTGTTGTGATGCAAGTCAAATGCAAAGAAAAGCGCCAATTGAGCCCTGGTCATTCATTTCCTTGGTCGTCGATAGCGGCGATCAGAAGAATGATGCCCTTGTCGGCAAAGAAAAGCACTTTTGTCGCGTTCCTAGTTGGCAAACGTCAATAGAAAGAATGCTGCGCCCAAAACATTGGAATGTAATCCATCTGACGCGGTGAAAACGACGGATGACTATTTTAGTTTTATTATAATTATAAATTTATTTCAAGAGAAAAAACTAAGATCAACATCCAATTTGCATGTTTCATGCGCGTTTTAATAACATTGGGATGCACAGAACCCGTTTTATGGACGCTACGAGTGCGTGTTGCATAGGGTGACATCAAAAAGTGGGTCATGGTCCTTCTTTTGTGCAGCCCCTCAAAATCAGATATGGTCGGGTCACAGTTGCCCCTTTTTCAGGGGTCAACGGGGAAGGGGGTGCTCCTGCCGATTCACGCGACTTTTTGAATCCAGATTTTTCGCGCTCGCGTGGAATTTAGCGAGTCATACTTCCAAGATCAAATTGCACAACACTTGTCAGATTGCGCGCCGCAAACGATGTATGCATTTTTTATTTACAGATTGGCGCTATGTACAATGAGTCGTGCCTCGAAGTAAGAGTGGGAAGAACGAGGCACTACACCAAGCCGAGGCCCTTTTTCTTGTTGCGTGAGCTGGGGCGCCAGATCTTGATGGTAAAGTCTGCCGAGCCGGTGGCAAGGATGGGCTCTGTGGGGTGGAAATTGACGGTATACACGTGGTCTGTGTGGCCCTCGAGGCGTTGCATCAGTTCAGCGCGGTCCTGGCGACAACAGAAACGAAAATGAGACTTATTGTTGCTTTTTTTTTTTCATGGCCTACCTCGCCCACATTGTAGATGTATGCGTACGGGTCGACGCTGCCTGTGGCCAGCAGGACACTCTTTTCCTCCCTTGGCTCGGCCATTTCGAGCAAATAATCGCCTGCAGCAGATGCGGCGTCGATGTCTTCCTGGGTGGTCGTTGTCGCGCTTGGGCGGCTTACAATGGATGCATTGTCTACAAGAGCAAAAAAAAGGTCCATGAGTCTTGCGCTTACAACGCGTTGATTTCCGCGTCAATACACGTTTTCGTGAATTTTTTTGACTTTTACACTCGCTGCCACAGTAGAATGAGCTTTTGATGGGCCAATTGCGGTTGCAAAACCCTTTGAGCGAATGGACATGGCGGAGCGCCGATTTTGGTGGGTCCATGCCGCGGTCGTAAACGCGCAACACTGCGACAAAAAGTGGAAAAAAAAAGTAAGAACAGCGTGATCATGGCCAAGTTGCAATTGGGAAAAAGGGATTGCATTACAATTGTCGTAGCTGTTGACCGCCATGTACCGAGGCTCATCATACTCATCCACTATGTGAGAAAAAAAAGAAAAAAAAGAAAGAAAAAGCGCGTCAGTCACGTGAATGGCACGATTTGAATGTTTTTCTTTTTGCTGACCTGCGCGCCTGCTTGCGTCTGTTCGTCTCTTGCCGATGGCGATGTGCGTGATGGGCATGTTGCCCTGGTCATTGTTGGTCGTGGAAATGCAAACGCCTTTTTTTTTTTTAAAAAAAAAAAGGAAAATTGAGCACCAATGTCGCCATCACGATGAAGGATTACTTACGAGAGCGCATGTCCCAGACTTTTAGTAGACCATTGGCGTCGCCGGTGATGACGTGGATGCCGTCGCGCGAGGCGTAAAGGGTATTGACCATGCTGTCATTATCGATGGTGATGGCGGCGGCGTCGGAGCGTGTGTCGACGAGGGCGAGCTTCTTCCTGGAGGTGCCATAGTAGTAAACGGAAGGATCTACAAGAAGAATGAGCGAATTGGCGTCACGTTGGGAAGCCGGGGCACACGCCATGGCGTTTTTTTTTTTTCTTTGTTTTTTTACCCATGAAATCCCAGGCAACGCATTGGACAAAGCCTTCGGTTTCGACGGTGGCAATTGGTTTGCCAGTCTGTGTGTCCCACGTGCGGCACGTCTCGTCAAAGGAGCCAGAGACCAAATTCGTCGAGTCGGGGGTCCAAGCCAGGTCGGACACGTTGAGTGTGTGGCCTTTGAGGCAAAAAAGCTTGAAAAAAAAAAAAAGCAAAATAAGAAACTTTTTGGCGCTTTTGACGCGGGTATTTCGTACCTCTTTTTGGCTGGATTGCGATTCCCAGATGCGGACGGTCTTGTCAAAGGAGCCCGAGGCAAGCAATTCGCCATTGGGGGCGAATTCGACGGTGTAAACGGCGCCCGTGTGACCCTTCAGATCGTAGCGCATTTGGAATTGCTTGCTCTCCTTGGTATCGTAATTTCCTACAACCCAGTGACGCGTCAGTGTTCAAGCCATTGAATCTCTTTTAATGTAAAATGAGCAATTGGAGGCATCTTACCTGATTGCAGAGCGTCCATGTCGCCGCCTGCTTGTTGGACCGCCTTTGAAATCATTTCTTGGGCCTTTGCAATGACACCTTGATTGGCGGCGTCGTCGAGAGCGGCGCCAGCGCGATAATTGAGGCCGCTGGACGAGATGGCGGCCGCATATCTTGCAGACAACTCATAGATGCTCTTCTTTAACGCGCTGTTTTCCTTGTCCATGACATCGACGCGCTGCTTTAGCTGCTTGACTTCCTTGAGCAGCTTCTCAATTTGTTGATCCCTGTTGGCCGACGAGCCCATTGACGCCGACGACGGCGCAAGTGACGCAAGCACGCCGCCCGTCGACGCCTGCCGCTGTGTTGGCAACCCCTCCATTGGCAAAAAAAATCGCAAAAGAAAGTGAAAGAAAGAAAGTGAGAGAGAAAGAGAGAGAGGAAGCGAGCAAAGTGGCAAAAGAAACAGCGAAAAAGCGAAATACGAGGAAAATCTCCCTTTTTGACTTTTTTAAAGACCGCTCACGATGGCCGTAAAAAAAAAAAAAAAAAAAGGTGGAAAAGAAGCTGACAAAGAGCGTTGATTTAATGGCCATTGGTATCGAATGAATCTAGAAGGCGGGCACAAGGGTGATGCTTTATCCTTGATCATGAGGGTATGGAGAGGCCTGCGTGCCATGAGTGTCTGTGAGGCGGGGGGCACGGGTCGAATTTGGAAAAGGACCGAGGCGGCTGGTGTGTGCTGCAATTGGCAAGGGAGGCGTCGAATTTGATCGTGTTCAGCCTGATGCGTTCTTGATCACGGATGAAATGATCTTGCAATTGATTGCCATAGGTGCTGAGCACTTGGACAGAGATGTGCAGGCTGTAATCGGTGGCATGCAAAAAGGCGAGCTCGAGGGCATTGAGCTCGGAAACAGGGATGCCACCCACTTTGGCATATCTTGTATTGGTGTAAAAGACATCCGAAAAGTATTTTGTGGCGACCATGATGCCCGCAATCACCAAGCGATGAATATTGTACGAATTGATCCTTAAACCAGATGCCGTCAGCCTGTCAAAATACACGAGAAGCGCAAGAAACACCTCATTGGCGCAAGGGCAATATTTGAGAATGCGTCCAAGGTAGGCGTGGATGGAGATGGTGGGCAACGCTTGTCCATGAAACGGCAGAAACGGCGACGCTCGCTTGGGAAACTTGGCAAGGCGCTTGTCATTGCTCTTCGTAATCCGTTCGAGCAAGCTCGCCATCATATTCACCGTCGAAGCTGGTGGATGTCGCGCCAAGTCATACATATTATACGATGGTAAAAAAAAAAGGGGGGGGAAGAGGAAAGGGGAGAGAAAAGAAGGAAAAAAAAAAAAGGGCAGGGCCCCATAAAAAAAAAAAGTAATGGGCTCGAATTTTGAATTCCGCCCTTTTTTTTTTTTCTTTCTCTCTTTCCTTCCTTGCTCCTTAATTTTCTTGCCTCCCCCTTTTATATGAATGGCTGCTGTTCCTCCTTTACAGCCGACAAGGGTGCGCGTTTTGCCCCCCAACGTCTTGCTATCCATCTTTAAACAGCTTCCCCTCGCCACTCTTGCCACCTGTGCACGTGTTTCTCGCCGCTGCAAGGTTCTTGTCTATGACGACGAGATATGGGACACAAAGTTGCAAGGCATGTTCGTCCATGACAATGCCGGCGTCCTTGCCAGCCTGCTTGGTAAAAGAAACAGCGAGTCAAAATCCAAGAAAATGAGGCATTGACGCGTGTTTTTTTTATCTTTTTTTTCTTTTTCTTGCTTTTTATTTTTTTTCTTTTTTTATTTCTCTTTCTTAAGCCGATCGAGAAAAGGGCGTGCTTATTGACCAGGCGGACGAGTTCTTCATCAACAACAAGCCGTTGAACGAGCTGATACCCGGGCTGCAGACCGACCCGTTCCGCGTGCGTGCGCGTGCAAAGAGCACCGGCATTGCGCGCGACCAATTCAAACGCCTGTACATGCTTCTCAATCCCTACTACATTGACCTGCGCAACAGACACAGCAAAGAATCCATGATTCTCAACGATTACGGCGCAAAACCCATAGAATGCGGCAAGATCCTCAATTTGCTCGTGGGACTCGGCACCGCGCACGTTGTTCATGATTGGCAAGAGGTACGTGGGGGTTGGTACATGGATTGGACCGCGTTTCAGGGCAAAACTGGCCATTCCCATGGATGAATTGAGCTTTATTCTTGTTTTTTTTCGATTCTTTAGATCAATGAGGGTGTGCAGGCGCTCTGTCAATATTTTGAGAATGCTTCTTTGCACGAATTCGAGGTCGCCTATGATCACCAAAAGACAGAGGATATGATGGTAAAAAAAAATAAAAAGCGAAAAAAGAACGTGCATGCACCCCTTGCCGACCTCGACCCCCTGATTTGATTTGCTTTTCAGACCTATGCACACGCTCTCGTTGCGCTCAATGGTGGCTCGCTCTGCGTGCAGACGTTCATCCAGAAGCATCAGATCTTTTACGACAATCCCTATTCGGCAGAAGACAACTTTAGGTAACGCATCGCGTTTGAGTAGCAAGAAAAAGCGCGTCTTGTCCCTCTCAAAGAGTTGATTTATTCACCCGATGCTTTTATTTTTATGCTGCAGCGACCCACAAAATCTGCAGCCATTCAAGACATTTGTGTCTGCCGTCAATCAAGAGATAAAACAGCAGTCGCATCTGATCCACCAAGTCTTTCCGCCACAGGCCGATGTCTTTTACCAATTTGGCGATCGTGTCTTTGAGGACGTGGTAAGAACCAATGGAACCATGGGCGCGTCTTATTTGCGTCAATTCTGATTTTTATTTTTTTTATTTTTTTGCTCAAGATTGCCGAGTACCTTACCCAGCTCTTTGCCATGGCACGCGACAAAGGGGCCAAGGCGTACCTGCAGACGGTGGCCATGGCGCTGACGTCCATGACGGAGCTTCTGGATACCATGACGGATTCGTCACTGCCTTCACACCTTGACCAGGAGCGTGGCACCAATTTGCTCTTCAAACTCATCCTGCCCTTCTTGGACGACTATCTGTACGAGGAGGAGACATACGTCAACAACACCTGCGACAAGGGAATTGAGGAATGGGTAGGAAAAATTCACAAGTTGACGCGTTTTGCTTTTAATTTTTAGCTCATCTTGCGCATGTTTTTTTTTCCAGAACCACAAACGTGGCCAGCGGCACGCCGACGAAGCACAGCGCATGACCAATCAAAATAGAGAGACATTTAAACGGTAAAAACCAGACAAAACCAAGCAAAATACGAAAAAAACCGAAAAAAGGGATCTGACGCGCTCAATTGCCTTTGTAGAGATTATCTGCGCGCGTTTAAAAAGGTGCTGACGGTGCCTGTGGATCTGGTGTCCACGGCGGCCACCACGATTGCGTCGCCATTCCAGCGCTCGTCGGCGCTCAAGACCAACGACACCGCCGCACCCAATTCGCCCAGCAGTCCGCGATCATCCACACAGATTCCGCCCACCAGCTCGGCCACATCGCTGTCGTCCGTCGCGTCCGTGCCGTCCACGCCTGACGACAGCAAGCGTGATCCAAACGACATTCTCGAAAGCGCCCAAGTTCAGCTCGACATGATCCAAGACTACCTCAGCCTGGAGCTCGCACTACATCTGATCCATGTCAACAAGGACGCCGAGCGTCGTGTCCAGCGCTTCATCCAGGTCGGGTTCCCGGGGCGCATGCGCCAGGATATGTAAGCAAAATTGGATGACAAAAAAAAAAAAAAAAGAAAAGAAAAGAAAAGAAAAGAAAAGAAAAGAAAGAAAGAATGGGGCTCATTTCGTGGTTTTTTTTTTTAAAATTTTCATCCAGACAACGCGCTTATGAGCAGATCTTTATGCGGCTGCTCAAGGCATTGGGCACTGACCACATCAAGCCGGCCTTTGACCTGTAAGATTTTGATTTGGTTTACGGGCAATGGCGCTCATTTTTACGATTTGTTTTTTTTTTGTTCACCAGGGCGTCTGACCAGCTTTTAAAGTATCGTCCGTCCCTGGACAATAACGAGACCATCGACAATGTGCCTCCACTCACCGAATTCTTTGAATTGGTCCACGTGGCAGACGTCATCCAGCAAATGGTCCAACTTTATTATGATGAGGACATGGTAAGCCTTTTTTTTCCCCTTTTTTCATTGCCATCCGCGCCGCAAATGAATGGCGAACCCACGTTTTGCCTGGAATATGCTATGCGGACGCGTGGATCCACTGGCATTTTATTGGCCAACGACGCGCTTTTGCGCGTTTTTGTTGTTTTATGCCGCTTTGACATTTGTGAGGCGCGCTCAGGACGCGTCTACTGCGCGCCACAGCGTGCTTATGAGTCTGAAAAGAAGCTTGGCGCGTCTTTCTCTGTATATCGCGCTCCAACTCATTTTTTTCTCATTTGTTAGACCAAGCACATTGACCGGAATGACTTTATGAATGACGTGAACAAGGATAAAAAGGTGTTTGAGCGGCTGCTAGACGACTGTGTGGCGCGGGGCATGGATTGCAGCATCCAGGTATTGCTAGCGCAAGTCGAGCTGTTATTACGGCGCGAGCAGAAATCTAGCGACTACAATCCACAAGGCGACCATGTCGACCTCCATCCCACAAAGGCCTGCAGCGACGTCATCCAATGCCTCAAAACAAACACGTCCATGTTGCAAGGCGCCGCCGAAAAGACCACCATGGACCTGTTTTTCAACGAAATTGGCCGCCGCTTCTTCGAGTAAGCTTTTTTTTTTTTTTTTTTTTTTTTTTTTTTTTTTTTTTTTTTGCGTGATTGTCGCTGTGCCATCTTACTCAATTGTCCCCTTTTTTTTTAACAGGGTCCTGAGCAAGCATCTCAAAGGCCAAACGGTCAATCAGCAAGGTGGCTTTCGCTACATTTGGTATGGCCCTTTTTTTTCCTTTTTTTTTTTTTTTTTCTTATTTTAACGTTTTTCGCACACAATTCCCTTTTCGACAGTGACATGAACGCGTATTATGATTTCATTGTGACTCTCCGGCAAAAGACAGTGACCCCTTATTTTATGGCGCTGAAATCGCTTGCCAACATTTACATCATTGACAATCCGCATGACATCAAGACTGTGATCCACGACATGAGCCGATACCAAGGACTGCTGCGCATTGAGGACCTGTTTGAATTTGCCGCGTGCCGAAGCGACTGGCCCGTCATTCGCAAGATTGTGCAAAAAGATATGACCGATTGCACGATCATGTAGTTGTTTTTTTTTTTTTTGTCCTGCTTTCCCAATTTAGAAACAAAGTTTTGACCCCTGAACGGACCCACGGCAAAAGAGAATCACGTGAACGCGCTATTTTTTAATTGGCCAATGCGCTGTGTGGGGAAAGAAAAAAAAGACGGCAATGGATGAAAGGAGAAAAATAAGGATCAAAAACCACCGTGTGTATGAGCAAAAAAGAGTCGTTTTGTACAGAGCGTGTTGTCGCAGCCATGGAAAAAGGAAAAGTCCATCGGCCTTAATTGGTGCCAAACATGTCGCGGAAATAGTCGCCTGCGTCGATAAAAAAAAAAAAAAAACAAGAAAAACACGCGCGCGTCAGTCGCTTTTTTCATACTCAACACGCCATTTTTTTTTTCATTTACCAAGGGCGACCATGCAGATGGTTTGCCAGACGGCGAGGCCGATGCGTGGCGTGGTGCCGCGGTAAAAGCCCTTCATGCCATTGTTTTGATGGATCCATTTGGCGGCCTTGCCGATGGTCATCTTTTCGGGGCGGCCCTCGGTCTTGACTTGAGATTGCATCTCGACGCGGATGACCTCAATGGGCTGGTTCCAGCACGACAGCGCACCACCGACGACGGACGACGCAATCTTGTCGGCCATGGTCAATCGCTTGGTGTCCTTTGAGCCATAGCGCGCCTCGGCAATGCTCTCCTGCGCGAAACGCGTGATACCGAAGCGCGACGCCCAATTGGTGCACTGCCGCAATGCCACGGCGTTGACACCCTTGTTGATCCCGGCAAAGCCTTCCTTTTTAAAGATGTTTGCGGCCACCTTGAGCGTCGACTCTTGGACGGCCGATTTGGTGCGTGTCACTTCGACCGTCTTCATAAACGTACAAAAGCCCATGGTCGAATACGCCTGCGCGAGACCACCGGCCATGCCACCAATGATGCCGGCCTGCAAATCAAAAAAAAAAAAAAAAAAAAAAAAGGCTCAATCAAACTTTATCATTTTCGAGCGCGAGAATCCGGGATCACTTTTTTTTTTCTTTTTTTTTTTTTTTTTACCATGAACGGGGAGGCGCCCGCGACGAGTGCACGATATTCAAACTCGGACACGGTGAAAAGCAATACGGCGCCCTTGGAGCTCGCCTCAATCCACGCCCACGGAATCAAGCCCTGATAAAAGCCAAAGATACCGCCGCGACCATAGACGTTCCTGATCGCCTGCATGATCGACTGACCGCGATTTGCCGCCAATTGCGTCTTCATCACCTGCAGTGCGCGTGAAAAAAAATACATATTTAAGACGTGTAAAAAAAAAACCATTTTGTTTTTTTGGCCAATGGCCAAGCTTCCTCGCGCTTCCGAGTAAGATCCTACCTCAAATGGCTGGCCAAGTGTCGTCACTTCAAACATGTTCAAACCTGCGAAAAAAAAAAAATGGCGAGAGGGCCAAGACACGGTCAATTCCGTTTGGCTCTCACGCAGCCTTGTTCTCCAGGGACCCCCCTGTGCCCCCTTTTTTTGCCTTTTTTTTTCTTTACCCGCGCCAATTGCCAGGTTGGTAAAGGAGACGGGCTTCTTTTCAATGATGGGTTTTGTCGTCTCAGCCAAAGCAGCCATAGTTGTTGTAGAGAAGGGTGGAATAAAAACGGGGGGAGAAGAAAAAAAAAAAGTGAAAGAAAGAGGAAAGAACAAAGTTGGGCGCGGGGGTGTGCGCCCAGTCGTTTCGCCTGTACAAATACAATATAAAATGGGTTCCGGGGTGGGAAAAAAATCATGCGCGTTTCTTGTTTGGAGTTGGTCGGGGCGCTGAATGGCTATTTTCTTTTTTATTTTTATTTAATCGTGTCAATAAAACTCGGAATCATAGACGGATGGGCAACTGTAGTGGGTTTTTGGGGGCGGCATTGACCGTCTGAAGACCATGGGTGGGACAAATGGCTGTGGTGGTGCGCGATTCACGTAGGATGATGAAGATGCACGGCTGCGTGGGGTGGGCGGCGATGGCGCGGCATAATGGCGTGCCTGTAGATGCAATGGAGGAGGAGCAGAAGGATGCATGTGACGTGGTGCTGCTGCTGCGTAAAGACGTGGCGACACGGACGCGCGACGCGGTCCGGGAATATGAGGCTCATAATGGTGTTGGTACCTGGAAGAGGCAGGCATCATGATGACGCCTCCATTGACCATGCCGCCTTGGCCATTATCCATGATGATGCTCGCATCGTCGTCTTCGCTGTCTGGATGGCCATTGCCTTGGTCATCATCCCATGAAAGCTCATCTTGCCAATACATGGGCGCGAAAAGCAGCGGATACGCATTGTCGTCGTAATCTTCTTGATCATCGTCGTCGTCATGGTCGCCCGGCGCGTCCATTGGCGGCGTCATGGACCGGAAAGACGGATTGGATGCGGCGTGCCGGATGGATTGCGACAATTGATCAATTTTCGCCCGATTGTGTTCAATGGCACGCATCATGTCTTGTTCGAGCTGTTGTTGCTGCCATTCAAGTCGTTGTCGATCTTCGCGCTCACGCTGCAAGCTCTGCACCTTTTGCTGCAGAGCAAGGAGCTCTACGAAAAAAAAAGAAAAGAAACAAAAAAGAAACAAAAAAAAGAAACAAAAACGGTGTCAAAAGGTGGTTGAAACAATGAAAGAAATGGGGCAGGGGTAGGGATTTTTTTTTTACCTCGTTGCGGACAGACATCTTCCAACACGAGGGTCTTTTCGTGTCCGTCGTCGAGGATGCGTCGTGTGGGCACGGTTGCCTTTTTTGGCACAGGCATGTGCAGCGACGGGAGGGACACGGAGGCGAATGAGGCGGCCGCGTGCGGCAGGTCACGGGAGCTTCTGTTGCTGCTGATGCTCGGAGGTGTTTTGTTTCGCACTGTAAGTTTGTTCATCTGCTGTTGCAATGGCTGTTGCTGCTGCTGTTGCTGAGGATACCCCACCACATCCAGCAGATCCGTCGGTGACGCCACTCGCGTCGTCAATGGCGGAAAAGGCTCACGCAAAATCGTGCACGCGTCAATGGCCGCCATGCTCTTTTGCTGCTGCGAATCCTTGCGTCGGAATTTCTTCTTGATGCAAAAGCCCATAGAAAATCAATCGATAATAAAAAAAAAAAAAAAGAAAAGAAAAAAAAAGAGCGAAAAAGCCTAAAAAGACACAAGAGTAAACAAAGGGTCAGGTTCCTCCTTTTTATGTCTCGTCAGCTTGTCTTTTTTTTTTTGTGATGTAAGAATGACCCTGCCCATCGGATTACCATTTTGAAACAATTGAAAACAACGCACGCCTGGGGTTCATTTTGGTGGTCTTGCTTTTCATGGGCAAACACACACACACACAGCCAAAACAAAAAAAAAAGTAAATGGCTGGCTGCGGCTGAATTGGTCCTTTTTGTCTCATTTTTTTTAGATCAAGGCATGGATGCCCGTGTCGTCAATGAGCAGCGGCACGCCGGAACGAGGGACAAGTGGCGAGAATTCAACAAAGAGTGCGCGGCGTGTGGGTCGGCCGTCCATCATGGTGGCACGGGCCATGCGCAGGCGTGTGGTGACGGCATTGGCCCAGGTGAGGCCCAGTGTCGGTACCTTTGCCAACGAATCGACGAAATAGGCCATGGACGACCCTGGAAGGTCCATGTCAAGCCAATCGTGTACATGGTCTGGCAAGGAAGAGGACGACGACGACGTGGATGGCGCCGCACGGGCCTCATGGCTGTTGTTCACGGCATCCATCACTTGATTCACCACGACGACCGCCACCTGGTGAGTGTGCGCGAGCCGCTTCAGCCTCAGGCCAATGTCACACAGCTCGGCCATGTTATCATAGTGCCGCCCTGTGCCGCCTGTCTCCGTGCCGCCACCGCCGCCGCCACGGTACGCTGCCCCCAGTGAATCCACAATCACCACCTTGATGTCCGCATGCTTCTCGAGTAGCAGCGGAACCTGATACGCAAGCAATGCAAACAGCTGATCCGTCGTCGTTGTTCGTTTCACGTGGATTTTCGACGTCAGAGCTTCCGGAGCAACGCCATACACGCCGCCATACCACGACGCAAGCTGCGCGCACCGCGTCGACGAGAACTTGCCCTCATTGTGGATGTACACCGCCTCTGTTACAAATGAATTGAGACACCATTTTCGAGATTTTTTTTTTAATTTTTTGTGATTTTTTCGTCTTACCTCCTCCGAGGCCACCTAGTCGCCGCGGCTTTTGAACCGTGAAGCACATTTGCATACACAGCTGAGTCTTGCCAGACGAGCTGCACATTTAAAAAATAAAAAATAAAATAAAATCGATCAATCTTTAAAATAGCTCTTTTTGCCTTTTTTTCAAATTTTTCGCGTGTCGCTCTTGTGCATACCTCTCACCGACGATCTCAGTGATGGACCCCAAGGGCACACCGCCGGTCAGCATGCTGTCGAGCTTTGGATCGTGCAGGGAAACGAAGCGTGTCGTCGGCAAATCGCTCAAAGTCGTGATGTGTGTGCGCCACGGGTACACCTGATGGCACGCAGCTTCGCGCAGCTGCACCGCCTTGCCTTCGTCGATCTTCAGCAGCCTGCTCAGCTCACCAGCCGCCTTGACAACCAGTTCATCGACATCGAGACCGTCTAAGTCGCAAAAAAAAAAAAAAAAAAAAAAAGCAAACTATTAGCCCTAGACTTCCCCTCTTTTTTGAAAAGAAATGCGCGCGCGACGCGTTACTTACGTGCTTCAATCGCGGGGCGAATAGCCAGCTGGTCGATCAAGGCATCCATGACTAAAAATCGAGGCACGCGTAGCAGGAGAATAAAAAAAAAGTACAAAAGCACAAAAGAAAAAGGTTTTGCAAAAAAAAAAAGGGCGCGCCGCGTTGTGATGTCTTTTTTTAAAAGCCCGGCGGCAAGCACGCGCATCTCAACCCGACAGCGCGGATCCAGTACCCCTTTTTCTTTGATGAATTTAAAAAAAAGAAGAAAATGATCCATTTGGAGCCTACAAAAACTGCCTATATACAGCGGGGATTGATGCGAAAATATAGATCAGCTTCGAGCTTGATGATGACAGCACTTGACAAAAGGTTCAATAATGGAATACAGTACAAGCAAGGCGAGCAAACTGAGGAATTTCGTGTTTTCGTGAAATTTTACGTACGCACGTATGATATTTCACAATAATGCGGACTCTGTAATCTTATGATATGCCTCTCAAAAGTAAGTATGGCCGTTGCTGCAAACTCAAAGCGCATCTAATCTCTGTTTCAAAAGAAATCGCTCGATATGCGCCAGAGAACAGGCACAAAAAAGACAATTTTCATGATTCTAGGAATTTATCGTACACGCAAGCGTGGTGATTGATTCTTCCAATTTTTTTAATCACAGTGGGTAGAATCAGGCGCGTTCCATCATTTCAATGCCTGAAGCATCGCGCTACACTGCACTAAAATGTCCACATTAAAATTTTAAAAACCAAAGTTTATGTTTTTCGGACTTTGCGGGCCTGCTGTGCCTCCAGAAATTTTTTTACATCCTACTTGCCCGCCCATAAAAAAAGCGTCACGACATAAACTCTGGCCTAGTGCTCAAGACGGATCCACCCGATTTTTTTTGCCCTCGAAAATACCAAAAACCCGTTATTTGTACTATTTTGCATTCATCTCGCCACCTGTATGGTCGATCCCACTCAAAAACAGCCGCATCGAATTCAGCGCAAATTTTTCAACAAAAAAGCTGAAACCCCCAAAGCGCTACGGCCACTTTTGAAAAATTCAGGGGTCACACATTTAAATCCTAAAAACGGGTAATTTCGAATTCCGAGTGATCAATGCATCCCAAACAGGTAACTCCGACGATTTGCTATTGGCCGACAAAATGACAGGTCACCCCAACTAAAGAAAAACGCGCAAAGAGTGACGCATGAACGGCGATCGACTGAGAAAATTGCCTACTTTGCCGCGAATTTTTTTGCAAAAATTTAAGGTTTGAGACTTCCAAATTAAGTTGCGTGGATTGCATGGAATTTTTTATTTTTTTTATTTTTTTTATATTTTTACTTTGCACATTTTTGTGCGCTGAATGGGCTGTAGCCTGGAGAAATGACCGATGCAAAAAGTCAAAACCCAAACTAGCGCGCTGCATGTCATCCCATTAGATGCTTTGCTCCCCTATTTGTTAGTAAAATTACAATAAAAATCGGGGGTTAACTATCCCGTTGTCGAGCAAATCGTGATCAAAGATTTTGATGAAAAAGTGGATTTTCACTGCGAGTTTTAGCCATCCTTCGATGAACCTCGTCTCAATCGATAAACTTGCAACAGGTGCTTTCTTCGACACGCTAGTAAAAGCGCCATGATGCGTCGTCTAATCCGTTGCCGAGAACATCGAAGTTGAAAATTTTTGTCATGTTTGAAAGGCTTTCACAAGCGTGCAAAGTTCATGCATCGGGCAAACAAACATTCTGGAAATGACAACCAAGCGTCGTGTCTCTTTTGAATGGTGCCAGTTTTATCCCCCGATCCACGAAATACAGTATTTCGAGAACCACTCTGCTGAATTTGTGAAAATATTGATGTTTTGGATTCATCTGCAAAACAGCTCAACGGACCTCTGGTTTCCAACACCATGATGAATAAGACGCGACGAAATGGCCTAAAAAATACGGTATGAAGCAGTACTGTAATTTTGGAGGCGATCCACTCCTCCTGGTTTGCGGTGTTCAAGATTGCATTTGTAAAAATGTCGAGATTTCGAATTTATCTGAGCAACAATCCCGTCAACGTACGGGTTCCAATGTCATGTCGAACAAGGCGCGTCAAAATAGTCAGAGTGCAAAGGTAAAAAGGCAAGCAATCAACTCATAATTTGGGTTGATACGTAGTCATTATTGAATACAGTACAGTACTGTATGTGGCAATTCTTACAGTATGTACAGTAAAAACGGAGCAAACCACGAAAACGGCCCGATCAACCTCTGGTTTTTTAATTCTTCCTTTAAAGAGAGACGCTGAAATAGCCAAGTGACAAAGTTTGGTAATGATCGAATTGTGATTTTATCGCGTACAGTAATAATTTTTGCAAAAACGCGCTACAGCCAAATTTTCAGCAATGTCGTACTGTACTTCCCGACAAACCCCATGATTGACCTTCGCTTTTTTATTTTTTTCTAAGAAGAGAGGGATAACATCCACTACATGTACCGTAAAAGTTTCGTATAACAACTTGACGTGCCAGAGACAAAATTGTGAATTTATGGGTAAATGTCGATTTTCTCGTCAACAGCGAGATTGATTTCCTGTTTTTATTTTTGTTCTGAAAAGAGAGAGTCCGAAATGCCCATATGTCAAAGTTTCGTACAACTGAGAGCACCCGATGGTGCCCCATGTCGAATTGAAAAAACACGATTTTCCAAGGGGTACAGTCACGAATTTTAAACAGGTGAAAATCAGATCCTTGGATACTCAACCCTGTGGTAGAGTGCATCCATTTACCAATGAAAATGCAATGAAACCCAAGGGCTCCATTGACTGGTTTTCGCGTAAAATGCAATCTGCTTTGTATTTTTGCCACAAGGCTATCTCGACAAAGACTGATTACAGGTCCTTAAAACGCAGCTCATGAGAAAATGCACGATCTGTTGTGTACTATCATACGTGGCCATTGATGATCATTTCAAAACTGAGTTTAAGACATAATTGATGCGAACAGGTCGTTTGCAGGGCAACTTGGGCTCGTGAAAAAATCGCGTCAGACTTTGATTTAAGCACGTCCGTTTCAAGTCAATTCCATGCCCTTAAGGTTGCTTTTGCTAACACGACAGAGAGCACGACAGCCACGGAAACAATCACCACGACAAGCGTCGCCACGGAATCAAGCTTGCTGAACCAACAGCAACGGAAATCGTAACGTCGGACGACGTGACCACCACCTTTGTAAACCTCTACACGTCCTTTACAACGATTACAGAGACATCTCTCACAGCCACAACAACCATCACTGAGACGATCGCAAGCACAGAATCAGATATTGAGACAGTCAATGTCACTGAAATTGTGACAATGACCGTCACAGAAGAAAACACGACCATTGAGACGTCCACCGAGCCCACCACCACTACCACCACGTCCACCACAGTCACAACCGAATCAGACGACATCACAGTGACGAACACCACCGCAACAGACACAATCTTTACCACTTCCAGTGTCTCCACATCTAAAGAAAAATTAAATTAAAAAACAGACAATCGATAATAAAAAAAAAAAGGCGTGACGCATGGCCGCCCTTGCGGCGACATGACGTATGATGCCAATGTGGCAAAGCTGTCATTGCATGGGCATGAGTTCAGCCTGTAGCTAAGATGGATTGATATTTCTTGATTTCTATACCATTGTGAGTCTTTCTATCATATCCTGTCCAATGTGCTATTCCCGACACGCCCATTATTATAATACGTAAATTCCAGGGACGCATGGACGAGTTTACACATATTCGCATACCAATGAAAAAAAAAAATCAATAAACTTTTGATTAAACGCCGGTTTCGTTGCTTGGTACGCGATCTGTATGCAGCACTATAGGTTACACGTTTATCCACACTTGGTCAAAAACCTGCAGTAGTGCATTATCATATGATAAAACGAAAAAAAGGGCGAGTTTGAAAATCATGGCGTTGCAAGAACTCAATCACTGTCAAATTTGATCTAATTGTTCCTCCTATGAGTGCAAAAGTTGATCACACTGGTTGTCTCCACATCTTACCGTGATACAGAGTCATTCAATGCTGCTAGGGCGGGCATTTGAGCAAGGCAAGCGACTTTTCTGCGGGTCGGGGACTTGGTGCCAGGCACACACGAGCAAGGTTCAAAGTCCGCCAAGCCCCTTTTTTTTATTTCAGGTGTGCAGGCTGATGATCATTTTCTTTGCTTCTCTCTCACCTTTTTTTTTTTTATTTATTGTTGGTTTTTTCCGTGGCATGTCGCGACGACAATCGATGTATGGAGGTGGCGTGGGCATGACTCGAGCGGGGTCGTCGGGAGGCCATGATTTTGACTTCAAGGTGGGTGCGCGTGTGCTTATCCATGGCGAGAACACAGGCACGGTGCGGTTTTTGGGGCCGACGAGCTTCCAGACTGGGCGGTGGGTGGGTGTCGAGCTTGATGAGCCCAAGGGCAAGAACGCGGGTGTGGTGCAGGGCAAGCGCTACTTTGAGTGTCGCGCACAGCACGGCGTGTTTGTGCGTCCGACGCAAGTTCAGCTTTTACCGAGCACACCCACCACACCGCGCACCATGACCAGCCCAGATGACAGCGGCCGATCCTCAGCGTCGTCGCTCGACAGGTCTTCGCGCGGCAGCACGCCCTCGCGCCGACAGTCGGCTGTCATCACGCCTTCAGCAGCCACCGCCGTCAAAAAGCGGCCAACGTCACTGGTCAATGGCAACACCCCGCGCGCAAGCATCACCATGACCGCTCAGCAGCGCCGCAAGAGCGTATCCGTCCGCCAGCAGCAGCAATTACAGCAGCAGCAACGGCAATTGCCCCCAATCATGCCTCAGGAGCAACCAAAACCAAGAAACATCGAATCGCCGGCCAGTGATGCAAAGCGCCTGCAAGAACTCAAGATGAGGCAGCTCCAAAGGCTCCAATTGGCACAACAACAACAGCAGCAGCAGCAGCAGCAACAGCAGCAACAGCAGCAACAGCAGCAGCAGCAGCATGTGCTGCAGCAGTATGACAATGGTCACGAGGACGAATTGGAGCACGATGAAAGCGAAAACGGCACAGACGACCAACCAGAAGATGATCAAGAAGAAATTGACTATTTAAACGACACCAGCATATCTACCGTGGATTCTGTCCAGCCCCCAGAGACCAATGGGTTCCAGCAACCAGCGTACGGCGCATTGCAGCACTCAAAACCCACCAGCAAATCCGATCAGGTACGTACAAAAAAAAAAAAAAAAAACCAAAAAAAAAGAAACCGTGACACAATCCACTGTCACACAGTGTCCGTGGTTCATTACTCAACTCGTCTTTTGCTCATGCCATCAGGTGGTCCCACTCAAGGATTATGAGGAATTGCGTCTCAAGCTGAAAATCCTGGAAAGCAAGCGCCAAGAGGACCGCGAGCGCATCCGCGAGTACGAAAAGATCAAGGAGGAAGCAGAGCAATTCCTCACACTCCGCAACAAGCTGCAAGGTAAGACAAGAAAAAATGTGAGACAGGAAAAGGGAGCAGAAAGAACAATAAACCCCCCCTTTTTTTCCAGACAAAATTGGCGAATTACAAAAGGATGTGCGCGACACAAAGCGCGACCTCAAGGAGTCAATGGCCGACCGCGACGACCTGGAGGCCAAGTACAACGACGTGTTGGAATCGCTCGAAATGATGACTTTGGACAAGGAGATGGCCGAGGAGCGCTCCGAGACGTTGCAACATGAAGTCGACATTCTCACTGAAAAGGTCGAGGAAATCACCATTGATTTGGACGTCCTGCGCAAAGAATCCGGTATGAAATCCATGGCATTGGAGAGGGCTTTTACTCATTTTTTTTTTATTCCTAAACATTTTACAGAGATCCTGAACCTTCCGCCTGATGTCTCTGGCTCTGGCGAGAACAAGACGCCCTTGGAGGTGGTCCAGCTAGAACGACACAACGAGCGTCTCAAAGATGCTTTGATCAAGTAATAGAGCGGACCAAATTGCTGCAATATCAAGAATTGACTCCCTTTTTTCTTTTTTTTTTCCTTTTCCTGCTTTTCCTAGGCTTCGCGACGCCACGGCTGACAAGGAAGCCGAGCTGAATAACCGCATCAAAGAATTGGACCGGGAATGCATGGAGTTGCAGGAAATCAAGGGTAAAAAAAATAAAGCAAAAAGGTGTACATTTTAAGCAAATGGCAACGCTAACATGGGGACCCCCCTTATTTTTAGGCCAGCGAGATCGCTACAAGGAGCAGCTAGATCTCGTCGAGTACCAAGTCGAAGACCTCAAGCAGCAATTGGACGACGCTCTGGGTGCCGAGGATCTTGTGGACCAGCTGACGGAACGAAATCTCAATTTGACCGAGCAGCTGGAAGAATTGCGCGCCACTGTCGATGATCTTGAAGCTCTCAAGGAGCTTGCCGACGAATTGGAGGAGAACCACGTCGAAACAGAGAAACAATTGGAGGCCGAAATAGGTAAAGGACCTTTTTTCGCAACTTTGGCGCTCGCTCATCTTGTATTGATTTTTGATGCGCAGAGCACCGCGACATGCTACTGCGCGAGCAATTAGAACGCCTGCGCGCAAATGAAGAGACCAATTCCGACTATGAAGCCACCGTACAGCAATTCAGAGAGCTTGTGACACTTTTGCAAAGGTGCGATGATCATGTCACTTTTTTTTTTCAATCACATATGACTGATCTTTTTTTTTTTTTTTTAAACAGTGATCTTGACCAGCTTCGTCAAAAGGGTGAGGAGCAGGCGTCTGAAAAGTCGAATCTCAGTAGCCAGTCTCAAGCCATGATGTCGTTGAATCTCCAATTGCAAAACACGGTGATCAAATCGCAGGCCAAGTCGATCGATCTCGAGCTGCGCAAGCTGGATGCAGCACAGGCCACGGACCGTTTGAGTTATGTTCAGCCATACTTGCCTGATGCTTTCTTCAAATCCGAAAACGAGCCGATTTCGTGCTTGCTCTTGTTTAAGCGACTGGTTTTCAAATCGGACATGATCGTCAAGCACCTGGACCAGCACTATCCGCTCAGCGAAAAGATTGTGGATGACATTCCACAGAGCCTCATTGCCATTTGCGAGGTAAAAATGCGGATTTATAACGTTTGCCTGGGACACAATGCCTGATTCTCTCTCTTTTCATCTAGATGCGACAAAAGGCTGGCTGGCTGAGCGACCTTGGCAAGCGCTTTGTTGCCTTTGTCAAGAATTGCAAACCAGACGTGTTCATCAAGCTGAATCAGGTGTACCACGACATTGTCGGGTCTGAGCGCCGCTTGAATTCCATTGTGGAGCAGCTTCGTGCTGACGAAATCAGCGACGTGACCAACCTGCACGAATTGCAAAGGTGAGTGCTCATTTTTTTTTTTTTTTTTGGGTCAAATAACGCTGAGCTTGCAATTTTTTCGATTTTTATAGAATGATTTCGCAATTTGAGCACTTGGTGGACGCGTTCCTTGGCAAGTATGGTGAAGCGAATCACGCCGATCAATTCTTCGCCCTGACGCGTGCCCTGGATTTCAATGCAGACCGCATGATCGTCGAATTCACGTATTTGCAACAGGTGGTGCACAATGCCGTCAAGACAGAAGGTAAGCACGTGCACCAAAAGTCTAAATATGTGCACAAGAGCTTAAACACGCGCATCAAGAGCCAGGGGCACGCATCATTCACATTTTACTTGTTTTGCAGAGTTCCAAGTTGAAGAAGGCAGCGTCTCGTTGGATGTGGACTATCTAGAGCCGTTGAGCCGTCTTATTGTATCTGCCAAGAACAGTAAGATCACCGCCAAGTAAGTCTCTTGCCCACTCTCTCGCCTTTTGTTCTTTTTCTCATTTTTCCCCTTTGTAGAAAATTGCTGCGTCGCTTGGAAGAGCTTTCTGAGGAGGCATTGACACTGCGCACTGATCATCTGCATCGATTCAAGACGCTGTACAGCATCAGCGCTAAGCTTTGCCGCTACTGCTATGAGGTAAACTCCAAGTGAACTGGCGTAATTCTGTGATCCGCGTGAATTGACGCGTTATTTTTTCTTTTTCGTGTTTTTTTAGCTTTGCCAGCAGATCACGGGCTATGTCGACTCCAAGCGCGGCAGCCGCGAAGCCATCAGCATCCGTGCTCTGCAACAAATCGTCCGTGACCGCGCTGATGAGATTTTGGACATTCCCGAGAGCACCATCTGGGAAGCCTCTCTCAAGATCCTGCGCTCATTGACCTCTGAGCTCACAAACACGCTGACGCACGTCGACAATGATACCAAAAAGGAGAAGAGTAAGCACAAAAACAAAAAATTACAAAAAAAAAAAAAAATGTAAAAACGCTGACACATTTTTTTTTAGTTTCCACCGGTGTTTCGCCCTGGATCCAGCGCGCCTCCGACATGAAGGCCGAGGTTGTGGTCAACCATGACTTGGAGCGCAAGCTGCAGCAGTGCAATGATGAAATTGTCAAGCTAATCAAGGAAACCAAGCTTAAAGTAAAACGGTGTGCTCTCGATTTAGCCAAAGCCTGACCCTCGCTTCCTTTTTTTTTTTTTTTTTTTTTTTTTTTTTTGCAGGAACAATCGATGCAAGAGGCAGGCGTAAAGATAGATTTGCTCGAGCGCCGCCTTGAATTTGCCAAAAAGGAGGCAGAGCAGATTTCCGGTCTGGAACAGGCCCTGGAGAAGGCGCAGCGCCAAGAGCAAATGTATGTGGAGGCGATGGACAACTTGCAGGCAGAATACGATGTCTTGGAGCAAGAATTGGTCACCATGAAAAAGGAGGCGGCCAAAAAGGAGGAAAAGCGCCAATCGCTGATCAAGAAAATGACCTATGATAATGCCGCCATCGATACCAGCGACACTTCACCTAATGCTTCTGGTGGCAATTATGCAGATATGGACAGCAAGGTAAAAAAATTGACTAGTAAAAAGCACGGCTGGCAGCGTATCTTATTGTATTTTTTTTTGTTTTGTTTTTTTGTAGATTCAGACACTCAAGACGACTATCCGCTATTTGCGCACAGAAGTGAGCCAATTGCGATCCCAGGAGCTTTGCCAGTCGCTCCAAATGGACGCGTTACCGCCCATCCATCGTGCAGATGTGCCATCCAAACGCGACCAGCTTCAACAGGTGGCCATGCACTCGCGCATGCTGCTCAAGGACATCCGTGTCGCTGGCGCGAGTCCCAAGCTTGTCGATCTGTCGTCATCGTCATCCGCTGCGTCTGGCGCTGGCCAGCCAAAGTGGCAGAGCCAAACAAAGCGCCCGGTCTACCAGTATCATGCCCAGCAGAGCGTTTTGTACACACTCCAGAAGCGCACAGAACAATTGAAGCAGAATATGCAGGCACTAGCTCTCAAAGAGCATCCACCTGCTGCCAAAGCAGCAAAAACAAGCAAGGTATGCTCACTGTGTTTCTTTTTGGCATGCTGACGAGCGTCCTCACCTCTCCCCTTTTTTTCTTGCAACAGCCATGGACAATTGCCACCCTCAAAATACCCAAGCAGCTCCAGCCGGAAATCGGCGGTGGTGCATCGACGCGCCTGATCCAATTACAGTCCCCCAATGACCTGGAACGCCTCCATAGTGTGCTTGTACGCTAGATTAGATTGACCCCCCTTATTTTTATTACCAAAGCTGCAGCATCATAAAGAAAAAAAAAACATTGTGGGACGATAGTCTTTTTTTTCTCTCTCCCTTTTCTCTCGGCAATACATAAATTTGCCCGACGCGGCATATCTGTTTACATCCTTTGCTTCTTCTCTGGGCTTGATTTCGCAACGCATCTCTTCCTTTTTTTGTATTTCAATTCCTTTTTTTTTTTCTTCATTTTTTTTTTTTACGATTGCGGCGCGCCAAACACGATCATTTGACTGCCCTTGATTCATGTCCGGAAATAATATCAAGGTCGTCTGCCGTTTCAGGCCCCAAAATGCCACCGAGATCAAAGAGGGTGGCGTCCCCATTGTCGACATTGATCATGACACCAAGTGTGTGATTCTCAAGGTGGGACAAGGGGACGATGGATTGCCACGCGCGCGTCAGACCTCCTGAATTTCTTTGTTTTTTTTATTTTAGGGTGAATCGCCATCGACATTTGCTTTTGATCACGTCTTTGACGGCAATACGACACAAAAATACATTTTTGACACCTCCATCAAGTCCATTGTTGATGGTAAAATACATTTTTATTCATTGAAAAATCCCCCTTGCCCTCAATTGTCTCCATCTGCCAGTGCCCCCTTGTTTTTTTTTTTTTTTTTTTTTGCACATCGCACCCCCTTTGTGCAACAATGCCCCTGACGCTCTCCTTTTTTTGTAAGACGTTGTCGCTGGTTACAATGGCACCATCTTTTGCTATGGGCAAAGTGGCAGTGGCAAGACACATACCATGATGGTAAGCAATTGACGTTAGAAATTGCTTTTTGACAATGTTTTTTTGAATGAAACAATCAAATTCAGTCGCTGTTTGCATATTATTAACAATCGCCATGCACCATGCTGCAATGGCGATGCACATGATTTCTAGGGCTCTGACATGGACGACGAGCAGGGAAAGGGCATCATTCCCCGCATGGTGGGACAGATCTTTACGACCATCATGTCTGCCCCTGAGAACATTGAATTCACCGTCAAGATCTCATATATGGAAATCTACATGGAGAAGGTGCGCGATTTGTTAAATCGTAAGCCGATTGGATGAAAAAGTCGCGTGCGCTCAACATGGCCAACTCATTTTTTCTTTTTTTTCACGTGACTTGCAGCCTCGGTGGACAATCTTGCCATTCATGAAGACAAGACGAACGGAGTCTACGTCAAGGGTCTGCTGGAGGTGTACGTATCATCCGCAGACGAGGTGTATGACGTGATGCGCCGCGGCAGCTCAAATCGCGTCGTGGCATTTACAAGTGCGTCATTAAAACGGCAGATTTAGACGATGTTTGTGCAATGGAGTCGCGTGACTCACTCGTCAAGCAATTTTTTACATTTTTAGACATGAACGCCGAGAGCTCAAGAAGCCATTCCCTCGTTCTCATCACAATCACGCAGAAAAACTTGGATTCAGGTGTCGCAAAAAGTGGAAAACTTTATTTGGTGGACCTTGCAGGCTCAGAAAAGGTAAAAGAATGCAATGGCAGCCATGGCAGTCGTACAGAATGCGTGTCAGGACGCTTCATGACCTATTCCTTTCGATTTTCTATTTTCTCAGGTTGGCAAGACCGGTGCCTCGGGCCAAACACTTGAAGAAGCCAAGAAAATCAACAAGTCGCTAACTGCACTTGGCATGGTCATCAACTCATTGACAGATGGAAAGGTAAAGCACCAAAAAAAAAAAGTGGAAAAAAAGCACAAACTGACGCGTTTCAAATTGATTTTCTAGTCGAGCCATATTCCATACCGCGACTCAAAATTGACACGCATCTTGCAAGAATCCTTGGGTGGCAATTCACGCACGACACTCATTGTCAATTGCTCGCCGTCATCGTACAATGAGACCGAGACGATTTCGACATTGCGTTTTGGCGTGCGCGCCAAAACAATCAAGAACAAAGCCAAGGTCAATGCGGACCTGTCGCCTGCCGAGCTCAAGACATTACTTAAAAAACTGGCTGGCGAATCAATGTCGTATCAGCACTATAGCCAGGCTCTTGAGGGTGAAATCCACGTTTGGCGATCGGGAGGCTCCGTGCCCGAGACTCAATGGGCCACCATGTCAAACGCACTCTCTCTGATCCAGACAACGCAATCATCAGCCGCGACGGCCGCCGCATCGTCCACCACACAGATGCCAGGCTCGCCATCTCCGCTTGTGATGTCGTCTGAAGATCCCGCATCGACAGTCCGCCTCCCCACACCACTCCCGACATTGGAAAAGGACGAACGCGATCAATTCGCACAGCGAGAGGCGGATCTTCTCGATCAAATTGCTGAAAAGGCAAGCAAAAGCAAAAAAAAAAAAATACCGAAATGCAAAGTTACGGCTAGAGAGACTGATTTTTCCTTTTTCCTTTTATTTCAATTTAGGAAGAGGAGTTGGCGCAGCGCACCGAGCAACTGACGGCTCTGCAATTGGAGCTCACAACGTCCAAGGAAACAAAGCAACTCGCAGTTTCTGCAAATCGAGACATGACGTCGTCTGTGGGCGAGACAAAGATCCAGTTGGACAGGGCTATGTTTGAAAGCAAAGAAACAGGGATCATGATTGACGCGCTCAAGGAATCTAATCATGACATGGCACTGGAGATCAATGAATTGCGGCAGGTACTCGCGCAGATGCAGCAACAACAGGCGCGGCGCACTCACAGACGCAGAGAAAACGACCTCAAAAAACCAAACGTCACCGCTGCAGCCATCTTGGTAATTGCCCCACAAAAAAAAAAAGAAAAAAAGGAGAGAGAGAGAGAGAGAGAGAGGGAAAATGAGCAAACAGTGTTCAATGTACTTATTCTACGTACCCATTTGCAGATGGCGATTCATGAAAAGCAACAGCAGCTTCTTGATCTCATGAAAAACACAGACACGTCTATGTCCGACCGCGAGCAAGCGTGGAAGGAGGCCAACATTGTCATTGAGCAATATCAGAGCTCTGTGCGTGAATTGACGACTAACAAGGATATCAAAGTGCAGCATCTGCGTGATTTGGAGCGCGAGCTCGAAACAACAGAATCAGAGTACAAGGCACTGATGGAAAAAGCCAACGACCAGGAACAAGACGCGTCTATGGAGCATCTCGCTGCCACTGTCGAAGACACCTATGGCGCACGTCGCGAGTTGCTCATTGAACAATTGGACATCTTGCACAAGGACATCAGCAACCAGGAAATGCATGAAGGCAAGGTCGCAGTCGCTATTGCTGAATTGAAGCTCGCAAACGAAGACCTTCATGTAAGAATTGCGTTTGAAAATGAAAAAATTGGTCGCGACATCCTAACAATGCCATTCACACGATGATTCACGACATAATAGGACATGATTTTGCTCGATTCATCGTCTCCACCGGCCACCACGGACAAAGACATCGACTACATGCGCAAAACGATGAATCAGCAGCTGAGCGAGTGCGACATTATTAAACGCGCTCTGATGAACGACTTGCAAAAGCGATCTGAGCAGGCTGTCGAACTGGAGCTTGCGTTAAAAGACACACGGGAGCGATACGTACAATTGATACGCTCCACCAGCAACCAGGAAGAACAACAAAAGATGACGCAGCTGGAAACCAATTTGGAGCGCTTGAGCAATACGCAAAAGGAGGTACAAAGGCACTTAATCAAGAGGAGGGCAACAAGAGAGGGAAAAAGTCACTCAAGCATTTTTTTTTTTTTTTTTTTTTTGCAGCTGATGGACAAAAATGCCAGCCTGAAAAAAGAAATGTCGCTGGCGGGTCGTAAGCTGACTGCGCGCAATGAGCGCATAGAACATTTGGAGTCGATTCTCCAGGACACGCAGACAAAATACAATATGCAGACTGAAAAGTAAGGTCGACCAGCTTCAAAGCATGAAAAAATGCTCATTTGCGTTGTTGCATGTCTAGATTTGAAACACAAATGGCGTCGCTGCGCCAGAGATTACAACAAGCACGAGGAAATACATCGGCGTTTCAGTTTAGTCGGATTGCCAAGCCATTGCGTGGAGGCGGGTTGAACGGTGGCAGCGAAGTGGTCGCTCAGGATGCGTAAGTTTGACTCATGCGCTAAAAAAAAATGCACACTTGACCACTTAATCCTACTTTTTTATGCATAGGCCAAGCAAAGATAGACGCACATCATGGATGCAGCCATTCCGCAAATAAATTGGTGCTTGCGCTAACATATCCCCATCTGACTCCGCCGTGTACATATGATATGCAAAATATTAATAATATAAAATTACCAGTTTTTATTCTGTGGATATCATGTATTGGTAATTTACTGTATGTGCGCTTGTTCCCTACTGTAGTTTCCAAAGCCACGCATTGACTAGTGCTCTAGTCCATGGCACATGCATTAAATTTTATTTTGCTTGTTTGCATTTTACGTCCTGCTCGCCATCAACCTACCTATTTATTTGTCAATGTACGCGTTTTCTTATCTGTATAGTATCCTTTCAAAAACAAATCAACGAGTCAGCGCTTGAAAAAATTCGCAATATACGGTTTACATGTTTTTGAATTTTAAAAGGTAAATTTACTGATTGATTCGCCCATTTTTAAATCTCGGTGGGTAGAACATGACGCACTGTCACAAATGTCTACATCAATGAGCTGCAACACAAAAAAAAATCTATAAATTTATCTTTTAAAATCCAAAGAGCTTGTTTTTGAGGCTTTGCCGGCTTGCTGTGCCTCCAGAATTTTTTTTGCAACCTGCTCGCCCGCCGCCAATGAAAACTGTGTCGCAGCATAAACTATAGCGCAGCCCTATGTGTGCAAGTTTGGAGGAATTCTGAAGACCCATATTTTCGATTTTGATTTTGAAGCTCTGAGATGACCATTTTTTGATTTGCGCTTGGCACGCCTCCTACGCGCTGCAATTCATCCCGTTAGATGCTTTGCCTCCCTGTTTGTTAGTAAATCTGGAATAAAAATCACAGGTCAAGTAAACCATTGTCGAGCAATCCTTCAGTAATGATCGTATTGAAAAAGTGGATTTTCTCTGCAATTTTTGGTCATCTACCGGTGAAACTGGTCTCATTCGATAGAGATTCAGCATCTGCATTTGACACGTTAAAAGCACCATTGATTATGTTTCCAGTTGTTGAGAAAATCGAGTTTGAACATTGGTTAAACATTGATCGAATTTTTTAAGCATGTATGAGGTCGTTCATCGGGCGTGCAAACAATTGGAAAGTGACACCCAAGCGTGTCACTTTTTAAAGGTGTCAGTTGCAATGCGATCCATGAAAAAATGGAGAATCAGTGCTGGATTTGTGAAAATAATGGTATTTTGATTGAATTTAATCTGGGCAGGATATGGCATTAGGTTCATGGAGTTTTGTGATTTTCATCACATCATTGACCCGTCGCCGCTCCATGGAGTTCACCATGATTCAGACTCTATTGAAATTAGACACTGTGCAAACTGGTCACAAAGCTGGAATGACGATGATCGGCATCTGGTGAAAAAATGGCAAACGGGCAATGTACAGCGCGCCGCTCTGTGCAATATGATTGCTAAACGTTTGTTTCGGATCGACCCTATATGTAAGGCTGTGAACATTGACTTGACCAAGACAATCGCCGACAACATTGCTCTTTCAATAATTGGGAAGCCAGAAAAATACAATATCATGTTTTCCGAGCGCCCTGTCACGTTGACGGATCTGTTGGAAAAAGGATATCGAGTACAACTTCGTGCAATGAAAAACTTCTTTTCATTCAGTAAACGAACAGTTTTCATGAAGACGCGTACACGCCTAAACATGGAAATATTGCTGCGTCTCCGTCAAAACAACGGAAAAAATACGTCGTTGCCCATCAATGACACACTTCGCATCTACCGTAACTTGCTTGACACACCAGAATCATTTAAATTGGCTGTCGGACTGGGAATCATCACCGATTATGAATCCTTTAGCGATCTCCATGGTGATTTCAGCTATTTCGAAGGGCATTGCTGCTTTGATAACGTTACAAGCGGGAGCGGATGCAATTATGTGCTGTTCTGTCGCGATTTTTATAGCTGGCGCCAGCTGATCGAGCGTGATTTCGTCGACAGTCTTACACGCGACGCGTTTGCTGTCCTTGTGACAGCAACAACCCTCATTGTGTCATTCAGCGGCACCATCCAGGTTGCACAAGGGATCACATCAAAATAAACATAGTCAATACATAATGTCAAACGTACTTTATTCCATTCAGCGCTCAAACCAGTCAACTCACCCCTGGATTTTAATCCATTTCTGTCGTTGAACTTGCAGTGCTTACCTTTGGGTTGAATAGCGTGGTTATCCAAGGACCTGGATTTCTAATTTTTAGGTCCTCGACCAACGCCCAGGGAAAAATCGCGATTGTTAAAATCATTGTGGCGCGCCATCGAATGACCGTAGGTCGATGAGACTTTGTCACTGAGTATTTCTGCCTATCATTTCTCTTCTACAAATAAAAAATCCGGAGATCAATAGAGCCCTAGTGACGCGATTTTCTTACTTTTTACGTTTTTGCAGAAACTCAATGGTTACCTGGGAGCGATGATGGAATATGAGATTGCCCAGGATGGCGTCGTCGCCCAAGACGAGACGCAGAGCGAGAGCATCTGGGGCGTGCGCGAAGGTTTGATCGAGGCGCTCGGCAAGGAGGGTACTGTGTACAAGTATGATATCTCGATGCCCGTGCCCAAGATCAATGGCTGCGTGCTGGATATGCGCGACCACTTGGAGAAGGGCGGTGTCTTTGGCAAGCCCGATTCCCTCGTCATCGACGTTGTGGGCCATGGCCACGTCGGCGACCGCAATCTGCATTTGAACATCCCCGACCGCCAGGCAGACTCGCGCGTCATGGAATTGATCGAGCCCTATCTCTTTGAGTGGGTCGGTAAGTGCACGTTCCTTTTATTTTATTACGCGTCTTCATGCATACCACACGATGACGTGCCATTTCTTTTATTTTTTTGCTTTTTTCGCAGCCAAGCAAAAGGGTTACATCAGCGCCAAGCACGGTCTTGGTGTGTCCAAAAACGAATACCTTTCCTACTCCAAATCGGACAGTATGATCAAGCTGATGAAGGCCTTCAAGAACATGCTGGACCGCAATGGTATTCTTAATCCCTATAAGGTAATCTTTGTGTACACGGATCGCGCCCATTGGTATTCCCGCTCACCATCTTTTTAATTTATTTCCTATAGTACCTTCCCAGCAAATAGATTTTCAATAAAAACACGTCACCAGCGGCCTCAAAGGTTCAAAAAATGCTATTGTCACGCAGTGATCTAGAACATCCTGTGTTCTTTTTAAAAAGGGGCCATACTCAGTTTCTGTCCGTTTTATCTAGATCTTTCTTTCATCATGGGCACCGTCGAAATTATTAGCAAAGAAACAACGAATTATCCGAAGCTCTTAATAATATCGGATTAATGACTGTTCTTGCGGGTTTTTCTTACATTCCTTGCAGTTTAGAGTACAATGCAATTCAGAATTTTGGGTATGTTCAAATGGAATGCCCGGATCGTTTGGGAAAAATGGTGCCGATTTAAATAAATATTCCCGCAAAATGGGAACCATTAGCAATTTTTGCTTTTTATTTTTGTTTGAGTGAAATCGCTAATGAAGATATCGATTACGTTTGTCGTTGCCTTGCTTCTTCAAGGGATTTGCGGGCAGACAAAGGCTGTTAGCATGCCAAAGGGCGAATCTGCAGTTGAAAACAAGTTTACGCCAGAATTGGCCGAACAATTCATTTACGCGGATGGAATGTCCAATACGACGTATAAGTTCTCGTTGAACGATGATGCACGCCTACAGGTTACTGGCTTCAAGCATTACGACGATGTCTTTGACGTGTTTGATAATGGTGTGCTTCTGGGATCCACGTTGAAAACAGAGTACGCTGGTGACGCTGAGATTCACGACGTGTCGCCCCAGGAGGCGCTGCAAATTGATCGCTTTAGCAAAGGTGTCTTTCCTTTGCATAAAGGTGATCATGAGATTTCCATCAACACCCACAGCTCTCATGAAACCAGCCCTGCTGCGCTCCGCCTGCTCCTTCACCACAATTACGTCTTTGCCAAACACAAGAAGAAACACAACAAGCACGACGACAATGATTACAATGATTACAATGATGACAATGATGACAATGATGACAATGATGACAATAATAATAATGACGATAATGGCGACCACGATGGAAAACACAACAAGCACAACGATAATGAAGATAGTGAAGATAATGACGATAATGAAGATAATGAAGATAATGACGACCACCATAAAAAACACCATCGTTTTCATGTGAAAACAAAAACTATCCACGTGATTGTAAAGGAGTGTACGTCTACTACAACCTCGACAGCTACCACAACGACAACCTCGGACGTAACATCTATAGCAACGCCTACTACCATTACTACTATTACTACCAGTGACATCGTTTCAACGACAACATCTACAGAAACGCCTACTACAATTACTACTATTACTACCAGTGACATCGTTTCAACCACAACATCTACAGAAACGCCTACTACCATTACTACTATTACTACTACCAGTGACATCGTTTCAACGACAACATCTACAGAAACGCCTACTACCATTACTACTATTACTACCAGTGACATCGTTTCAACCACAACATCTACAGAAACGCCTACTACCATTACTACTATTACTACTACCAGTGACATCGTTTCAACGACAACATCTACAGAAACGCCTACTACCATTACTACTATTACTACCAGTGACATCGTTTCAACCACAACATCTACAGAAACGCCTACTACAATTACTACTATTACTACCAGTGACATCGTTTCAACGACAACATCTACAGAAACGTCTACTACCATTACTACTATTACTACTACCAGTGATATCGTTTCAACGACAACATCTACAGAAACGCCTACTACCATTACTACTATTACTACCAGTGACATCGTTTCAACGACAACATCTACAGCAACTCTTACTACAATTATTACTATTACTACCACTAGTGATATCGTTTCAACGACAACACAAACAACAACGACTACTGCAAATATTTTAAATTGCTTTGAAGACAATGGACAAGGGACAATAGCCCATCAAGACAATGCTGCCTTGACATACCAAGATTGTATCAACTTCTGTCCAAATACCACCAGCTTCTTTGGCTTACAGTATCATGTCAGACAGAACATGAGTAACTATTTTACGTGCTTATGTTATAGTACAGAGCCCACTGTGCCTTCAGCATCGTGTTCTGTTAGAGAAAATAACTCAGATAACTTGCTATATCTTTATGGCAACGATAAAAACAATGTGTATGTCTTCACTAATCCTCCTCCTGCCGCAATTACTACCCCTGCCGTGTAAAAGGCTCAATAAACGTTATATTCTATTTTTTATGATGTTAGATAGGTGCCTCGCAGCAGTGACGAGACAGCTATTTGGTTGAAGGATGTAAACTGTTTTGTTAACCTTGTTCGATCTTTGCACATGAAAAGGATAAAATGTATGATTGATGAATAGTCTTTTAGCGCACAATTTTGACCTGACCAACATGTACAGGGCAGTTACAGCAATGTTGTACCAATCAGGTTTTCCAATTGATGCCAAACATACCTGGTTCGATCGGCCTGATAATGGCACTGTTGGAGTGCGGCGTGCTCGCGTCCACTTTTGTCTCCGCCTCGCGTGATCGGAAGACGACTTTGACACCCTCACAATACACGTTCAAACATCGCAAGCAGCAATTAGCTTGACAATAAACTCGAAAAAAAAATTGACACCCTGGCGTAATAAAAGATGCAGGAATTGTTTCTCTTTGGAAAGAGCCCAGTCTCGCTTGCGATTGACCAAACCTGAGGGAACCATTCACTCTCAAGTGATTTTTTTTTTCAATCGCCTACTACTCGATAACGGCACAATGGATACATTTTTTTTTTTGGCATCAGGAATTAGAGGCTGGAAATCCCAGAGGTATCAACGCCATGCCGCGGGCATGTGTCCTTTTCGCACATTCATGGCCTTCATGCCCAACAGTTCTGATGATTGGTACATTTTTAATTGGACGGTTTCTCGGCGGATCGTGTCGCTGCCCGCAGCATTTTTGTCGCAATTTTTGCATCTAATCCGACACGTTTACTTTGAGTCGATATTCTCGGTGGATGGCGAGAAAAAAACGCAAAACATGTCAAATTTGGCGGTTCCGACAAATAGCCATGTGTTGGTTTGATTTGCCTCGGGCTCATACTGCACCGAGCTGGTCCTCTGATGCAACTCTCGACTCCACGCAGGGGAGGTGGTCATCACTTTCTGGAGGCACAGCGAGGTGACAAAGGTTGGGAAAAAGAGCTGTTGAATGGAAAACTTTTCATCGGTGTGTTGTTGCACGCGACTATAGGCAGGCAAATCAAGGTGGCCTGTTTGTCTCTTTCGTACGATCAAAAGACACGAGGGTCAAATAATGATTCGAATGTAAATGAGAAAAAGGTAAAAATCGCTTTTTGTGCTATTTTTGTTGGATTGTGTAGGGTCGGTTCGCGACAAGTGGAAATCCGTTTTTGCGTAAGGTTTTTGTTTATGAATGACACTTGCTTTTTGCACAGATTGTGTAGCAGCAAGGACTCACAAAATGCAAAAAGAAATGAAAGAGCGAAAATTGATTTCTCGTGCAAGGTAGTACACTTATGACTATCGCCCCTGGTTTGACCGAGTATTTAAAGCAGGATTGGGTCTTTTTACGGTCATAAAAACTCCATCCTTGTTCTCTTATTATGTTTTTTTTTCCAATTCTACACAAAATCCACCATTAGCCGTCAACGAACACCTGGAACACTCTCTTTTTGACATTTCTCATTGCTTCTCCATTCAATTCTTCATATGTGCTGGTTTCAGGTGAATCTAAAGATCCATTTCAAGATAAAAGTGCTTCTAGACTATCGTATTTGGTGGACTTTTTCAATTATCCAGCATTCAAGAGAGGTAAACTTGTATTTTATTGCCAGTGTATAACGAATTATTTTTGCAAAGAAAAAAGAGAAAAAAGACCCAAGACGCGCTGCATCGATTGGATCATGGATGACGAAACATTTGAGCTGTTTTTGCTTAGTGGAGCCAGAAGGAAGCATGTTGCGTGGATTCGCCATAGCCGCCGCCGACATAGGCAATGAATTGGCCAGCCTCGACTTCAAACTTGTTGTCTTCGTTCCAAATGGCAAGGTCCTCGAGAAGGATTGGCACCGTCACCTGTTTGGACTCACCGGCTTTGAGCGAAATCTTCTTGAAACCCTTGAGAGCCTGGTTCGGCGTCACCACCGACGAGATAGAGTCATTGATGTACACTTGCACGACCTCCTTGCCATCTCGCTTGCCAGTGTTCTTCACCGTGACCTGGACAAAAAAAAAAAAGATCAAAAACCCGTTTCGACTCGCTTTTTTTTTTTTTTTTTTTTTTTACCTGGACGTTGACCTTGTTATCTGAGACGGAGCCATTGGCAATGTGGAGATTGCTGTACTCGAATTTCGTGTAAGAAAGACCGTGGCCAAAGTACCAGCTTGCGACGGGGGTGCCAAGAACGTATTGATGACCGAATTTCAGGGTGCCGTCGGGGTTGCTGGCGCCGGCGTCGACGGGGCGGCCGCCATTGGGGAAGTTATAGTAGGCGGGGAGACTGCCGACATACGTGGGGAACGACACCGAGAGTTTTCCGCTGGGATTGACATCACCATACAAAATATCGGCAAGCGCGTTGCCGCCTTGTTCACCAGGGTAGAATGCCTGGACGATGGCATTGACATTGTCCTTGATCCATGGCTCGGCAACGGGCTTACCACTAATGTACACCACGACCGTGGGCACACCAGTCGCTTGGACCGCCTTGACAAGCTTCAATTGCGCGCCAACGAGGCCGAGATCATTGACATCGACGTGCTCGCCCGTTGTCGCATTGAAACCAGACCACAGCTCGACCTGGTCGCGCGTCCAAGTGCCGACCATGACCACGGCAACCTTGGATTTCTTGGCAGCGGCCACAGCCTCGTCAAAGCCCGAATCGTCATTGGACCAAAGCTCGCAACCTTGCGCATAGTGGATCTTGTTGGCGCCAACCTTCTTTTGCAAGCCAGCAAGCGGCGTCACACCGCGGCCAAACGCGCCAGGGTACACATAGTCGCCATATTGCATCACGGCGGCCTGAGGACCAATCACGGCAATCGAATCATCCTTGGACAATGGCAGCACACCGTCGTTTTCCAAAAGCACAATGCTTTCCTCGTCCAATTGGCGCGCAAGCTTGACAGACTTGGGCGTGTGGATCGTGCGGTTGTAATTCGTCAGTGCCCATGGGTTCTCAAACAGACCAAGCTCAAACTTGATGCGCAGCACGCGGCGCACCGCCTCATCAACCACGCTCTTTTTGAGATTGCCCTTTTTGACTTGATCGGGGATGGTCGGGTAATGCATCTATAAAATAACATGATAATAAGCACTTGAGGCCTCTTTTTTTTGGGGGGGAGGTGGCTAACTTACAACAGAGCCACCCATCTATAAAAAGAAAAAAAAAGAGAAAAAATAAAAAAAAAAGACGCGTCAGCCCGCAAATCTCTGGCATCAAAATAAGATGACATTTGTTGTCTGACCTCCATGTCGTTGCCAGAGTTCAGGGAGCGCACAGCGGCAATAGGATCCACAATGGTGGGATCACAGATGAAGTGAATCGAGCAAAGGAAATCAATGGCGCCCGAATCGGACTCGACAAAGCCCTTGAAGTTCCATTCGTCGCGAAGCACGTCATTCATGTATTTCTTGTTGACGGCAGCGGGCGTGCCATCATAGGAGCTAAGGTCGACCAATGTCAATAGTGAGTTTTGCCTTTTTTTTTCATCTTTTTTATCTTTTTTTGCTTGAACTCACTGGTAGGCACTCATGATGGACATGGCACCGCCATCGACAATGGCCTTTTTGAAAGGCGGCAGGTAAAGCATGCGCATGTCGCGCTCACCACCAGCCACAGGCGCCGTGTTGAGACCACCTTCGGGGCTATTGTCGTAAAATGTGTGAATTGTGCACTTTTTTTAAAAATAAATTATGCGTGTCACTTACGAGCCAAAACCAACAAAATGCTTGACCATGGCGGCGACACGGTGAGTGGCCGTCTTGGCAGTGCCTTGCTTGGGCTTGCCCTGCAAACCCTTGACAAATGCCATGCCCATCTCGCCAGTCAAATGGGGATCCTCGCCATAGTTCTCCTCAACGCGACCCCAGCGCAATTCACGCGACAGATCAAGAACAGGAGCTACAGTAAAAGATTAAAAAAAAAACAGTCAGGAAAAGCGACTTGCTTCGCGTGATCCTCCTTTTTTTTGCTTGTTTTTTTTGCATTTCATACCAAAGATGTTTGCCACGCCAATGGCTTCCGCCTCTGTGCCGACGACGTCGCCAACCTTTTCGACCAAGTCGGGGTTGAAGGAGCACGCCATGGCCAAAGGAGCGGGGAAGATTGTCGCGTTTTCATCCAAGTAGCCGTGGATGCCCTCTGATTGCGTGATCGTCGGGATCTGCCAAAAGAAAAAAAATTGATCAATTCCTTGCGTCTGTTGATTTAACTTGCAATTGGACTTACACCGAGGCGCGTGTTCGTCATCAGGTACTCCTGAGTCTCATTGACAAGCGCAGCAAGTGGACCACGCGGCAACATGGCGGCTAAGTGTCAAATGGAAATGTCAGCACGCTCCCAATGCTTTTTTTTATACACGTAGAGAGCAAGGTAAAACGTACCGTACACGGCGCCGTAGGGCTCGACAGTCGACACATTCAACTTGTAATTGTCGAGATGCATGTTTTGGAGATTTCCTTGCATCAGCTGCCATTGCTTCTCTTCAATGGTCATGCGACCGAGCAAATCCTCAACACGAGCATCAATGGACTTGGAGGGGTCCTGATAGATGGCATTGGGGCTGTAAAATTGATTAAAAGAACGCTTGATCAGCTCAAAACAAACAAAAAGAAAAAAATGACAAGAAACAGGATACGTTTTGTATCTTACAACTTCTTTCCCATGGCACCAGCAACCAGGAACGACACCGCAATGGCGTTGACAATCTTCATGGTCCGTAAAAAATAAAAAATAAAAAAGGAGAATGTTGTCGCGTAATAAAGGCTTACCGACGCGTTTATCCCTTTTATATGACAAATGTTGAACGCTCGGCGTCACACAAAATCTATTGCTGGATAGCAATTATTCTCCTTGTGGTGAAAGGCGCGCAACGCCATTGGGAAAATAGAGTTGGGCGATGAAAATAATAAATCATAAAGAGCAAGCGGCATGGTGCCTCCACAAAACTAAAAACATGGCCTCCTTGGATTATGCTGGCCAGGAACCTTAATTCTTTCCTCAAGGGGAATTTTTCATTTCCCCGGACAAAATCCAAAAATTCTCCACAAACACTATCGTGAATTGTAAATTGATCATTTCCCACTTCCCCACATCGCCCTCTGTGCGAGGATCTCTCCATGCTTGTTCACGGCATCATCAGGGACTCGTAACACCCTCAAAGTACATTTTCTTGGCCATTGTTGACCCGTCATAACGCGCTCAAATCAATAAAAAAAACCAAAAGTCGCGTCTTTTATACGCGTTTGCTGGGATATGGGTGGTGGACTAACCGATGAAAGCCGCATGGAAAGTAAAGAAATATTGGAATGGAAGATCATCCGAAGCCCGGAGGAGATGGCGAGGCTGGCTTCCTGGTAGGGTGCGGAACGCATTCTTTTGATTGGGCATGCATTAGAACAGTGCGTGGAAGCTGAGCGAGCCAGGGCATTGCCTCGGCCATTAACCTCACCCCATGGGTAAAATAAATATGTATGTAAGCAGGCCGCGTTGGAATAAAATGGAAACATCAGCCATGTTTACTATGGTACGCGCCGGAATGTTTTTTTCTGCTTGGGAAAACCTTGATTCATGCTGATCAAGCGTTAAGCTGATACAATAGACAGCCTCTTGAGTCCCTGTCACACTCCCAAAACCAAGAAAGGAAGATCTCCACGTCCAAACGCACCAAATTCCATCAAAGAGTAAGAAAACAAGGAAATAAGTACAGCCCGTGCCACGGTCCATCCAAAAAGAACAAACAGATGAACGCCATTGCTGAACGCCATTATGCGGTCGGCACATGGGCAAACAATGCCACGAAACGCGGGTCAATGTTAATGGGAAAATGCGGAAAACAAGCATTTTACTGTATCAAAATTCACTGTATTATTATGTGTAGACAGGGGGCCAAGCAAGGTCGACCTCCATGACGTCCAATTCCAAAAGGTCGGCGGCCTCAATGCCGAGAAGGGAGCTGAGATTAGGCATGGAGCGACCCAAGTCGCCATGGACAAACTCCTTGATGTACGTGCCTGCCTGTGTATTGAGCTGGATCACGGCAAAATGCGCATCCTTGAGGTCTTCCGACGCGCGCCTCATGGTCATCGAGTGAATCAGCTTGCGGCGCTCCATCATGGCGCGTCTAAATTGAAAGAAAAATAAAGAGGCAGAGGGCGCGTCAGACACAAAATTGACAAGTTTCTCAATATGCTCTCGTACCTTTGGGTCACGCGGACGGGGGTATGCTGTGAAACCTCGATCTCTTTGCTGCCAAGTTCATTGCACTTGCTAATTAATTCGTCGGTGACGGGCGACGACACCCAAACAAGCGCTTGGTACGTCTTGCGCTTGGATTCTTCGCCATCCTTGATCAAATTAATGTCAGTGCTAATAAAAAAAGGAGTAACACAATGAGAACAAGCCGAGAGGACGGAATTATTTTTGCAAAGCACAACTTACGCCTTGATGGGGCTAACAAGGCGCACTTGCACGATATCCTTGGTGGGAGCATTGTTGATTTCGTCTTCCATCTGTTTATACTCTTCCAGGGGCAGCACTGTGCGCACAGGGTCGCTTAATTCGACAAAGAAGGGACGGCCATGGCCAAGCATGCGCACATTGGCGTCCTCACGGCCGGCAGTCGTGAATTTGACACCTAAAACAGACAATTGAGCGTGAGGGTTCATATATAATGCATGATATTCAAGGCACGTGCCAGGACGTCTGCTGCGTATTTCAGAGCGAGCAGCATGCTCAGAATGAATGTGGCGCGTTCAAAATCGGATGACAGCGATTTGATCGCGATAAAATACGCGTCGAGATGCGTTTCCATGCCTGAAAGCGCGTCCTCGTTCCTCCTGTCTCCTTTTCCCCCTTACCTTTGCATTGATGATGCTTTTGAAAGATGGGCATGATGCATTCAGAGACAGAAATGTCAGCAAGCTTCTGTCCACGCACGACCCACGGGGTTTGGCTGCATTCGCGCGAAAACTTGAGGTAACGTCCGCCTGTATGGACAGGATCATGCATGGAGGTGACGCTGACGGTGAATTTCTCAGGGTGAGATGGCAAGGGAACGGTCGTCAGCCTGCAAAATAAAATAAAAAAAGGAAAGATCAGCATCATGGCCTTCCATTTGTCGTAAATCTCATTACTTGTGAGCCTCGGCGGCCGTCAATTTGTTGAGGGCGTCGGCAACCATGTTGCGCGAGGTGCCAACAAGCTTGGTGATACCCTAAGTGCGAACAAAAAGCTGGTCAATGATCAATGACTGGAAAAGAAAGAAAAATATGGCGAATTTTACCTTTTTGCGGACTTTTCGGACGACAAGCAGATGTTTCTCTGTTTCTGTGAGGAAGAGATGATCGTCGACGGATGGCTCGTGCTGCGTGGTGACACTGATGCGAAGAGGGGAGTCGGGATCGAACTGTTTGCCTGTCAACTGCGAGAATCGCTCTGAAACGAGGGTGCGCATGGGCTCTTTGATGACGACGGTGGTGATGGGGCCCCAGAGATGGGCGAGGGAGGGCAAATGGGCATCGAGATGGGCCTGGATGTGGAATTGCATGAGGCGCTCACGCGTCAGCAAGCTGATGGGGAAAGTCAAGCTGAGGGTGTAGGTGTTTGTATCATAAGCGCGCGCTTTAAGGCACTCAATCATGGGCTGCACCACTGCGTCCGTCTCCGCGTACTGCAGCACGCCGAGACACACACTGCACTGCCCGACACTGACAGACCGCTCGCCCACCGTGTCCATCGCCTGATCCAGCACCTAAACAGCCAAGAAAAAGTCAACCCCTTTGCATACACTACCAGGATCTGCCTTTGTTTTACCTCGATCGGCGGTGTATACAGCTCCAGGTCGTAGCACCGCACAAAGCGGAGGGCACAACGCGAGCAGCATGCAGCATCACGCAAAGCATTCACCACCGTCACGCCAAATTTCATGCTATCCTCCTTGTTCCCGCCGAACCCTTGGTTCCCAAGGAACGCACGCAGTTGCTCTGCAACTTTGTCGCTCGCTGGCGTCGCTGCTGTCGTCGTCGAATCCGCCATGGTAAAAGTCAAACGAAAAAAAAGGTAAAGAGAAAGCCAAGATTTGGATGCCCGCCCCCTTTTTTTGAAGAAAGAAAAAAAAAATGCCTGCGCAGTTTGAAACACCGACGGGTGGCGCAATTCATGCGAACCCAAAAGTGCACCCTCACCCATTCGGCCGACTAGAATGACATCTTTACGCCTAAAATCTCATTTTGGTTGGTTTATACAATCCAATGACATAAAATAAGTATATACTCTTGCAGAAGCGGCAAAAGGTTGCATCAGGCGTTCGTTCGAGCCCACGAGTGTGTTTGCTGGCTGCGTACAAAGTAAGCAAAACGTTGGAGTTCTTAAAAAAAAAACAAATAGTTTTGGCCGCAGCTTTTTATTTTACAGATTTACCATGATTATACTCGTCATTTGCCTAGAAGGCCTCGTATTTTTGGGTCAAAGTGTCAACCAAACTGTGGCTTAAATTTGGACTTTTTTCCTGCGAGATTGGGAGAAATGCATAAAGATCAATTAATTTTGAATTTTGCACACTACGCGTATCTCAATACGTATAAAGGCAGACGAGCGTCTAGAATCCTTGACGTCGCTGGAGCGCTGTTTCTGTCAATTTGGGATCATTTGAAAAGGCATTTCTCGAGGAGTGGTCAAAAAAGAGTGTTTACTAAAAAAAACTTTATTGCAACCCACTCACAAAGCACCAAACGACCTTGAATAGCGTCCTGGCGTGAAATAGACAGCTCGAAACTCCATATAGGACTCAATTTTTGGACCGTCATAAATCATTTGGGCGCCCCACCCGCAAATCAAAATTTAGACCTGGCGAGCCGCCAAAACCGAAATTGAAAAAATGGGTCCTCGGATTTGGGTTAAACTTATACACCAGATGGACCATGTGGAGAAACTAACAAAAATGCCAAAATAACATGTGGTCCATCTGTTGGTTGACGAACAATGAGTGATTTTGGTTCAAACTTTAAATGCAATTTTCACCACAAAAACGCGTCGATAAAACCCCGCCGACGCGTCCACTAGAAAGAGATGCTCCATATGCTTGAATTGGATTAGAATCAGACGCGTGGCATTCGACGTCCGACGCGGTTTATCACGTGTCAAAGATGACCCGCAAACGGTCTGGTCGCATCAACTCTGCCTGCATCTTGCTTTTTGCAGTGATCATCGACACCCACGTATGCTACAGGTTGTGCTCTTTCTGTTGGTCTTAGTTTCGCGGTGCTACGGCCAATTTTCATCGACTTTGACTTGAGGCGAAAAAAGTGGCAAATTGCATTTTACGCCAAGACGTATCGATGGGTCCCTCGGTTTTATTTGATTTTCGTTGGTGAATGAGGTGCGTTTATCATACGGTTGAATGGCGTAGCGATCTGAGGACCTAAGTTTCGCCATTTTCCACGGATCGACTGTACCCCTCACAAAATCCAACATTATCGAAAATGGCGATTGCGCGCCATCCAATGATCACAGCGACTCAAGAGAAGGCTCATTTGATCGAGAAACGCTTGAGGCATAAGCTCAGGTGGCCCATTCTCTGATTATATTACACATTTGGTGTACACTGATCAAAAAGCGTTAAATAAGCTCCAATTGCGATTTTTTGGACCTTGTAGCCAATTGATCTCGACTTGATCCATTAATCTTAGTCATGACATTGACCTTTTTAATGAAAAAATACTACCGCCTGTGGGCAATGTTATTTTTTTACTTGAATTCTGTCAACGGCATATAGTACTTTTCATTGTTTTCGCTTTTTCGCTTTCAGATTGATTCAAAAAATATCAAGAGAGGTCCCAAGCCAGTTGTAAAAATCAAATGAGGGATCAATGAGCAGAAATGGGGATGGAAAATCCATGACTCTGCTTTGTGTGTTTTATTTTTGGTGTGGTTCATGTGGTACATGCTAAAAAAAAAAAAGTGAGTGGAGGTCGTGTGCGAAAGGAGTCATGAAGAAATGGAACAAAAAAGAATTGTGATAAGAGGGGACATGAATGGCGATTGAAAAGGGAAGAAAATGAGCAATTAGGACGGAACGATGGTATCTACAAGTAAAGGGAAGCGGCAAAGATGATGTCGCGATGCATTCTGCTGATGGCTATGACAGCAAGAAGAAAAAAAAAAAGAGAGTCGCAATGAGCATAGTGCATTATGCACGTTTTTTTGTGTGTTTTTGTTTTACCTTCAGAGAACTTGTTTTCGAGATCATTGTTGCCGATTGCCTTTGCGGCGGAAGCCATCTGTCTGAGGAGCTCTTCGAGGCGGCGGAAGACACGGATGAGCGAGCCTTCAAAGACGTCGGTCATTTTGCAGATTTGGGAGAATTTGGCGCCCTGGCACCATGCGTAGACGACATTCATGAGATCTGGTTTGAATTTGTCGAGATAGGCTTGCTCGTCGATGGACAGTTTGCACTCGTTGGCGACCTTGGCGATGCGGCGTGCTGTTTCTTGCATGACGCGCACGGGGGCCTCCAATTCCTCGGGCAACGTCGCGTCTTCCTTTGTCTTTTCATCAAACACAAAGCACGACAGCAGTGCGGCTGCCTGGTCGGGTGTCAGGTCGTTGAACACGCCCTGGAAAATCATCTCTGTGAGCAGCAATTCGTCGCCGGTGCTGATCTCACACGCCACGCGGCCCTTCATCTCGACAACGTCGGCGCTGTTGGTAAAGTCCAAGCTAAAATCGTCAAAAAATAAAAAGGAGTGGGTGGATGAGAATTCAAGAGCCCCTTTGTACTATCAATTTCGTGATGATGATATTTACCGACGCATGACGCGTTTACGCGCCTTGAGCTCGTCCAATTGGATAATGGACTTGGCATCAGCGATTTTGCGCTTGCTTGCCTTGATCTTTGCCGTCAATTCCATCTTGCTGGCGTAGCGCTCGTACAGGGGCACGAGCTCTTCGGTGCCGTGCAAAGGATGTTGCTTTAATTGATCCTCCATCAATTTGCATTTCTAGAGAAAATGGCAAAGTGTCAATTTTTTCTTTTTTCTTCACTTTTTTTCGCAATTCTTTTCACAAAACACAAACAAACACTTGTTCTCTCTCCGACGACGAAAGGGGGGACTTACATCGACAATTTGCAAGAATGCCTTGTCTTTGATCTTCATGTCATTGATGGGGTCCAAAGGAGGGACGCCCTTTGGCATGCGAGCATGAACTTGTTTGAGTGAGCGGAGCACGGAGGCGCGTGCGTCCTTTGACTTCAAGTCACGAGGCATGTTGAGGCGCAGGCCGGACAGGCGCTGGATAGTGGAGAGGACGACGGGGACGACGAGCATTTGCGCGGTTGGATCATCGAGGGAGGCGGGGCTGATGCCGACGGGATTGCGCTGGGCATCGCGCACAAGGTGGCTGTCTCCAGAACACACGAGCATGACGTCCAGAATATATTGCGGCGCCTCGTCGTTTTGTTGGTTCTTTTTGAATCGGTCGCGCGAGCGATCCACGGCCTTTGTGTAATTGACCACGGCGCCCCAACCAAAGTCCATCTCATTCAGCTTGATGTGCACCAGGCGGCCAGGCTGGAAATACGGCAAACAATACGTCGGGTGACGAATCACCGCACGAATGTCCTCCGCATATTGCTCAATGCGCTCCTTTGTCTCGTAGTACGATCGGATCTCGTCCTCGTTCTCAATCACCATCTGGCTGCGCTCGTATTCCAGCTTGGCCAGATCTAAAATAAGAGAAAAAAAGAAGAAAACAGAAAAAAATAGAAAAAAGAAAAAAAAGACGCGTGTCAGCCACGTTTCGCAACGCGTATTCTTTTTTTTTTTTTTTTTTTTTTACCTCGCTCGTATTGAGGCAGCTGCGCGTCATTTTGGAATGTGTAGAAACATCGCTCCAGCATGTATTCGGGGCTGACACCTTCCACGCGCAAAAGGTTGAGAATCATGTTGTAGCTGAGATGGAAGGCCGAATTCATGCGATCGGACTCGCCCTAGAGAGGAAAAGGAAAAAAAGAACGTCAAAAATCGAGAAATGCCGTTTATTTCTTCTATTTTTTCTCTCTTTTTTTTCTCTTTTCTTTTTTTACCTTGACCATGCCCTTGGCGACGGCCGGTTCCATCTTGTCGTCGATCATCATGATGACGACACCACGCTCATCGAGGCCACGACGGCCTGCGCGACCGGACATTTGGATATATTCACCCGACGAGACCCAGCGGAGCTGGACGCCGTCAAACTTTTTGACATTGGTGAAAACGACGGTCTTGGCGGGCATGTTGAGACCAATGGAGAATGTTTCGGTAGCAAAGAGCACCTTGAGCAGATTCTCTTGGAAGAGCACCTCAATGGTCTCCTTCATGATGGGCAACAGACCGCCGTGATGGACACCAATGCCGCGCTTGAGAAGAGGCAGCAATTGCGTGATTTGCGGCAATTGCCTATCGTCTTCATTCAAAGACGCAATCGCATTGTTGAACACGCGCACAACCATGTCGCTTTCACTCTCTAAATTTGAGAAAAAAGAAAAAAAATGAAGGAAAAATGAGCAATTGACGCGCTTTTTGCAACCAAGTTGCCGTCCCTTTTTCTTTTTCTTGGGCACTTACTATCGTTAAAGTCGAGTCGAGAGAGCTGGACGGCATTCTGCTCACATTCCTTTTTGGAAAAGCTGAAGACGATGACGGGATGATAATTCTTGGTCATGATCATCTTGATGATACGGAAGATGTCTGCCGGTGCATCGTTGGCGCCGCCCTTTGCGGTCTGGACACCCTTTGCGTTGCGCTTTCCTCGTGCGGCGGCCGAGCTGGGATCGTCGCCATGCTTGTCGCCCAGGGCAGCAAGTGCGCGCTGGAAATTGTCCTCGCGGAACGTGCCCTTTTCGTCGACAACCAAATGGATGCCGTCGCCACGATGCGGGAACAGGTAGTGCTGCAGCGGTGTCGGGCGGAAATCCGTGTACACAATATGGCAAGGCTGCTCGTGAATCTTGCAGATCCATTCGGCAAATTCCATCGCATTGGGAATCGTCGCAGACAAAAACACATATCTCACCGCGTGAGGCAGCATAATGATCGATTCCTCCCACACCACGCCGCGCTCTACAAAAATAAAAAGTGTAAAAATTCAAAAAAAAAAATGAGACGCGCCATTTTCCTCTTTTTCCTTCTTTTTCTCCATTTCGCTCTCGTTTATTTTTTCTCTCTTTCTTACCCTTGTCGCGCATATAATGGATTTCATCATACACGACCCAGGCGACCTCACGAATGATTTCTGAGCCGCGATACAGCATGGAGCGCAGAATTTCTGTTGTCATGACGAGGCAGGACGCTTGGGGATTGATGGTGACATCGCCCGTCATGAGGCCCACGTCGCCGAATTCCTCTGTGAATTCTCTGAATTTCTGGTTGGAGAGAGCCTTGATGGGCGAGGTATAGATGACACGCTGCTTGTTCTTCAAGCATTGGGCAATGGCATACTCGGCAACCACTGTTTTACCAGCGGACGTGTGCGCTGACACGAGCACGGATTCGTTGCGCTCAATGGATGACACCGCGACGCGTTGGAAAGGATCGAGCGTGAATGGGTACGTTCGCGCGGGATCCGCAGGCGGCACATGCTGTGAGATCGGCACATACTTGTAATTGGGCGGAATCGCCACTTGATGGCGCACCTAAAAAAAAAAACGAAAAAGAGGGTCAATTGGTTATTTTTTTTTTTGGCTTTTTTTTTTTTTTTTTTTTTACCTGATGCTGCAGTGTCAGCTTGCCATCCTCGGCATCCGAGGGTGGGGCGACACCCTGGAGGCCCGCCACATTGGTCACCTGGCGAGACGTCTCTTCTTCAAACGCGTCGGCAACAATGGGCGCGTGCACCTCTTCCTCGGCGCGCAAACGCTTGATCTCCTTTTCCTCTTCGCCGTCTTCTTTTGGAAGCGAGCGCTTGCCCGTCACGCCATCCTCAACAACCTCATCGTCAAACTGATCCTCGGTCACATTGCCGGAAAGCAGGTTAAACAGATCGTCTTCGTGGTCGTCGTCGTCAAACATGGCCTTGAAAATAAAGAGAGTAAAGAAGAAGAAAAAAAAAGAAATAGAAAAATTGAGACTACGCCTCTTTTTTTTTTTCAACCAAGCGGCGGCTTGGTGTCCCCTTCTCTGCCCGCAAAACGTCGGCCAATGAAAGCCGTCCATTCTTGTTCTGCCCCTTTTCCGCATGAAATTGAGCCTATTTTTGCCTTTTTCATGACTGCACCTACTTGATGGCATCACCCGAATTACTTTCGATGAAGACCAGAAAGAAAGGATGAAATAATTAGTCATAAAGAATGGCCCAAATGGCTGAAAAACGCTGTCATCGATGACAAACGACGTGTTTTGGCTGTCTATGGCCCCCAATAGATCAAGCATAGCGGCCAATGGCTCAATCATGGACGGTTCCAACTTGTTGATATTGAGTCTCTCTTAGCATTTGAAAAGAATCAAGGCCACAGCGGCATTGATGGAATACCAAAAATGAGCTCAAAAGGCGCCCATCTATGAAATTCGAAGCATTGATCGAATTTCACGTGACGCGATGCGTGCTCAGACATCAGATCTCCAGCTGGGTCAAATAGAAACGATGCTGCATAAGCAAGCAAGATGGCTGGAAGAAGAAAAAAGGCGGAATTCGCCGGGAAAAAATCGAAATTTATGCCAAAATTCAACATCCCGTGCTTCCCCGCCTTGTTAGAAAAGAAAAACCTGATCGCCAGAGCTCAACGATTTGCTGTGGCACCTGAGCAAGATCAAATTGTTGTGTGTGTGCAATCGCTTCCGAGGAAAAAAGGATCATGCTACACGAGACTTTTGAGCCAATGGCTGCTTCGCATGGGCTGAATCGCTTGCATTTCATATGTGGGACACGTCAAAATGATTAGCGCGTCATCATTGGATCGCGATGCCGCGCATGTTGCAGAAATTTGTACGGGATGTGTTGTGTTTGGCAGACGATGATATCATAGGAATTTTATGTGCGTGGTTGACACGGCTTTTGTAGACATCGCAATGCAGCCATTGGCATCAATGCAGCACGTGAGATGGGGACCAAGGGCGGCGAGATGGAAGCCCCTTCCCCTTTTTTTTCACCTTGACCCTGCCCCTTTTTGCATCATCGAGGTGCTCTGACTGTTGGGGATCTCCTTTTTATTTGCTTTCTTCGTGCCCTTCAATGACGAACAATGACTTTTACTCACATGCTCGCACGACGCAATCCACCCCCCCCGCACGCTTTTTTTTTTTTTTTGCTGAAACACGCACAAGTTTGCTTTTTTTTTTTTTTTGCCGATCGCGGTGCTCCATTGGCTGTTTTGGCAACTAAAAAAGGCAAACATGACACGTCAACCTGGCATCATGAAGCTGTTCCATCGCACCTGGCAATTGGCACTGGGGTGCTCAAAAGAGAGGCACAGGGAGGGGGCTGGGATCTTTTTTTTTATGCTCCTGCTTGCTGCAAATCCGTTCCTCGGGATGATCTATTGTAATTTTTTTTTATATTTGGCCATAGATGCACGGCAATAAAAAAAGAAAGAAAAAGGGTACTCGCGATGCGACTCCCTAGCAATCATCAGTTCTCCCCCGCCTCCCAAAAAGAACAGAGAACGTTGCTTTTAAAATTCTCATGCTCTGACGAGCCACGAAGAAGAGCCAAGAGCCATGCTTTATGGACCGACTGGGCACTAGGCCCATGATTGCATCCATGGTCATTGGTTCCGTGCAGGTTCCCCCCGCGGGCGTCAGGGCAATGCATGTTTCTTTTTTCTATTTTTTTTCTTGGAATTAAAGGTCCCCTCACCCATTCTCACCAACACGATGCCTTTTTCTGGCAACATATAGAAACAAAACACGTTGGGGGAACAGGGAAAGGAGGGCGGGGGGCGATCGGGATGACCAAAAATGAGTTGTTTCCGAGGAAGAAAAAAAATCCACCACCTAGGCGAGGTCTCGCCGCATTTTTCTTTTTTTTTTTCTTTGTTGATGACGAGATGACAGGCTAGCTTGAATATTTTTTTTTGGGCTGCACACAAATGTAGCTCTTGATCAAATGTGGGGGAAGCGCCTGCCAATGGCATGAGGCTAATCACAAAAAAACAGGGAGAGATCGTGTAACAATGGACATCGACAATCGCTGTATAAAAAAAAAATAAAGATAAAGACACGCATGCGCGGGCGCTGGTGGCATGAATTGCAAAACACCAATCAGCGACCGGTTGTCAAGTCCAGGCGCGAATAAAAAAAAAAAAAAAAAAAAAGAGAAAAAAAAAAGAATCTGAGCCTTTGTTGCCATTTCTTCCCTTTTTCTTTCTCTTTCTTTTTTTTTTCTTTTTTTTTTTTTTTTTTTTTTTTTTGGTCTAATTTTCCCCTTTTCCCCTCCCCCATGCAATCGACGATTCACATTGCTGCTGACCTCGATGTCGATGTCCATGCGCCGCCCAGCACGTACTATACCTCTGGGTACAATGCGGGCGGCGCCGTCAGCCGCTTAAAGACCTTCAATGTAAGCGCGACTATGCCAATTTAGGACCAGGGCCACGCTGAAAACAGGCTATTGACAGCCGGAACGAGCCCTGACCGTGCCCTTTTTTTCTACAATTTTCTTTATACAAATATAGCAACCGGCGTCGAAACACGAGCACGACCCGATATCGCGGCGGCGGCGTGCGTCACACGACGACAAGAACAAGGCGCAGAAATTTCTGATTGATGTCAAGGAGACACAGCGGATTCTTGTGGAGCAGGAGGACACGGATGGCGATTTCCAAATCACCGTCAATGATTTGGGCCCGAAATCGTTTTTGGTCGGCACGGCCGATTCGGGCGGGTATCGCAAGATTGAGATCCGCGGCACGTACATGTTGTCGAACCTGTTGCAAGAGCTTGCGCTCGCCCAGGATTATGGTCGCAAGCACATTGTTCTTGACGAGGCGCGTTTAAACGAGAACCCCGTCGACCGCCTGGCACGGATGATCCGACACAGCTTCTGGGACGGTCTGACGCGCCGCATGGACGCCCACGGGCTCGAGATTATCTGCAATGACCCGAAAAACAGACAAGCCGACCACAATCCGCGCATTTACGTACCTTTTGACGACGAGCGCGTGTTCCATTATTACCAGCAGGTCGCCCACGACCGCCCACACTTGCGCCTCCAAGTCGAGCGCCTTCCGCAATTCATCACGCCCCAATTCGTCAAGGGAATCAACGATCGCCCCGGCATCCTCGCCCTCGGCATGGAAATGGGCAACGACGGCCAATTGCACGGCATCCCCTTTGTCGTTCCCGGCGGCCGCTTCAATGAGATGTACGGCTGGGATTCATACTTTATTGCCCTTGGACTCTTGGTCGATGGTATTAGAATAAAAACAGGAAAAAGTGCGTGTCTGACCTTATTTTTTCTTTTTTTGCATTGACCACACAGGCCGGGTGGAATTGGCCAAGGGGATGGTTGACAACATGGTGTACCAGATCAAGCACTATGGCAAGATCCTCAATGCGAATCGGTCGTATTATCTTGCGCGGTCGCAACCGCCATTTTTGACGGACATGGCACTGCGCGTGTATGAGCGATTGCCTGCTGGTGATGGCGATAAGAACAAGGCATGGCTGCGAAACACGTTGCAGGCGGCGATCAAGGAATATCACACGGTGTGGATGAGCGCACCACGGCTGGACCCGAAAACGCAACTGTCGCGATATCGGCCTGCGGGTCTGGGCATCCCGCCAGAGACAGAGGCATCCCACTTTGACCACGTGATCCAGCCTTACGCGGTGCGCGCCAAAATGTCGGTGGAGGACTACATGCACGCGTACAACGAGGGCACATTGAGCGAGCCTGCGCTTGACGAATATTTCTTGCACGACCGCGCCGTACGCGAATCTGGCCACGACACCACCTACCGCTTTGAGAAGCGATGTGCGAATCTGGCAACGGTCGACCTGAACGCGCTGCTGTACAAGTACGAGACCGACCTTGCCGAGGCCATTGACGACATTTTGGACGGCGATCTGCTTGACGAGAACGACGTGCTCCAATACGCGCAAGACTGGCGCGTGCGCGCGACGCGCCGCCAAGAGCGCATGAATCGATTCCTATGGAACGCTGAAAAGGGCATGTTTTACGATTATGATACCATCAAGCAGGAAATATCCACTTACGACTCGGTCACCACGTTTTGGGCCATGTGGGCCAAATGCTGCACCCCCGACCAAGCCGATGCCATGATCAAGGCAGGCTTGCCCCTCTTTGAGCAGCAGGGCGGCCTCGTCTGCGGCACGGAAGAATCGCGAGGCCAAATCTCCCTGGATCGCCCCAATCGCCAATGGGATTTCCCATTTGGGTGGGCACCGCATCAGATCATGGCATGGCGCGGCTTCCAAAACTATGATCGCGCTGACCTTGCGCGCCGCCTCGCCTATCGATGGCTTTACACGTAAGAAAAAATAAAAAAATGAAAAGGGAAAAAGGGGAAAAAAATCAAAACAAAACAAAACAAAAAAAAAATGTGGCTCACAATTCCTCTTTTTTTTAAAAAAAAGAATCACCAAGTCATTTGTGGATTTCAACGGTGTTGTGCCTGAAAAGTACGATGTTGTGAGTCTGTCGCATCAAGTTCAAGTGGAATACGGCAATGTTGGCGTGGATTTCAAATATGTGCCGCGTGAGGGCTTTGGATGGATGAACGCGTCGTATCAAATTGGCCTGAGCCTGATCACGACACAAATGCGTCGCGCGCTCGGCGCGTGCACGCACCCAGATCTCTTTTTTGAAAAGGCCATGCAACGTGATCACGTGTGGAACGCGACCAGCTTGCGTCGTCGCAAATCGTCCGAGGCCGCGGCCAAGGCCATCACGCGCAACGGCTCCATTACGGCCGCTATCACTCGCATCGACACCATCTGCATGTCGCCCGTCTTTCAGCATTCACCCTTGGCTGGCCGGGCCGCCAATGGCGACTCGACACCATTGAGCTTTTTGGAATTGACCGAGCCCCACACTCACCGCATCAAACTCTCGGATCCCTGAGCATATCTCTCTTTTTTTTTCTCTTCTTTTTCAATAAAAAAATTCATCATGTCTTCATACACACACTCTTTACCGTACGTCGCTTTACTGTATAAATAACATAATAAAAGTAAAAAAAAAAAAACTAGTCATTTCTAGCATTTGGAGGAGGGGGCTCAAATCAGAGACGATAGACAAAGTCCAGCGCCTGGTCGCCCACCAATTCATCCACTTGTTCGTCTGTCGCCTCCACCTGCTTGACCTTCTTTTGCCGATTAGCACGCACAAGGAGCCAGCGCTGTGCGAGGGCCAATGCGACAAAGATGCATAAAAAGACCAGATTGATCGTGTGACCAAGACCTAATAAAGAAAAAAAATGAGCAAATGGCAACCCTGGATAAGATGAGATCCATCGCTCGTCCTTTTTACGATAGCGCGGCGCATCCGATGCGCGGTAAATATTGGACCCGAGGAGCCCAGCCGCATTGTTGGCACTGACCGCCATGGCCGTTGCCACACTTTTCTTCATGTCAGGTGCAATGTTGCTTGTCAGCCATGCATTGACAATGGGGTTGATGATAAAAATGCCAGCCACGGCAATGCACACGCCCACGTATGCCACCTTGTACACGGTCAGCAACAAAATATACCCCACCAAGCAAATACACGCGCCCCCAATCGCGTGGTATGCGCGATCGCCTAGTCGATCCGACGAGTACGCAAACGCAATCATCTGCACACACACACACACAAAGAAAAAAAAAATCAAGTGAGCATCAAGCTGCCTGTTTCAAGGCCATTGAGACGTGAATTTTGCTTATTTACCACCACCACAGCGCACAAGTAGGGAGGAGCTGCAACAGATGCCAAAATGACGAGAATTTTAGGCATTGCAAGGAACCAAATGGGTTGTTCATGTCAACTTACCTGACATGAGATTGGCCGACAGCTTGTCATCGTAGCCCATGCCCCTGACAATCGATGGCAAAAAGCTGGACGAAATATAAAAATGAGCTTCCAATTGCCAGTAGGAAACCAAGCTTACTTTGACACGCTCGTGTTTGGCACGCTGCCGCAAAAGAACATGATCATCCACATCCACACTTTCCAATCTGTAAAGGCAAGGAAGGCTTGCTTTTTGTTGGACGCGTCCATGTCGCCCAGCGTCACGTGCCCGCTGTCCTTGGTCAATCGCTGTGTCGCCGTGGATCGCTCCTCGGCACTCAAAAATGCCCATTGATCAGGCAACACCGGCAGGTACCACCTGCAAGAAAGAAAAAAAAATGAGCGACCCAATCGTTGTTTTGACTTGTCCATCCGTCGACAACACTTACCAAGCGACAAAGGCCAACAAAACCGTCGGGATGCCTTCCAATAAAAAGAGCCACTGCGATACAGACCAAAGAAAAAACAAGGAGTCGCGAAAAACACGTGAGAAATCTAAATTTTTTCCAATTATTGCCTACCTGCCAGCCGGCCAGGCCGCTTTTGCCGCGCAATTGCAAGATGCCATAGGCAAGGACACCGGCTAAATAGAGAAAATGGAAAGTAGTGTGTCAGGCATGCAATTGTCGTCGGCCAAAGGGGTGCCTTTGTTTTCTCACCAAAAGCATGCGCCGCGACCGTCGAGCCCCAAAAGAGCGCAATTCGCGTTGCCTATCGGGGTGCAAGAACCAATCATTGGCGCGTGTTTTTTTTTCCTACGAGCAAGATTTTACCATTTCTGACTTTTTGTAAAAGAGCGTCAGATAATATATCACGCCTGGGAAAAATCCGCTCTCGAATAGGCCGAGAAAGAAGCGCAGCGCAAGCAGTTGCCCATAGCTCGACGCCGTCGCGTGGAGCGTCGCCACCGTGCCCCAAAGCACCATCAATAATGGGAGCCTGGCGGCAAAAAAAAAAAAAAAAAAAAAAAAAAAAAAAAAAAAAAAAATAGAAAAAAGAGTTTGGGCACGCGCCGCCATTTTTTTTCTCGTGACTTTTTTACCATCGTTTGGCCGAGAATCGCTTGATGAGAATATTGCTAGGCACTTGAAAGATCAAAAAACCAACCTACGAAGTCATCCATTAGTGGACATTCTTTTTTTGCGACATTATGGCTGAAAAACGCACGTAAAAAATCATGACACACGTGTTGAATTGGTCAGGCGTGATATGCACATCCTCTTCGAAATTGTCCAGCACAGCGTTGCCTATCTCAGAGAACCAGCGAGCGAGCATTAGGCAAAATTGTTGACAAAATTGTTCTCTTTACCAAGGCTTGACCTGTCCAGCGACGAGAACAGATACATAAAGCTCAGAAACGGAAGCAGACGCGTGTCGAGTTTGCGCAAAAGAGCTTTTTCAACGTCGGGATCGACATTGTCAGCGTCGTCTGGAATGGCCATGTGAAAAAAAAAGCGAAAAAGAATATGAGCAACGGAAGAAGTGCTTAAAAAGGAGTGTGTTTTTTTGCTTGGTACTTGGAGCACTGTGGACTATTGCATAGCCTGATCCTTCTTGCATACGTAATAACACTGAGTGGGAACAAAAAAGTAAAAAAAAAAAAAGGGATCGCAAATGCCCCCCTCACTTTTTTATTTATTCGGCAAATCGCCGCTGCTCCGCTCTTTATGCAGCCACGGGTCGCGCGCCCATTTTGCTGCCTCTTTTGTCGATCGCCGATCCTTACTTTTCTTATCATATTGCTGCTCCTATTGTATTGATTTTCTATGAAAAATCATTACAAACGGGGTATTTCATCCTTTTTCACAATGTATGGTTCCAATTCAATGTCGCCTTTACTCAGAAATCAAGAATGAAACACCTGATACTGTATCGTTGAAACAATCGATCAATTTCACAAAAAAATTAAATCTGCCCTGCCATTTTGCATGTATGATAAAAGTATCATGTCGTAGTCTTGATTAATGTGCTAAACGAAAACACACTTGGAGATTGACAGAGTCAATAGTGCCAGTTTTATCCCGACCCGCGAAATATTTCGAGAGCCACTGCTGAATTTGTGAAAATGTCGATATTTTGGAATCATCTCAAAACGACTCCACGGACCTCTGGTGTCCAACACCATGTTGTAAAAAAGACGCGACGAAATGGCCTAATAAAACAGTTTTGGAGGCAATCCACTCACGGTTTGCGGTGTTCAAGATTGTATTTGTGAAAATGTCGAGATTTCGAAATCATCTGCACTAGGATCCAGTCAACCTCTGGTTTCAATGTCTTGTTGAGCATGGCGCGGCGAAATAGCCAGAGGACAAAGGTTGGGAGGCAATCGAATCATGATTTGTGTTGGTCATCATTGGATTTGTGACAATTCTTGAAAAGGTGTATGCCACGAAAATGGCCCGATCAACCTCTGGTTTTTTAATTTTTCCTTTAAAGAGAGACGCTGAAATACCCAGGTGGCAAAGGTTAGCGACGATCGAATCATGGCTTTACCGCAAAATGATTTTTACAAAAACGTACTACAGCCAACTTTTCAGCAATGTCGTTCTTCCCGACAAACCACATGGTTGACCTTTAGATTTTTATTTTTTTTCTGAAAAGAGAGGGGCAACATCCACTACATATAAAAGTTTCGTGGCGCTGCGATGAGCCCTTGCTTGGCGACGAATTTTTTTTTTCAAATTTAGAAAAAAATGGTGGGTCAGGTCAAAATGCATCTGGAGGGTCCCCCACTTTGAGAGGGTCAAGCCCCAGACAAACCACTCAAATCCGTTTGGCAACATACACATTGGAGATCTGAGAGTCATGTCAATAGATGCATTGACTCCCTCTTTCAAGCAAATCTGCAATAAAAATCGGGGGTCGATCAAGCCGTTCTCGAGGAAAGTGCGATCAACGCCAAATTTTAGAAAATGGAGTTTCTATGTTAGTTTTGGTCGTACGCTGGTGAAACTGGGTTTATCCGACAGAGAATCGAATTCTGCCTTTATGGTCACAGCAGCACGCCATCCTTTGTCTTGTCCGTTGCCGAGAAAAACGAAGCTGAAATGTTTGATTGGGCGTTGCAAGTGTACAAATATCGCGCATCGGCGTTGCTGTGCAGGGACAAAATGACCCCCTTGCGCGTCTCTTGCCACTTGTAATGTTTAAGACTGGTCGAGTAGCAACTTGACGCGCCAGAAACAAAATTGTAAATTTATGAAGCGTTGTCGATTTTCTCGTCAGCGGCCAGATCGAACCCCGGTTTTTACGCTTAGCCTTCAAGGATTGTTTTAATTCTGTTTTAGCCCTGAATTTATGAAAAATGCATTTTCTCACGACTGAATGATCCGATTTGCGAAAAAAAACTTGGAAATGACGTTTCGAGTCAAATATCAATTGTTCTAAGCTTGGAGCCAGATGGCCAGGCTCATCGGGAGAAACGCGTAAAATATTGTTTGGCTAGGGTTTTCACTAGCAGATACGAATCTCGAGGTTTCTCAAGGATGGGTAATCCGGTTCGCGAAAAAAATTAACACCGCTGAAGAATTGGGTTTACCTTCAACTGACCCAAATTTGGGACCAGATGATCAGGTTTCTCAGGTAGCGCCAGTTTCATAGGCGTGAATGGGGTAAATCACCATCATATAATCTTGTACCGTGGCACCAGCTGAGCGCCTGACTCGTGAGACACCTCAAATGAATCAGCGGGCAAATGCGGTAAAAGCTCTTGTGGTTTGGGGACATCGCATCGCATTCTCAGCGAGTTGGCCTTCAGGGGTTGCTTTGAACCTGTTTTGGCCCTGAATTTATGAAAAGTGCATTTTCTCAGTACTGAGTAATCCGATTTGCGAAAAATCTTGACATCATCCGATATTTATGTCGAGTATCCACTGGTCTAAATTTGGAGCCATAGCGTCAGGCCCATCGGGAGGAACGCGTAAAATATCATTTGGTTCGGATTTTCACTAGCAAATACGAATCTCGAGATTTCTCGAGACTGAGTGATCCGAATCACAAAACAAATTAACACCGCTGGAAAACTGGGTCAACCCTTAACTGGTCCAAATTTGGGACCAGATCAGCAAGTTTCTGAGGAAGCATCAGTTTCATATACGTAAAGGGGATAAATTCACCATCATTTGATCTCATATCGCGGCAACGGCTGAGCGCCTCGACGCGCGATGTACCTCAAATGAATCAGCGGACAAACGCGGTAAAAGCGCTTGTGATTTGGGGACATCGCGTCGATTTCTCGGCGAGGTAGCCTTTACGGAGTCGATTTGGCCCTGAACTCATGCAAAATGCATTTCCTCAGGACTGAGCGATCCAATTTATGATAAAATTTGACATCGTTGAAGTTTTGTGTTCATCATTCTCTAGTTTAAATATAAGACCGGATGAACAAGATCCGGAGGATGCCGCCAGCAAAAGAGGGGTAAGGACTTTTCGATTTTGGCAGCTTACGCGACAACGGCCCAACGTATTAGCGCGTGAGCCACCTCAAATGAATCAGCGGGCAAACGCGGTAAAAGCGCTTGTAGTTTGGAGAAATTTTGTCTAGATCAGGGGGCGAGTTAGCCTTCACGGCGTTGATTTGGCCCTAATTCATGCAAAATGCGTTTTCTCAGACCTGAGTGATCCAATCTCTGTAAAAGCTAGGCATCGTCGGATTTTGTGCTCAACATCCTGAAGCTCAAGTGTGGTACCTGATAAACAAGATCTGAAGGACGCGCCCAGTAAAGAGGGGTAAAATCTTTTCCATTCTGGTAGCATATGCGACAAGGATTCAATGCATCGACGCGCAAGTCATCTCAAATGAAACTGTGATCACAAGCGGTAAAAGCGGTTGTGTTTTGGAGAGGTCGTGCTGATATTTCGGTGAGTTGGCGTACAATTACTCTGAAAACTTGCATTTTAATACAGTAATAAAGGTTTGGCGGACATGATACATGATGCTGTGCTGGTTCGGGTACCTTTGGTCGACGAAGCAACAAAAAAAATACAGTGTCAGTCATTATGATACAGCAAAATTAATGCATACAACATAAAAAGAAAGGAAGCTGCATTAACATCATTTTGCGCAACGTCCGTGGCAAGCATGCCTTGACCGCGTCCAATTCATCTGGTGCATCTCGTGCTGTAGAATGCGTCATTCGATGTGCTCCGGGAATTTCGCGTACTCGCGGCACCATTCATGTGAAAAAAAACTAAAAATCGTCGAATGCTCGCCAATGAACGGATAAACGCAGCTTTTTCTTTTGCATTTTTTGTGGCTTCCCCAGGCAGAATATCATGTACTGTACATATGGCAGAATCTTGTTGACCCAGTTTTTTATTTTGGTTTCAGCTCCAGTCACTGATGATATTTGATTTGCGCACAATGCATTACAACAATCCACCTTTCACAACTTTAAATTGAGTCGCGCTCGATTTTTCTTGCTTGCTTTGTTACGCTGGACGCGTTTCTAGGCCATTATGTATCATTTAGGCACGCTTAAATTGCGTTAAAATTTTCAAGTCTCATTTTTTGTATTTCTTGTCTGCAATGCTTATGTGCTGTGTCGGTTGTCAAGAAAAATTTTATGGAAAAAATGTGTAAGATCTCGCATGTCTGATACAAATCATGTTCGAAGCAAAATTTCGACATTTTCTAGCCTTTTCATCAATCGGTTCAATTCATGCATCTAAGAATTTAAGAAGCTCCTTTTTTGCATGATGTCGTGTATTTGTTCCAAGAGCTTGGAACGTGAAGCAACTGTTTATTTTAGCTTTGAACAAAAAAAAGAGGCTTGGGCTCGGTAATCAACCGGTGACAGGTCGCGATCGGTCGGATTTCGGGTCAGGGCAAAAAGGGGGGCTATGTAAAGGCGATGAAACCACCGGCAGCCGCGCTCTGCGCCGTGAAACGGTTCATTAAAATAAAAATAAAAAACGTAAAAAAAAAAGTAAGTACAATTTGCTAGATCTATTGATTCATGATTAACACAAAGCCATGCACTTTTGCATGCGTGGTTGACAAAATGACAGCAACACGTGATCTGAAATAAACAATAGGGTTTCGGCACAAATGCGAACACGAAAACGCGACGGGTCGGCATAAAAATGGACTCTCATTTCCCTTTTTCGGGACAGTGCTGGATTTGACAGGCTTAAACATTTGCAACGCAAGTTTTATTTCGAATGTTGGTTTGTGCCGATAACAATGTTCTGTTACAATTGAATAAAAACACATCATGAGAACTTGAAGTGGACCACAGCTCTCTTTTTTTCTTTTTATTTTATTTTTTCTTTTCGATTCGTTTCCATGGATCTTATTAACCCGACTTTTCAACAAGTTGGCCATTGGATCCGCCATGCGCCCTTATTTGGGTGGTGCGAGACATTTATTGCGCGTCATGCCAATACGCGCGGCAAGCGCGTGTCGATTGCGGCGGCCATTGCGCTGTTTACTTTGGGCCGCGCATTTCTGCAAGTGTTCCGTCCGCCCAAGGAATTGAGACACATCCCGCACGTCAGCTACATGCAATTCATCAAGGGCTACATGCAGCGCATGTCGACAGAACAGATCTTTAATGCGTATATCAAACCCATTCAAGATAAGAGTGGCATTTACATCCGCCCGCAGGCTCAATATTGGGTTGTCCACATCACTAATCCGCAGGACGCCAAAACGTTTTTTCTCAAGACTGGTAAGTAAAACGCGACTTTGGAAGAAAACCATCGAATTTGTGCTTTTTTTTAAAAAAAAAAATTAGACCTGTGTCCCAAGAAGGAGCTTGTGCGCACGCCTGGCACGCTGCGATATCACTTTGTGAACGACGAGAATATTTTGCATTCGAATGGCGCCGTATGGAAGAAACACCGACGCATTGTGGCGCCGGCATTCCAGCGCGCGTCTCCGGTGCGCACTTTTGGCGAGGTGGCTGTCAGTATGTTTGAGACCAATGAGCAAAAGTTCCCCGACCAAAACACGTTTGAAGTGGACATGTACCATATGATGGGCCGTGTCGCATTCGAGTCCTTGGGCCGTGCTGGTTTTGGTATGCCGACTTTTTGACCGATTTTTTTTTATTGTTGTGCCGACTGGCTGCCCGAAAACTCAATTTTTTTTCTTTTTTTTTTTGGCACGGTCAAGGCTTCAATTTCAACGCGACGACTGAGGATATTTGCACATGGAAACAGGAGCATGAACAATCATTGCGTGATCTTGGTTCGCCGCTGTATTATTTCTTCCCCTTCATCGACGTGTATCTGCGTCCATTGTTCCCGGAGCGCATTGCCGCTCATGAGCGCGTCGACAGGTTCAGGTTGATGCTGGCGGGCTTGATTGCAGAAAAGCGACAAAACGTCAAACACAACCTTAATGCTGGTATCGAGGAACATGAGAAGGACCTTCTAACATTGATGCTCGAAGGTGAGTGGTTTACATTGAATTTACAAAACCTGGAGTTGATTAATTGTTCAACTTTTTTTTTACTCTAAATCAGCCGAATTGCGAGGTGAAGGCATTTTGACAAGCGAAGAGCTCCTAAACAACATTGTTGTGTTTTTCTTTGGTAAGAAACACGTGATCCGTTTGCCATTGCAGCTTCAAAACACGTTTTTTCATCCGCTCTTTATCTTGTTTTTTTCGCGTCAGCCGGACACAATTCAACGGCAAGCGCGTTGTCTGCGGCCATCTATTGGCTGGCACGGTACCCTGAGGTTCAACAACGCGCACGCGACGAGGTGAACGGCATTCTTGTGCCGGAAGGCGAAGAAGAGCCGCGCATTGATTTGTTTCCAACGTTGGAACAAGTGCGCCGATTCGCTTACATTACGCAAATCATCAAAGAAACCATGCGCATCTCGACACCCATTATTTACATGTCCGTGCCACGAATTCTCACGTCGGATGTCGAAATGTCAGGCTACCTAATTCCAAAGGACACCCTGGTAAAGATCATTTTGATGCAAAAATACCGAAAAAAAAAAAAAATGCTAATGGAGGCTGCTTTGCGCATAGATCAATGTCAACTTTTACGATTTGCACCACAATGAGAAGGTGTGGTCCAAGCCGCACGAATTCGACTCTGATCGTTGGGCCCCAGACGGTGAGGCTGATCAAAATTCGCGCGCGGGATATGCCTGGACGCCTTTTGGAAAGTAAGTCGTAACCCATCCCCGCCTCCCTCCCAAAAAAAAAAAAAAAAAAGATCACGGCCAGGCACGTTGACGCGTTTTTTTTTTTTTTGTGGCAGTGGCCCGCGGCAATGCATTGGCATCAACTTTTCGCTGAATCAACAGCGTGTAATTCTTGCCATGATGCTGCGCCGTTACGAATTCTCGCTTCCCGAGGATTCGATCCATAAAGACGGTTTAAAGTCTGGCAACGCGAATCTGATGCAATTCATTGACCTAAGAATTCGCGTTCGCAAGCGTTTCTGAGCATCTAGCTGGCAATTAGACCCTTTTTTTGTCGTTTAATTCAATAAAATAAACGACAATAAATGCTTTTTGACACAAGGTATCATGGAGCAGCTCAGAGATTTTCACTGAGATTGAATCAGAATAGCGCCATAATAGAGATTTTTAGGTAATTACTGAGAAAATCGCTACTTGAGTTTTTTTTTTATTGCTTTTGGATGTTTACTGTTGAAAACAGCAACGTCTTTGCAGCCCAAAACAAAGAGATGTTTGCGTGCATTGACCATTTGCACCTGTGGAAACTATTATTTTTAAACAAAGTGACAATTCACAAGATTTACGACATGACGGAAGACATGTCGATTTTAACGGCAAAAACGCGTCGTTACACGCAATGACACGTTGCCAGTACGTGGAATGCACACAAGCATGAATCGCGCTGCCATTCTCTCCAAAGAAAACCCAATGTTTTTACTTCAAATCACATATTTGCAAGTGAACCTTATTTAAAATGAATTCCTCACCGTGAGTCACACTTTTCTCCATGTAATTATACCAAGTTCGAGACGCGTTGCATCCACAATGGCTTGTAATTCGCAGGTGATCCAATGTTTCTGTCTTTTTTTTTTCTTCAATTGCATCGCGTCACGCGCATCTGTACCAAATAGATCTTTTTTGTCAAAAATCTATTACAGCGAGAAAAAGAAGAGCTCCAATGTGAGCCAGGATGCACTTTTGTCGCGCCAGCACGGCCAGTTGATCGTGCATTTTACACGAACCACGGCGATTGCCTAATTTGGGCGACCAAATCCCGTTTTTATTTTTATTTTTTTCGTGTCGCGGTCAGCCGTTGCCTCCTACTTTCTTTTCCATTCTCTTTCTGCTACGATGGGCAAGTCTATTGTTGCCTTTATAAAAGACGGTATCGTGTGTTTAATTTGGACACGGGCACATTTGCTTATTTATTTTTTTGCCCACAGACGTCTCGTCGCTGAAAAGCTTGTCTTTGCCCTGCCCGAGAACAGGTACACACACACTTTATTTTTTGCCTCTCTTGGGTAGATCTGACAGATTCGTTTTTTTTTTGGCAGGTCAACTGACGACATACTTGTTCGATCAGGAAAAGAACGCGTTGTACGAAGCTTCCAAGGTGGACCACAAGACACGGTCGTGCTGGCTTATTGACAGCCAGGTGTATATTGGTATTGACTGAATGACACTAGTTTTGCGCGTCGGGACGCTGACAATGCACCATTTGCGCCGACTTTGGCACGCTAGATGGCAATCTCTACTTTATGACAAGGATGGATCCACTTTTCATCTGCTTGGGCATTTTGGACCGAAGCATGGTACGTGCAATGGAGGCACAAGGCTACGACGACACGCGATTTAAGAGGCCGAGTCGTGCTCAATTTTTTTATTTTTTGCATTTAGGCCGAGGACATGTTCAAACCAATGGACGATCTGTTCCTTTTAGATCCTGTTGCCGGGGCAAACGACATCATGTGCTTGATCAGTGCTACGTCCAAGCAATTGGCGCATCTTTGTGATACCCAAGGTAAAAATTGACAGCACCAATGGAAGAAACGCATGCCAATGCCTTTTTTTTTTTTTTTTTTTTTTTTTTTTTGTACAGAAATCACGCCAGGTGGCCCTCTGGCGTACCGATACAACCCTATGATGGCGCGTCAGTGGCTTCAAAAAAAGGTGCACGCGGTGGCCGCGCATCTGCGCAGCATTGAGCCCCTACAGGCCGCGGAAGATAGGACGGACAAAGAAAAAGAAGGTAAAGGCATTGACGTACGAAGCCGAGACGCGAAACGCGCTCTTACACGCGTCCTTTTTATTGTGCAGACCATTTCCTAAGACAAGCGATCTTCACCATTGCTCGCTACATCACCAATGATTGGGCACAGCGACTTTTTAGCGCGTTTGACGGGTAAAGTTGGAGAGTAATTGAATGAGATGGTCCAGCTCACTCACTTTTTTTCTGATTGTTAGACTGGATGAGGAGGAGCCGGCGTTCTCTGAGGCATCGGTGCAGCCCGCTGCCTCGGTGGGCGACTACATGCAAATGTCGCGACGAAAAGAGATGGACGAGGACCCATCACCGCCCAAAAAAACCAAGCCGGCGGTGCCACGCAGCCTCGCCAAGGTCAACACCAGGGGCATGAAGCCATTGACAAGCTTTTTCAAAAAGGCATAGGCACGTATCATCACAATAAAGATCATTTCATCGTACGCGCGGAATTTTCAAGGGGGAAGCCATACATAATGGGCAATGGGCATACCTGTATGCGATGGCATCTGCGCAGAGCGGTGTTTGAATGCGGGAAGTATTTGGATGGCGCTCGAGACCGTTCATGCTGTGCTTTGCCACTTGTTGCTTTTTTTTTTTTATGAACTTTTACCAGCACGCCGGCCGGATCATTGACAAGCTCAACCGGCATGAGGGCACGATCAAGGGCCTTATCCTTGGAGATGCCACTGTCAGGGACAAGAAGAAGATGTACGCCCTTGTGTGCGAAACTCTCAAGTGTAAGGAGCAAGATCGACGTTTGATCTGCTTCTCACCCTGTTTCCTCCTTTTTTTCGACGTAGACAAGCAAGTTCTCAACGAAATTATTGACACTACAAAGCTGTGTGAAATTGAAAAAAAGGTAGTAAATTTGAAAAACAGGCGAAAACGGTCTCATTTGGCATATTTTTTTTCTGTTTTTACAAAGTTGAAGCGCTCTTTGGCTCTTGTGCTGCTGCATGATTTGCTGTTCACCAAGCGCGGCATTCCCGTGAACAGCCAGGCGCCATTGAAGCAATGCATTACGCGTCATCAGGCAAGAATCAAGGCGGAATTGGCCAAAATCAAGATCAAACGTGGTGCCACCTCTAACGAGGACCTGCTCAGCCAAAAAGTCAAGGATGCAGGTAAGTTAAATCAAGCGTGTAACCTGGATGGCGCGTGATTTGACCGTGTTTATTTTCATTTTTTGCCATTCAGTTCTGATTCCTCGTTATGTACGCGTGAATGAGCATCGCAGCACCGTTGACGCCATGATCAAGACATTTGAAAAGGGCGGATACACCTTCAAGGACACGACGGACTCAACGGAGATCGAGTAAAAACGCGAACATTGGCAAACAGGAGCGCACGACTGATTTTTTAACGATTTTTTTTTCACTTTTGTGGGTAGGCCCATGACTTTTGCTCGTGACGCGCATCTTCCCGATCTTCTCGTGTTCCATCCACGTGCAGACTTCCACGCGCACCCGAGTTACCTGGCTGGTGACATTATCTTACAGGTAAAAATTTTAAAAGATTGTTTTTTATGACATTGTAGCCAACCAGTCCTGATCTGACACCTTCTTTTTTTTTTTTTGGACAGGATAAAGCATCGTGTTTCCCGGCGCACGTTGCGCAGATTCCCAAGAATGCGCACGCAATTGATGCGTGTGCGGCGCCTGGCAACAAAACATCGCATTTGTCGGCATTGCTCAAGAACACTGGCAGGATATGGGCATTTGATCTCGATCAGAGGCGGCTCAACACGCTCAAAAAGTTGACGTCCAAGGCGGGATGCAAAAGTAAGACGCGAAAATGAGCAACGGACATACAGGACGCTCATTTTTCTTTTTTAAAATAGATATTGACGCGATTCATGGCTCGTTCTTGGACGCCGTGCCGACCGATGCAAAGTACGCAGACGTGGAATACTTTTTGCTGGATCCATCGTGTTCAGGGTCCGGTATCATCAGCCGGCTGGATCATTTGATCGATGATCAAGGTACGCGCGCGAAAAAAAAAAAAAAAAAAATGGAGACAAATACCATTGGCTCATCATTTTACCATTCTTGTAGAGCAAGAAGACACCGACGGCACGACGCAGGAGGATCGGCTACAGAACCTGGCCGAGTTTCAAATGTCGGTGATCGAGCATGCGATGAAATGTAAGCTTTTTCCGGCATTGACCTCAGTGTTTTGCTTACAATCTTTCCATTGTTTCTCTTTTTTTTTCCCTCTCTCTCTAGTTCCCAAAGCCAAGCGTATCGTGTACTCGACATGCTCAATTCACGCGCAAGAGAACGAGCAGGTCGTGCAAAAGATCCTGGAGCGTCACCCGGAATTTACTCTGGCGACACGTGAAACGGTGCTTCCCACATGGCAGCGACGCGGTCTGCCCAAGGAAATGGGCCCTTTCAAGGGTAAAAAAGTGCTTTTTACTCGGTGGTCTCGTGTAAAAGATGCTGATTCCACTTTTTTTTTTAGGCATGGCCAAGAGTGTCATCCGAACATCTCCGTCGGAAGATCTTACCAATGGATTTTTTGTGGCGTGTTTCATCCGAAAGGACAGTCAGGGTACCAAGCGTCCTGCAGAAGAGGATATTGAGGGCGATCACGCGCATGCTGCTGATTTTGATGAGAATGACGACGTAACACCCTCAACAGCACCCGCATCCGACAAAAAGACACCTTCTCGATTGACACCATCTGCTTCCTCGGGGACCACGCATCCATCCACGAAGGAACATGGTCATTCACCCGCTTCGTCATCAAGCAAACGCAAGAAAAAGCAGCGGAAGATGAAATCGGCCATAACAAAATGACGGACTGGCTAGTTTTTGCGTTATCAGATCTTTTTTTGGTCCCGCGGCTGTTCGGAATAGGCCTGAACCCAACTCTTGGCTGTCCCCGGGTCATAGAAGTCATAGAAGGTTTCTTTTTTTTTTGTTGTCTTTTCCCCATAGATTCTCCAATAAATCGAGTTTTATTTACCTTTTCAAGTGCAAATTCGATGAGAATGGCAGTATTTTATGCTGTACCAGTCACGTTCAGTGCGCCACATCAATTGTCAGTCTTCCTTCCGATCATGCATGTTTTATTTTTTTGGCGTAAAGGAGATCCAAGATAAAATACACTAACACGACATATTTGCGCGTCCTTGTTTTTTGTATTGTAACAAGGAGGAAGCCCACTCTTGATATTTTATTCAGGCACGCTCCATCTCGATGTTTTTTTTTATGGCCATTTTTCTTTTTGGGTCTTTTAGACAAAAAATGACACATCCATGTGATGATCGACCGTCTCCGCCCGGATTCCGTCATGCTGGATCAACAAGGTGCCGTCACGTCTGGCCATGTGAGGTGGGAGCAGCAGTCTCGTGTGGCATTTTTATGCAAAAAGGATTTTTTTTATTTTTTATTTTCGCTTTTTTGTTCAAACATTATGATGTTGTCGGGTTAAGTGAGGAGAGGAGCAACACGAAAGGGGAGGCGACGATCTCGTTTTTTTTTTTTTTGCGTGTCATTGTTTTAAGTTTGTTCTCCATCTGATAAAAAAAACCATCCCCGGAGATCCTCGTCTGATCAAATCAGATAAATGGCTGATCCTCTGTCGGGCATTGTAAAAAAAAAAATCCTTATTCAACTTGAACCACGATTTTGGCTCGCCCCGTCCCCATTGTCTCTTTCTTCCTTGTTTACCTCATTGTTCTTATTTTTTTAACATGTGGCCATACAAAGTTGAGATTTCGCTCAACTTGTTCCATGTGGCATCCTACAGCTATGCGGTGTTTTGGTGGGGCTTGTTCTCATTGTATTGTATCGGATATCAAGTCAAGCAATGGCGAATTTATTGGCACCGACGGCAACAATTGAGCGGCAAGGCGAGCACAACCTTTGATCCGCGTTTTCCATGGGAACGCTGGCTGCGGCCGCTGGACCGCGTCGTGGCCATCCCTTTTGTCACCGAGATGATCGCCATCAAGCATATTTTGGGTGTCTTTTTGTTCATCATCATCAACCTGATCTTCATCTTTTTTGCTCCCTTTAAATGGACCGATGGCTACACATCATATGTGCTTGAATCCATCGGCTACTTTGACCGCCGCTGCGCGTTCATTGCCATGGTTAATTGGGGCTTCGTATTCATGCTGGCGTCGCGCAATTCTGTTTTGTCTTCCATGTGTGGCTTTTCTTTTGAAGGCATGATCCCTTACCACCGCTGGATCGCGCGAATTGGTCTCGCCGAGTTCATGCCTCATTTTGTCTGGCGCATGTAAGAACTAATGTTGCCTTTTTTTTTTGAGAAATGACTCATCCGTCCTTTTTTTTTTTTTTGATCAGGTGGAAGGGTTACATCAAGGCTTACGTGGTGGCTGATACGCTTTTCTATGATTTGGAGCAAACATCCGGCACAATTGCCATGCTTGGATTCTTGCTGCTGTTTGTCACGTCGTTTGGGTACATTCGCCGCCACTTTTTCGAGTTTTTTTACTATGCGCACATCATTGGCATTGTGGTGGCGATTGTTTTCTCGTGCATTCATGAGGCAATGTGCTTTGTGTACTTTATCCCTGTGGTGATCCTCTGGGTGGCGGACCGTGCGTGGCGATCGTACCAATCGTGGATTGCGCCCATGGCGACGCTGAAGGTTGACACGGCTGTGACGAAAACTGGCACTCAAGAAGGCATTGTGCGCATCTTGTTTGACTACAAGCGCCTTGGCAGCCGCTACCAGCCCGGCCAATACGTGTTCATGGCGATGGCGCGCCGCAAGGCAAATGCCTGGTGGCTGCGCTGGCGTATGGCCAATTGGCATCCATTCACCATCTCTGAGGTGTTTCCTGGCACCACGCCCGCCATGGTCCATCACGCGGTCACATCGTCGTCCTCTTCAGCCACGACCGTCGAAGGTGCTGTCGTGTCGCCATCGCCATCGTCGTCATCGTCATCAGCGGCTTCGTCGGTGATCAATGAAGTCATTGGTGATGACATTTTGGAAAAATCGGATATCAAGACCAAGGAAAAGGGCTTTGACACGCCCGCACCACTGCACGGCGCGTCGCCCGACACGGCGTCAATCACACATTCACTGCGCCGGCGCGCATGGCAGGTTGGCAAACAAGACGACGCGGAACGCGGTGCACACGAAGCGTCCAGCGAGCATCTGGTGGCGTCGCTGCATATCAAGGCTCTTGGTGGCTACACGCGCGACTTGCTGCGGTACGCGGATCAGCAGCTGCCGGTTCAAATCAAGTTGGATGGTCCGTACGGCCCGCGTACTGACTACCAAGACTACCAAGTGCTTGCGTGCTACGCAGCGGGCATTGGTATCACACCTGCCCTCACCATGATCAAGCACTGCGTCGAGGCACGCTCTAGCGGCCATGCCACCGTCTCCACAAATTATGTGCAACTTGTGTGGGTTTTGCGGTCGACCGAAGAAATTCAAGCCTTTGCCGATCAAATTCAGTATTGGCGTGACAGGGCCAACCAAGCCATCTTGCCATTGACACTCGATCTGCAGCTATACATCACACGCGAGCCGCTCGGTGAGAAGCCCATCCCCGGCTTTGACAAGACCATCTATGGCCATCGACCCCAGATTGACCAGTGCATGAACGGCATTCCCGAACAACACCATGTTTTTGTCCACGCGTGCGGCTCCGATGTCTTCATGTCCAATGTCGTCAATGAAGCCACCAGTCGTGGCTGGCCATATCACCACGAGACTTTTGAATTCTAGTCGTTTTTTTTTTCTTTTTTACATTTGTATCCGTACGTCATTTGCATGTCCCTCTTGTATTATTTTGTAAATTAAATCCCTCGACCCCTTCCCCCCCACTCGTTTCTCCAACTCTGTTTACATATTTACACACTCCACCATCATCATTAAAAACACCTGTTTCATTTTAAAATATCTGGAAACACTTTCACATCGTTGCAAGAAGGTGATCAATTACAGTAGCACTTTGTAAAAAAAAAAAAAAAAAAGATTACAATACTGTATGATACAGTATTATTGTACAGTTAGTACAGTATGTTTTAAATATTTTGAGCATTGTGTTTTGGCGTTTTGGTGGAAGCTCGAGTTTGTGAATATGGGCAGGCAGGCACAATTGATTCAGTATGTCTGCAAACGTGAAAAAAAATCAGTCAAGATCATCTCAGCAATTGCCAAGAAAAAGCACAACACTGCATCATATCATATCATATCATATCATAGCAGACGATTTTCAATGTTTCATGCTTTCATCCGTTTTGGATTTTTGCACACAAGTAAAAGTGTTTGATCTGTACATGCTTCGGCCTCAGTTGGCAGAAACGGGCGTGTGTTATCATTTCAATAATGCCAGCTAAAGCATCGCGCTACACTGCGTAAAAACGTACACGTTCACCTTTTCAAAACCAAATATCATACTGTAGCGTGTTATTCAGAATTTGCTGCCCTGCTGTGCCTCCAGAAATTTTTTTACAGCCTGATCGCCTGCCAATAAAAATGCATCACGGCATAAACTATTGCCCAATGCTCAAGACGAACCCGCCCGATTTTTTTCGGACTGGAAAATGCCAAAAAAGCTCCTAGTTGTACTATTTTGCATTCATCTGTCCATCTGCATGATTGACCCCGCTCAAAAATACCTGCATCCGATTCAGCACAAATTTTGCACCAAAAATGCTTAAACCCTCAAAGCGCTACGACCACTTTTAAAAATTCAGGGGTCACTCAGGGATCACACATTTCAATCTCAGAAAATGCCAAATTTGGGAAATTTCGAACTCCGAGTGATCAATGCATTCCAAACAGGTAACTCCGGCAATTTTCTATAGGCAGAAGAAATGGCATGTCGCCTGAACTTAATAAGAAAAAAGCCCAGAGACGCAGAGAGTGACGCATGAACGGCGATCGACTGAGAAAAGTGCCTACTTTGGTGCGAATTTTTTGCAAAAATTTAAATTTTGACACTTCCAAATAAAGTGCGTGGATTGCATGGAATTTTTATTTTTTTCAGTATTTTTTATTTTTTTGTTTTGCACATTTTTGTACGCTGATGAGTGGGCTGCAGGCTGGTGAAATGACCGATGCAAAAAGTTCAACCCCAAGCTAGCGCCCTGCAAGTTATCCCATTAGATGCTTTCCCCCCCTGTTCGTTACTAAAACTGAAATAAAAATCAGGGATCAACTTGACCGTTGTCGAGTAAATCGCGATGAAAGATTTGATGAAAAAGTGAATTTTCTCCGCGAGTTTTAGCCATCCATCGATGAAACTGGTCTCATTCGATAAAGATGCAAGAGGTGCCTTCGACATGTTGCAGTAAAAGCGCCGCGTGTTGTTGTTTAATCCGTTGCTGAGAACATCGAGGTTGAAAATTTTTGTAATGTTTGAACGGCTTTCACAAGCGTACAAACGTCACGCATCGGGCAAACAAACATTCCAGAAATGAGGTCCAAGCATGTCTTTTCTATTGGTGCCAGTTTCATCTCGATCCACGAAATATTTCGAGAGCCACTGCTGAATTTGTGAAAATATCGATATTTTGGCTGGATTCATCTGAACAAGACAGATATGATGCATGTACAGTATTACGACAGTTATACGGTAACATGAAATGATTGACTCATACTGTACGTGTAGGTACTGTATAATATGATAAATCACCAAGGGCTTTTTAACGAACACAACGTTCGTCGAATACAGTATACAGTACCCTACAGTACCAGCCATAACGAACATTTGCTTGACAATATATGTTCATGATAACGATCGCTTTGGCGGACGTTTGTAAAAAAATTGAACGAGCGCTGTGATTAAGAATTCGCGAACCGGGCGACGAACGTTCGTAAACAAATTGTAATTACAGTATTGAACAAGCAAACAACGCCGCTGTTGTGAAGAATAGACGTACGAACGTTCGCACAAAATCCAACGAACTTTTTTGTGAGAAATTCGCGAGTGTTTGTAAACATATCATCAAAAGAACGTTGAAAGACTTTGCGAACGTTGTAAAAAAAAATTGAACGATTGCTATGAAGACTTTGCGAACAACGTTGTTCGAAAAAAAATCGAACGAACCTTGTGAAGATTTCGCGAACAATGTTCATGAATTTGCGAACGTTTGTAAAAAAAAAAATCAAACGAATGTTGTAAACATGTTCTAAAGACTTCGCGAACTATATTCGTAAAAAATCGAACAAATGTTGTGAAGACCGCGATCAACGTTCGTAAAAATTGAACGAACATTGTGAAGACTTCGCGAACAAATGTTGTGAAAACTTTGCAAAAAAAAATGTTCGTAAAATATCGAACAGCAAACGCTGTGATCGTTTACTACAAAAATGATAATACCAAGGGCTTCTCAGGGTTGAGTGATCCGATCTCCGTAAAAAAAACTTGACATCGTCGGATTTTAAGTCAAATCCTCTGGTGTAAATTTTTTGGAGTCATAGAGTCAGACCCATTGAGAGAAACGCGTGAAAAGTTGTTTGCACTGGGTTATCACTAGCAAACACGAATCTCGGGAAGGCTGAGTGATCCGATTCGCAAAAAAAAAAAATATATATATGATAACAACGTTGGAGAATTGGGTTTACCATCAACTGGTCCAAATTTGGGACCAGATTAACCGGTTTCAGAGGGATCACCAGTTTCATAGCATACAGGGGGTAAATTCACCAGCATTTGGTCTCGTACTGCGCCAACGGCTGGGCGCCCCGACACGTGAGTCACCTCAAATGAATAAGCGGGCAAACGCGGTAAAAGCGCTTGTAGTTTGGGGATATCGCATCGAGTTCTCGGCAAGTTAGCCTTCAAGGATCATTTGATCCTGATTTGGCCCTGATTTTATGAAAAATGTATTTTCTCAGGATTGAGTGATCCGATTTGCGAAAAAACTTGCAATAATTGATGTTTGGAGTCGCGTATCCACTGGTTTAATTTTGGCTCCAGATGGTCAGGTTCAACAGGAGGAACGCGTAAACTATTATTTGACGCTGGGTTTTCACAAGCAAACGCGAATCTCGAGATTTCTCAGGACTGCGTGATCCGATTCCCGAGAAAAAGTAACACCGCTGGAAAAACCGCTGGAAAAACCACTGGAAAACTGGGTCTCCCATCAACTGGCCCAAATTTGGGATCAGATGAGCGAGTTTCTGATGAAGCCCCAGTTTCATATGCGTAAAGGTGCGAAAAGTACCACCATTTGGTCTCGTACTTGGGCAACGGTTGAGCGAACCGACGCATGAGTTACCTCAAATCAATCAGCAGCCAAACGCGGTAAAAGCGCTTGCGTTTTTGGGATATCGCATCGAGTTCTCGGCGGGTTTGCCTTCAGGGGTCGTTTAGAGCCTTGTTTGGCCTTGAAATTATGCAAAATGAATTTTCTCAGGACTGAGAGATCCGATCTCTGAAAAACATTGAAATCGTTGGATTTTTGTGTTCAATATTCTGTAGCTCAAATATAGGACCCGATGACCAAGATTTAGAGGACGCGCCCAGCAAAAGGTGGGTAAAATTTTGTTTTTTCTGTTGGCGCACGCGACAACGGCCCAACGTATCGACGCGCGAGTCATCTCAAATGAATCTGTGATTAAAAGCGGTAAAAGCGCTTGTGTTTTGGAGAGATCGCAATGCAACCTTGGCAACTTGGTGTGCAATGACTCTGAGAACTCGTGTTTTTTTTTTTTTTGGCAGACGTGCTGGATCGACTCAATGCCTGCCTGCCATATTCACAAATTTGAGCTGCTGCAAGTGTAAAAAAAAAAAAAAAGTCAGTCAATATCGCAGCAAGTGCCCTCGAGAAAATGAATTTTAATCTAAATTTTCATCGTCTTTATTCGTGAACTTCTAAGATGATGCACACCATTGCGTCACATAGCGCGCTTATCGGTTCCCACGCACGCGCTCGGCCATCGCAGTATCAGGGACAAGGTTTAACAACTCGCTTGCATCATTTTTCGCTGAATTTTTCACTGACAAGCGAAAAAAAGAAAAAAAAAAAGAAAATTGATTGCGCATGTTGGCTTCTTTATCATCTTGGTCGTACTTGCCTTTTGCCAATGCCAGCAAATTGGCCACTGCTTGTCATTCGCTTGCTTATGCGCTGCGCCATAGCGCAATTCGATATGCGTGTGCCGCAAAATGGATTTTTCGCGCACTCATTGGCCCTGAGCCTCTTTTTTCAATTTAGTCGGCCTTTTATATACCAGTACTATTTGCCTGCAGCTTGCGAGTAGGGGATAATTCCATTCGATTGTGCAAACCCAAAGAGAACCCAAAGCGCACCTGCGTGCGGCATGTGGTCTTTTGCCCTGCCGGATCACGTGTGCGGGCCAAACGGCGCATTCATGCAACTCCGCCTGCGGCGTTTGGATAGATCACGCCCCCTCTTTTCTTGTCCCCCACTCGAAAAAGGAGAGCTTTGCTCTTTTCGCCTGACTCTTTCTTTTTTTTTTGTTTGTGCCCAAGCGCCGACACCAAGCATCCCGGTTTTTCTATGCAAAGTCTCGACGAACACGGGACGTTTCTCTTGCCACGCCCTATTTGGGTCAACGACATTGACGTGACGCACTGCACTGGCTGCAACGCTCCTTTTACGCAGTTTCGACGCCGGGTAAGAAAGCGCTTACTTATTTGCCTTGTTGGTCCGCCGTATTCATCTCGTTTCTCTTTTCACCAGCACCATTGTCGCCAATGGTACACCTTTTAACACGCCTTTTTCCGCGTGTTAAAATGCTCATTTCTCACTTTTGTTTTTTGTTACTAGTGGAAATATCTTTTGTCAGGATTGCTCATCCAAGAACGTCATTTTGCCGCAGCTCGGCTATGGCAGCAAGCCGATGCGCGTGTGCAACGATTGTTTCCAGGTGGCATATCTGGTCACGTACGCCATCAGCGACGATCACGGCTTGCCCACCCAGGTATAATCCACTTTTAAACGCGTGTGCCTGTTGTCTAATCACTTGCCTTTTTAGATTCACGGCGCAAGGGGGTTATTAGAGCTGACTGAGAAAAGCAATGGTAAGGAATGGGTGGACCAATGGCATACCAATGGTCATGATTGACTCCATTGCTCTATTTTTTATTTTTTGGTTTTTTTTATATTTTTTAGAAAAAGACTTGCACAGTCTTGCCGCGCATGGGGGCATCGACGCGTTGATTTGGCTCTGTACGACGTGTTTCAGCATTGACATCCACCATCTTGTGACGACGAATCTTGCGCTGCTTTCGGAGAAGGAGTCTGTGCGGCCTGTTTTGATCACTAAATGTGCGCTTCCGCCTTTGCTGCTGTTGCTGCAGCGTTATTTGGACCAGCACCAACTAGTAAAAAAATCACCGAGCGGGTCATTGCATTCGAATGCATCGACGGCACTGGCAATGGGGGCTGCAAACACGGCTGCGGCCGATTTGATCGCGCACTACTCAATGTCACTCGAGATCATCATCAATTGCACGCACGTGATCTACCAGCTGGCACGCGCAGGCATCCTGAGCCGCGAGGAGATTGTATCGGACGGAATTCTGGACGTGCTGCTTAAATTGTGCCTCTACGAGGCAAAGACGCCCGACGACGACGATTTCCGCCCAGCGATGCCGGATGGCAAAGTGGTGTCGGAGAATCAAGCCAACAATGACGCGCATGACCAACAGCAGCAGCCAGTGGATGAGGCAAAACAGTGGTCAGAGCGCGAAACCATCATCTGCACGCTGGCCGCAAAGGCAATGGCTTTTATCAGTGCCATTGTTGCCAATCAGCCAAGTGTCATCGAGCGCCTCGACGCGTCGCCCTACTTGTCACAAGCCCTGCGCTCCGAAAAAGACGATGTGCGCAAGTATATTGCAAAGACCGTCGCCTATTTATCACTGCGCAATGGTAAAACGGGAAAAAAAAAAAACAAAAAAGAATACCATCTCATCCGCATGCGTCTCCATAGACAAATACAAGTCGGTACTCCTAAAAGATGATCGCGTCAAGGCGCTTCTGTCGACACTCGTACAGCTGCCACTGGCGAATGATGTACTTAAAAAGCGCGCTCACAAGAATGATATGGATTATTATGGTGTGACGAGTGAGCGCGATGCGGACAACGCGCCGCAAGCATCGTATACAGCGGCTGTGTCGCACACCTGCTGCGCACTGGTAAGTTTGGATCACGCGACACCCCTGTTGTTTGTTGAGAAAAACGTGAATTTTAACTTTTTATTTTACTTTCCCAGGCCAATTTTGCCACCAATGGTAGAAAGAGATCAACAGATGAAAGAGCGAGAACAAAAAAAAAGGACGCGACGCGCTGACAAGCATCTCTTTTTTTTCTCTTTTTCTCTTTTCAGTGGAATCGCAGTCAATTCTCATGAATCAGCCTCACTTTCTTACGTACCTGTGCAACAGTCCAGTCGTGTACACTGGGCACCAAGAGATTCAGCGGCACGTGGCACGGTGCCTTGCGAATCTTGCGCTATACCAAGAAAATCATGCGCGCATGGGCATAAAAGGCGAACAAGAAACCTCAGGGACCCGTTACAACGTGCTACCCGTTCTGCTGTCCATTGGCCAAGCACACATGGACAACCACGACATTTTGCGACACATCATCCGTGCCATTGACAATCTGAGCGCCCATGGTAAGCCAAAAAAGAAAGAATTAAAGAAAGAATGAGGAACAAGCACACTAATTTCTTTATTTTTTTTCTAGTCCCGGAGGAGGATGACGCTTCTAGAGAGACGTGGCAGGCGCAATTCGCGTCTGTGCAGCCATTTTTATCACAAGTGATGAGCACGGTGCAAGACCAAGATACCTTGAAGCGCACGAGTGGCATTCTGGCGCGCGCTGCGGCAACTCCTGATGAAGACACGGCGGACGCTGCTGACCATGACCACTCCAGCGACCACCAAGATGACCAAAAAGATAATCATGACGAGGAGAATGACGAGAAGAATGACGAAGAGGATGAAGAACTATAGAAAATGACCCTTTTTCATTGCAAAGCAATGCAAAATAAAAAAAAAGGACCTTCGGACTCCATCGGAGGTTCAATTGGCCGCGGCGGCGGCGCGTCGGATGGGGGTGGGGAAAAGAGCTGAATGTTTTTTTCTCTTTGTCCTTTTTTTTTTCTTTCCAAAATTTTCTTTTTCTTTTCTTGAGCTTATGTCTGAAGCAGCTTGTATCAACTATTGTGCTGCGCTTTGCGACCAGCTGTACCAGGCGCCGAATGCGGAGGAGCGCCTCCAAGCGCAAAAGATATTGGAATACCAGTTCCCCACGTTCTCTGATGAGGGCGGTGGTGGTATTGCCATGGCGTCTGTCCCTGCGCCGGCCGGATTCCAGCAGCAGCTCGCGTTTCCTATCGCGTCGCCCACCGACACAGCATCGACATTGCGCTTGCTTCTCGAAAATTCGCCCAGTCCTTATGTCCAGACATTTTGCTTTGCGCGTCTCAAGCAACTCGTCCTTGCGCAGTTTGCCGTCTTTACCGACGACACCAAGGAGCAGCTGCGTAAGCAATCAATTGCAATAGAAAAGACACATTGCTTACTTTTTTTACTTTTCTTTTTTTTTGCCGTGGATAAGGCACCTTTTTGCTCGAATACGCGTTCATGCACCCTGATCTGATGCCATTCATCATCACGCACCTGGCAAGCCTCCTTGCGCAGCTGACGCTCCTCGGATGGGTCGATTTGGACTCTTACCAGAACATCTACAACGACATTTTGCAATTTGTCCAGGCGACCATGGATCATCGCATTGTTGGCATGCAAATTCTCGCTGTCATCATCCAGGACATGAACCCACCGTCCTTTACGCGGTCTTCCACGCGCTTCCGCAAGGCAGCCTCGGGATTCAAGGAAAAACAGCTCTTGGACATCTTCCAGCTCGCGTACACCACTCTCACGGAGATCAACCAGGGCACATTGGCCTTTACCAACGAGTGTACGTTCTGCTTCGCCAACTGACCATTTCAATTGGCCACAATGCCATTGCAACGCGTCTCATTTTGCTCATTTTGTTTTTTTTCTTAGACCAAGCGGAGAGGCTAAAAGACGCGACACTCAACGTCCTGTGGCGCAGCCTGAGCTTTGATTTCAGTGGGGCAGCCGTTGACGAGTCCACCGAGGAAATTGGCACTATCCAGGTGCGAGAAAAAAGAAAAAGAAAAAGAAAAAAGAAGAAGAAATAGAGGAATTGTTCACTTATTTTGCTCATTTTCTCCTCATAGATTCCCGCGAGTTGGCGTTCTGTGATAGAGGACGAGGGTTTTGTGCCTGCTTTCTTCCAGGCGTACAGAAGCAGCCGGCCACCAACGTCGGCGCGTGCGATGGACTGCCTCGTCGCCATCGCGTCCATCCGTCGTGCGCTCTTTACCGTCCCCACGCAGCGCAATGCCTTTGTCCTTGCCATCACCGCTGGCATCCAGGATATCATCCTCACCTCCCAGGGCATGGACGACTCGGACAATTACAACTCATTCTGTCGCCTTTTGTACCGCTTCCGCATCGCCGCGCCTCTCAACGAGATGGTCACAAAGCCGGGCTATCTCGAATGGATGGGCCTCGTCGCTCAATTCTCTCTCAAGGGATTTCAATCGTGGAAGGTACGTAAAAAAATTGGAAAAAAAAAGGACGCTTCACGCTCAAGTATGCGTCTTTTCTGCTTTTTCTAGTGGTCTGCCAATACCATCACCTATATCCTTGGCTTCTGGTCCCGCATTGTACAAAGCGTCACCTACTATCAGCTTCCTGAGGAGGCCACCAACAAGCTGGATGAGATTTCCAATGAGGTAAGACTCAAAATGGGTGTGGATGGAGTCACTGCCGTAGAAACAATTCTCATCTTTCTTTTTTTTTTTTTTTTATCAGCTGGTGCGTGTCTACGTCAGCACTGCCATGGACGCCGTGCCCATCCGTCTGGAAGAAGGCCTTGACGGTAAAAAGAAGGAAAAATAGGAAAAAAGAAAGAGAAAAACCAAGAAAAAGAATACGAGAGAAAGGAGTTCATTGCATATTGATTTCATCGCAATTTGTCTTGTAGATCCGCTTGATAACGAGGACGAGCTGTCGGACACGTTGAGCATGCTCGGTCAGATTGCGCGCCGCAGATACCAGCCATCGACGGCGGCTTTGCTCGCCGCCTTTGAGCCCACACTCGCGCAATACCAAGAATTGATCCAGTCGTCCGGTAACATCACGGCTCCCGACGCGTTCCGCGCCGCTCTCGAGGTCCTCGAGACAAAATTCGCCTGGCTTGTCTACATGACCGCCGCGTTCATCGGCTGCCGCCAAGCATACCTCAATTGTGACCAGAGCGAACCCATCGACGCGGAGCTCACCGCAAAGGTCGTCCAGCTCATGCAGGCACAGCAGACCCTCCATGCCAATCACGGCGGCGTCTTTATGAATCAATCCCTCGACCTCGCCTTCATCTACTTTTTCTTCCAGTTCAAGAAGGCTTACATGAGTGACGCGTCCGACAACATGGAGGTACAAAAAAAAAAAAAGAGAGACAGAGAAAAAGAGAAAGAGAGAGATGCTCATTTTTCCGTTTTGTGTAGATTTATAATGTTTTGAGCGAGCGCATTGGGGTCACCAAGCAATCAGAGATGCTTAATGTTGTGATGCAAAGAGTGTAATCGCGACAGGCCCATCTGTCTCTCAATGGCTCAGCACTCACTTTTCTTTTCTTTTCTTTTCTTTTTTTTGCAATTAGCATGAACAACTTGCAATATTGGGGAGACAATGTGCGCATGATCACCAAGACGCTCAACCTCTTTGAAGATTTGACAGCAGGGTACGATGCTGCCGTGGCATGGACATAGCATGGAGATGCATCGAGGAAGAAGCACGCGCTCACGACTCTATTTTTTTTCTAGGTTCATGGGCATCCGCACGCTGCTCAAGGCGGACACGACGCAGCACATCATGCAGAACCACATGAGCAATAGCTTTGCTTTCTTCAGCAACCCCAAGCAGCTGGAAAATCGCTCTCTCTTCTACCGGATCATGTGCAAGCTCCTTTTCGGTGAAGACAACGTCACAGCCAGCTCCTTCTTTGACTTTATGCAGCCATTCGATCTCAAGATTGCACAGCTCGGCCCGCTGAACACTGAGGATGACTTTCGTCAGGACAATGTCAAGGTAGATTACCAAAAAAAAAAAAAAAAAAAACGAAAAAAAGTGCGATGCGACGCGCTTTGATCATTTCTAAAGGGGCAAAAAAGAGCGACGCGACGCGCCGTGACCATTTCTAACTCCGGAATCACGTTTTTTTAGCGTGTCTTGCAAGGCATCTTCTTTGATTTGAATGGCTTTTTGCAACCCATCATCACGCGTCGCTGCTTTGACTTTTTCTACGACTGGTTCTGGCCTGATTATGCCAACCTCCTGATGCGTGCCATGGACGCGTGGGCACCGGATCCCGTGTGCAATTGTTTGCTGATCTTTTACACCGAGTTCCTCACAAATCGCAGCCAGCGCCTCACCTTTGATTCTTCTTCCGTCAATGGCATCCTCATGTTCCGCCAGGCCAGCGAGATCATCTGCCGCTATGGTAAACACATCATCAACACGCTCATCAAAAAAAAAAAAAAAGAAAAGAAAAGAAAAGAAAAAGGGCCTTACACTTCAATTTAGGCTCGAAATCCCTGGAATTGCAGGTGCAGGACGAGAGCCAAAAATATGATCACAAGTACAAGGGCGTGGCCATGCTCTTCAACATCCTCGCGCGTACCATTTCCGGCCGCTATGTGAACTTTGGCGTCTTTTGGCTGTACCAAGACAAGGCCATTGACAATGCATTCTCCATCATCTTGCGCCTCATGATGGCCATCCCATTGCAAGACTTGGCCGTAAGACGCGTCAAAAAAAAGGGGGGAGCTTGCGTGGCTCACGGCATCTCTTATTTTTTCACTTTAGGCCTTCCCAAAGCTGCGGAATAGCTATTACAATGTTCTTGATGAGTGGAGCCGCGACCAATTGATGGCATTGCCGACCCCGCCTGCTCCCGAGGTGTTCCTGTACCTGATGGAGTCCTGCGAGCAGGGCCTGGAGACCTTGGACGCTGGGGTGCGTGCACACGTGTGCGCCATCATCTTCAATTTTGGCATGTTCCTTGCCAATCAGACGCACAAGATGCAAACCAATCCGTCGCAGCGCCGCCGTCGCTCGTCCGCGGCCAATTCGCTGATTGATCCCGCCAACGACACACCTGAGCACTGGCTCGTCGTCTATTTCAAGCAGTACCCAAGCATCCTCCCGACACTCATGTCTACCCTCTTTTATCTCGCTCTCTTTGAAAACACGCAAGAACAATGGTCCATCTGCAGGCCCCTTTACGTCCTGATCTACCTTCGACGCGACGTAAGCGGCCCTCTCACCCTTCAATGCCATATTGCAATGGCCAACGCGTCAGATCGTGTGTTTCTCACCTTTTTTTCTTCCTCCCTCGCTTTCCTAGTATGCCATGAAGTATACCAACGCCGTCGCCGAGGTGCAATTGCCTGAGAAACGCGATTTCATCTCCGAGGTAAGCAAAAAAAAAAAAAAAAAAAAAAAAACATGCCCATCGTGCTCCTGGACACGCCAATTGATCCTCTCTCTTTTTGTAGAAACTGAAGAGCATCCTGAGCGAGGTTCAATTCACCCTGACGAGCCGCGACAGAGATAATTTCACGCAATGTGTCACGGGCTTTGTGCGTGAAATGAAGCTTGAGAACGTGACGCCTGTGCCTCTGCTCAACCCCCCTCCCATGTAACCCTCCTTTTTCATCTCGGCCATCCTTTTATCATGCGCTCATTTTATGCATTCCACAAGTACCACGGTCCCTCTCCACCATTCTTATAGCCATCTGCTGCTGTTTTCATCGATGGACACTTAAAAATAAAAATAAAAACCAAATGCACAGGCAACTTGGACCTGATTTCATGACGTGACCGTGTGCATAGCGTGCAGAAAAGACGCAATTGCACAAAATGACCTTGCATTGGATCAGAGGGGGTGGGGATTGTGAAATGTCGTTAAAAGACGGCTCATGCCGCTGAGCGGTCGATTTTTCAGGTATCCGCCATGAAAAGGCATGCTCATTGCCTTGGTGACGCGTCCAATTGAGCGCGTCAATCGTAATGGTTGCAGTCGTGGTGCCGTTGCAGACGATTTCAGAAGTGGGATTTATTTACAAAAAAGGGCTCGCGACTTTTTGGCGGAAAAAGGGTGATGAGAAGGGCAAATGGTGAAGATGCCGATGAACATTCTATTCTTGCATTTCCGTGTCCTCGTCGGCACCGCGAATATAAAGCACATTGTTGCATCTGAAGTCCAGAAAAGATGATCATGAGCGATTAAACACGTTTTTTCTTCTATTTTCTCTTGCTTTTTACCTGATCAAGACCTCGCCGAGGGTGCCAACAGACACGCCATCTTGGAATTCTTCCGTGTTTTGAAGCTAAGGAGTCGATGGTGAAAAAAACGCGTGAGCAGACTTGTCAAAACGTTTAAATCGTGTGTTTGAGAGGCATTACCTGCAAGTTCATGTAGCCATCGACGGAGGCGAGGTAGCCCTTGTACTCGCCGCCCCACTTCAACTTGACAACGACCGCTTTGCCGGTGAGTTCATTCAAAAAGGGCTTGGGGTTGACGGGAACAAACTATTTAAGAGAAAAAACCAACAAACGCGTGAGCGACATCCCGATCGACAAGTTTCTCGAACCACGCGTGTCGATCTGCTACTTACAGCTGACATGGTTGCAAGGTGGATATGCCTGTGTGGAAGAAAGAAAAGAAAAGTGGCAAAAATACAGCGGTCACAAGCCATTGGCTGCCCGCGGCCGAATTCATCTGCTGCTCTGATTGGCTGGCCGCCTGTGCTGTCCGCTCGCGTCCCTGAAAGCTAGCGACGAACGATATTACTCCCCCTCCATTGACAAAAAAAAAATGCAAAAAAAAACAGGCGGCACTGTAGTGGCCAAGGCATGTCGGCTGCCGAGAACATGAAGCGCGGGAGGCGTGCTGACGCGTGGGAATCTTGGAGCGCAGCGGCGTGTTTAGTCATCGCGATTTTTATTCTTTTGATTTTAATGCGCATAGAGTTCTCATGAGCGGCAATTAGAAACAACATCGGTCATGCGTAAAGATGCCCGGACCGCACCGCACGAGGTCTGTCTGCAAGCCCGGCACGGCTAATCTGCCAAGGAGCGCGATGTTTCAACCTTAATTGGGCGGCGTGGAGCATAAATTCAGGACCATTTTTGGCGTAAGAATTGCCCACGCTCTCTTTTCCACTTTTTCACCTGCATTTACTCCAATGGAAAACTACGTCGTCATCATTACCGGTGCAAACTCTCCTAATGGTATTGGGTAAGATTGTGTCTGCCTCCGCTCTGTAGCAATATTGCGGCACTGATCGCATTTTTGCCCCTTTTTTCGGGAAAAGTTGGGCGAGCGCGCTGGAAATGGCCAAAAAAAAGCCAAAGGCGATTTATGTGACGGACATCAAGGATGAACACCTACCAGAGCTTGTGACGTTGCTAAAAGATACTCATGGTGTGGAAGGACATGCCCGTGTCGTCGACGCTGCAAACGAGGATGATGTTGCCAAGGTCGTTGGCGAAGCTGTTGATACGTACGGCCGCTTTGACGTGTTCTTTGCCAATGCTGGCATTGCCATCGCCAAAAAATACCATGAGGAGGCTAGTGACACGTTCCTCAAATCAATGGATGTCAATGCGTGGAGGTAAAAATTGCTGGATTGATCGAATACACGTCATTTTTTACACTTCTCCCTGTCACATTTAGCACTCTTGCCGCCGTGAAGCACGCGTCAGTGGCTATGGAAAAAACCAGTGTAGCCAAGCCGATGGGTGGTGGCAGCATCATTCTCAACGCAAGCGGTAAGAGCGATATATGAAGCAGAAAAAAAATCGCAACCGCGCTCTCGTCTCTGACAATGTCTCGCTTATAGTGGCCGGTATTCGATCTGGTGCAGGACCTGTTGCCTATTCGTAAGTTTATCAGACATTTTTAACTTATAATAAATATCCAGAAATCTAAATCATTTATTTTTACACGTAGTGCATCCAAGGCGGCGTAAATGACAGAATGAGAGAGAGAAAAAGTATTGCGTAGTAAACTGAGCAACTTTTTTTTTTCCTCGCATAGTGTGATCAGCATTGCTCAAAGCTGCGCGTGGCGGCTGAAGGGCAAGCAAATCCGGTGCAACGCAGTTTGTCCTGGCTTTATCCAGACGGACATCGTATCAAGAGTCATTGACCGTCTTGACGAGACGCACCCTGATGTCCGCACGAACCACAACCCCTTGGAGCGTTATGGCAAGCCGGAGGAGGTAAGTCGGGCGTAAAAAAAAAAAAAAAAAATAAAAAAAAATAAAAAAAAAAAAGAGGAAACCCATCGTGCGCCGCCTTCCACACTCACACCGTCGCTCAACCTTCTTAAACACGTCCATTTTATTTGCATTGTCAGATTGGCTCTGTTGTTGCCTTTCTGGCAAGCACGGACGCCTCCTTTGTTAATGGTCAAGCGATTGCCATTGATGGCGGCTTGACTGCGGGTCATTTCCACATCCCTTACCTTGCCGATTGTTAATGTGCTATATAAAACATTTTGGTTCAATAACGAACATCTACATCAATGTGCTGTTTTAATAATGCAATAAAAACAAATTATCATAAAAGCGTTTTTCTTACATACTGTACGTAATCAATTAAATTGTTTTTAAGCACTTTCAGCACCCAAAAAGACAAAAGGTTTCGTTATTCCCGTCCTTTTTTTTTGCAACAGAGGCCCCGAGCACGTTTCGTTCTACGCGTGCAATTTTCAGTCTGATCCATCAATTCTGAAATTGTGGATTTATGGTACAGTAGAACGCCAATTTTCTTTCCATCGGCCTACTGTAATTTGTACCTGGTTTAAAACATTTGAAATCATTTACTGTACGAGAAGCCCAAGGTTGAATAATTCCCTGCCTACTGCATAATAAGGTGTTTCCGTGACCAATACTGTATAGGCCTGCTGGAAAAAAAAAGACACTTCTTGCTTCGGAATGCAGATTCTGTGACCCTACTGTATGCCTACAATACAGTATGATGATATCAAATAATTTGGCTACAGTATGATAATATATCATACTGTAGCATGTTGTTACAGACGTAGACACGTTCTAGTTTATCAAGTGTGAAGTGTGATTTACCGTATGTCTCTTTTGAAAAAATCTGTCGACATCTTGAGACAAGCGGCCGAGAAGAATATATGATTTACTGTTGTACATTTAAAACATTAAAAGCAAAGTTTCCATCCGTTTTTGGATTTTTGCACACAAATACAGTAAGGCGCTTGATCCGTCCATGTTTCAATCTCAATGAACAGAAACTGACGCGCGATACTGTACCACTCCAATGGTTTAAGCATCGCGCTACACGGCACAAAAAACGTAAACATGTATCTTAAAAATCGAATAGCGTGTTTTTCAGACTTTGTCGGCCTGCTGTGCTTCCAGAATTTTTTTTACAGCCTGCTCTCCCGCCAACGAAACCTGCTTCCCAGCGTAAACTACGGTATTTAGCCCAGTGCTCAGGACGGGCCCACCCGATTTTTTTGGACTCGAAGATGCCAAAATAACCTCTTATTTGTATTATTTTGCATTCATCTGGCCAGCTGCATGGTTGACCCGGGCGCTCAAAAATAGCCGCATCGCGTTCAGCGCAAAATTTGCAGCAAAAAAGCTTAAACCCCCAAAGCGCTACGATCACTTTTGAAAAATTCAGGGGTCACTCAGGGGTCACACATTTCTAACTCCGCGTGATCAATGCATCTTAAATAGGTAACTCCGACAATTTGTTATTGGCAGATAACATGGCAGCTCGCCCCGACTTTAGAAAAATACCAAAAGAGTGACGCATGAAGAACGGCGATCGACTGAGAAAAGTATCTACTTTGGTGTGAATTTTTTGCAAAAATTTAAGGTTTGACACTTCCAAATTAAGTGCGTGGATTGCATGGAATTTTTATTTTTTTTCATTTTTTTATTTTTTTGTTTTGCACATTTTTGTACGCTGAGTGGGCTGCAGGCTGGTGAAATGACCGATGCAAAAAGTTCAAACCCAAGCTACTGTAGCGCGCTGCAAGTCATCCCATTAAATGCTTTGCCCCCCTGTTCGTTACTAAAACTGAAATAAAAATCGGGGATCAACTTGACCGTTGTCGAGTAAATCGCGATGAAAGATTTTGATGAAAAAGCGAATTTTCTCTGCGAGTTTTAGCCATCACCCATCGATGAAACTGGTCTCTTTCGATAGAGATGCAAGAGATGCCTTTGACATGTTACTGTAAAAGCGCCGTGTGTTGTCTTATCCGTTGCCGAGAAGAACATCATCGAGGTTGAACATTTTTGTAATTTTTGAACGGCTTTCGCAAGCGTACAAAGGTCACAGTCACACATCGGGCAAATAAACATTTGAGAAATGACATTCGAGCGAGTCTCTTTTGATTGGTGCCATTTTTATCTCGATTTACAAAATATTTCGAGAGCCACTGCTGAATTTGTGAAAATATCAATATTTTGGATTCATCATCAGCACAATGGCTCAATGGACCCTCTTGCTTTCAACGCCGTGCTGAAGAAAGACGTCACAAATGGCCTAATGCAAAGGTTTGGAAAGATGATATCATACTGTAAAATCAAAGTTTGTATCATACATTTTAAATATATTGGATTTGCGGAAACCGTTTAAAATTTGCCAAAAATTTCAAAGTTGTCGACAACTCGGCAGCTGGCTGGCCTCTGGCTTTCAATGATTTTTAAAAATAAACGCGCGTACGTAATAAATTATCAAATGATGGCACTGCTTTGGCAATGATGATCTAATCTTTGTTTTCTGCGTTGTTAAGACTGAATTCGCACAATTTAGTGAAATTGTCGATTGCCTTGACAGCCCGGCGGCATGCCCCTCCGGCTCATCGGGAGGAATAGAATTTGCCGTATTGTACGTAAATGTCTTGATTGAGCTGACTTGGGCTGTTGGGCATTTTTTTGCCAAATGCCCTGAAAGCCTGAATACAGTATTTTGCAAACTGATGGATTTCTCAGCAGGGCTGAGTGATCCGATCTCCGGAAAAAACTTGGAATCAACGAAGTTTTGGATCGACTTTTCCACTGGATTAAATTAGGAGCCATGTGATCAAGCTCATCGCGTCATCGGGAGAAACGCGTGTGATACTGTAAAATATTGTTTTTTGACTCTGGCTGGGTTTTCACTACAGTAGCAAACACGAATCTCAAGATTTCTGGAGGCTGCGTGATCCGATTCGCGAAAAAAAATTACAGTAACATCGTTGGAGAATTGAATTTATAGTACCATCAACTACAGTAGTCTAAATTTGGGACCAGATGAGCAAGTTTTTTTTAATAAAGCGCCAATTTCACAGGTGTAAAAAAGGGGGTACTGTAAGATCAGCACCATTTGGTCTTGTACGTACAGCGACAACAACAAATAGTTGAGCGCCCCGACGCGCAAGACATACAGTATCAAATGAACTGGCGGGCAAACGCGGTAAAAGCGCTTGGTTTTGGCGACATCGCATCGAGTTCTCGGCGAGTTAGCCTTCAGGGATCTTTTTAACCCTGTTTTAGCCCTGTTTTTATGAAAAATGCATTTTCCCAGGACTGAGTGAATCGATCTCTGAAAAAACTTGGACATCGTCGGCTTTTGAGTTAAGCATCCTCTAACTCAAATATATGATACAGCAGCACGCGATGAACAAAGATCAGGAGGATGTCTGGATGTATCCGGCCAAAAGGGCTTCAAACGATCTCAATATCATATAGAAACCAGATGACGCTTGAGTGGCATTTCATCATTCAAGGTGTTCTAAACGAAATGGATAAGCAGTGGCGCATAAATTTAATTAATACGTATGTGTCATTTCAATAACAACTATGATAATACAAAGAGAAACTATGGTACAAGAATTGGGGGTGCAATGCAAATGGCGAGCAAGGGTAGGATATGGTGAGTTCGGAAGGTCGGGGTGAGGGGAATAGGTCAACAGCACCTGGTACAAATCCCAAGGAAAAAAGAAAAAGGCATTTACGACCAATTGGCTGAGAGGCGCCTCTCCGCACCCGTTGCAATGACGACATTGCCGTCTGTGGGGTAGATGGAGCGCCGCGAGATCTGTGATTGATCGTCCGTTTGCGTCGTTTTGTTGGGATCCATGGCGGTGTCGTGGCGCAGCTGTGGTGTCTGAGCTGATGGCTGCTCGTAGCTGCTGAATGTGTGCATTTCCCACGACTCGCTGGGGGTGCTGGACTCGACGGTGGCGGGGGGCGTCATGGATGGCGTGGTGCGATGGCTGGCATGGCTCGTGCTGCTATATTGTGAGTGTCGCGGCGTCGTGTCCACGTAGCCAAGCAAATTGGCAGCGCGGAGCTGCGGGCCAGCATGCGTGTTGCCAAATGCGCTGGGTGGCGGGAGACCCCCGCGGCCATTGTTGCCGCCGCTGCCGCCATGATGATGATTGTCGCCATCGTCGCCGTAACGCGAACTCGAGATCGATGATGGTCGCGAATTCTTGTCTTTGAAATCGCGACGACGCAGGTATCGGCGGCGGATGAACCAGACAAGCAAGCCAAGCAGTGCGAGGATAAACAGACCGCCAAACACAAACACCGGAATCGCAATATTCAGGTTCTTTTGCACCCAGGCATTGATTGTGTTGCCTAAATGAAGTAAAAAAAAAAAAAAAAAAAAAAAAAAAAAAAAAAAAAAAAAAAAAAAAAAAAAAAAAAAAAAAAAAAGTGAGAAATTGATTAAAAAGAGGGGAAACTGGGCTTACTGAGGCCGGAGCTAACACACGAGCCGCCGCGACAAAACCCAGCAAGGCCGCATTCGGTGCCATCCAAAAAGATGCCGCTGAGAACGAGGCAATTCTGGCTGTCGGACGGGTCGGCGCATGTGATTTGGCACGAATCTTCTTGAAACGGGCATTGGTGCGTGATGTTGAGGCGCAGGCCGCGCGCGACACACTGCTCGTCGCGTGACGTACAAATACCAGACGCGCATTGCATCGTGTTGTTTGCGCATGGCGTGCCGTCCGGATCGTATTCGTCAGCAGGGCATTGCGTCGACGTGCCGCTGCACACTTCGTCCGAGTCGCATTCAGACGCTGCAGGGCGGCACACTGTGCCTTGCGGTGCGACACCGCAATTGATGCAGCAGAGACTGCTATAATCACTGTCAAAAAAAAAAAAAAAGTGAGCGCGGGGCCCCCCCCTTCAAAAAAAAAAATAAAAACGACACATACTCGCATTGCGCCTGCGGCTTGAGCGTGCAATTCTTTGCATTGCAGCAGGCCGTGTCGGTGCCTCCAGGATCGCATTGTTCACCGGGCTCCAGGATGCCATTGCCACAAATATGGAATGTGGAGTTGTTGATGTCGCCAGGCGCTATGAAAAGAAAGAAAGCAAAAATGAGCCCAAAAGAGTCCATTTGGCTATTTCTGGAACGATGCACACTCACACTTTAAGCAGTAGCCAATGTTTGGGAAGGAGGTGCAGATGTCCGAGATGGAGCATGGACTGAAATCATTGGTGGTGACATTGCTAGTCGGATTCATCAGATACGTGTCGCCGGCGCTGCACACCGACGAGCTCAGCGGGCAGCATCCGCAGCCACCGGCGCAAGAGCATGTCTGTGGCGTGCAATCGTGAATGGCACCTGCAAAATGGCACATGTTTGTGAGTCCCTCCCCTCAAATTGGATTCATTTCCTTCTTTTTTTTTTTTACCAAATCCATGGCCGACTTCATGCGCGACCACTTTCCATTCATCGCGAACAATCGACGATACACCCGTTCCAGACACCCAATCGTATGAGCCATTGTCTGAGCGTGTCAAAAAAAAAAAAAAAAAAAACTCAATTTTCCCCATCCATCAAGTCTTTTTTTCCTTTTCTACCTTCAATCTGCTGCGACGCTTGGAATTCACATAGCTGGCTCAGCCAAGCAATGCCGACCTTGACCCCCGTGCTATTGACAAGGAGTGAGTGTCGTTTTGTGAAGAATAAAATAAAAAAGACGATTCTTACGCGCATTGGGTCATGAGATGCCACAAAGAAGCTTGGTCGTCGCCTCGTTGCCCCCTCCAAAAGCTGAAATCGCTGAGTCGGTTGCTAATTGTGTATGTGGACGAGCAATCTTGGTTCCAATTGTTGGCCTGGCTCTGTGTGGCGGATGAACAGCCTGGTTTGGACATTTCCAGGTAGATTAAACCGAGCGAGATGTTGAACGTCCGTTCGTACACGGCGGACGCGATGTTCCAATCAGTCAGGATCTGCGATTTGGCTAATCGGATGCCATTGTACGCCGTCGTATACGAGCAATCGGCGGCGGCACCCATGTAGGCGACTAAAAATGGTACAAAAAATAAATAAGGGGAATTGGTCGCCGTTTTTCCATATTTTTTTGCTTTTTTTTTTTGCATACTCTTTCTAGAGGTGGGACAGCCTTGCAACGAGCTCGACGTCAACGTGTCGCGTGGCTGCAGAGTGGAGCCGAGGCTGCGCTTATTCCATAATACAGCAAGGGGATCGTCGGATGACGAGGACGAGCCTGTCATGCTGGACGAGTGATTCCGTGATGGGACGTAGCCCGTGAGCTTTTGGTTGTATTTTAGCTCCTCCATGGCGCAGATGATACGATTGAGATTGGTGTCGGGGGTGTTGCTGTTGTTACTGGCGTTTGAATTGCTGCTGTTCGCGGCAGAGGTTGTGGCGCTGGCGCTACTGGTGCTAGAAGAAGTGCTTGGCAATGGAGCGCGAGGCATCAATGCGGCCAGAGGATCGTGCGCCTCCATGCTGGTATCGTCGACCAAGTCGGAATCCCGATAAATGATCAATGGGGCATGCTGGAGGGCCGGGTCGTCGTGGCGCTTGGCGAGATGGTAGCTTTCGGTCGTCTTGATATGGTACAGGTCATTTTCGTGTGCAAAAGTGCCCTCAAAGAGTGGGAACGGGTGGTCATGCCTTTTAAACGCAAAAAAAAAAGTTAAAAAACAACGAGTCTAGGCCAAGATGGCCCCATTTGCGCCACTTTTTCGGCCCCCCTCTCCCTGTCCCCTTTGTCCTCCAAGACAACTCACTCTATGTCGTGTCGGATGGTGATGCGCGCCCATTGATTGAGGTCATGGTCGCTGAAAAGATGGTTGGCAAGAAGAAAATGGTCGATGGACGAGAGCACCTGGCCCTTGTACAGGCGATGATCCGCGTGCCGGAGTGGTGTGGTGACTGAGGTGCCTGTTTCGTCATCAAAGACCGTGGTAGTGGCGGCAGGATGCAGTAAATCGAGATTTGGCTGGAGATACACGGCAAACGAGCGCCCAAAGGCGTCAAATTCGAGGACAAAGGCGTCGTCGTGCGCGAGCTGCGAGAAATGTGACAGTGTGGATCGCTTGGCAAACGATTTAAACGTGGAATGCACTAGCTGGATCGTCGGCTGAGCTACAGAATCAATGCGCCCCAGTCGCTGGTTCTGTGTGGAGTGGCCTTGCCAATAAAAAAAAAAAAAAGAAACGATTTAGCACCAACGCACACGCTTTTTACACAAGCAGCTTACCTAAACAGGCGTTTGCCAAGCAAACGAGGACAACATAGGGAGCGAGTATTTTTGACAAAACTGCCATACTCCTCATTTTCATGTAAATACAATGTAGGAGCGACTTTTAACTTGCTGTATTCACGAACGAGCTGCCGAATCGATTGGAAAGGTGAAAGAAAAAGAGCAAGAACAAGAAGAATGAAAAAAAAAGGAGGGGCAAACAGACGAGGCCAAAAAAGGCACTGTTCCACACTCCGTCCAATCACACTTCTCGAGACCTAAACTTTAATTTTTCTCCGTTCTCGATCATGCAAAAAAAAAAAAGCTGGTCGTGGGCTTCCCTCGTCATCATTGAGCTCCCATGATCGTCCATGCGATTGTTTTTATATCATCTCGTCATGTTTACATCGCGACAAATGCGATTTATCCTAAAATCAAGCCTTTTCCAGCCTCTGCAGACGCGCGCTTTTTTTTTTCACTCGTACCTATTTTACTGCAATTTACTCGAAGGGCGATCCATGGCGACCACATGCCAATGAAACGTCAAGATGACGCGTGTTTCGCGTCACGATGGATTTTTTTTTTTTTCTGTGTGCAAAGAGCGCTTGTTTACACAAAGCAATTCATTCTTTTTTTTTTATTGCGAGATAATCATGGAGCGGAGCAAAACAACGCGTAAAATCCATTTACAATTGACCACAGTCGGTGATCTTGATCTCCTTCTTGGTCTTGCCAGAGGGGGACGAGCCAAGGGCCTCGACCTTCTTGACGACGTCCATGCCCTCAACGACGGAGCCAAAGACGACGTGCTTGCCGTCCAACCAGGGGCAGGCTAAGAAAAAAACAAGAGGTGAGCCTTGGCACCGCGCAACGCACTCAATTGACGGTCTAATGATACTTACGGACGGTGGTGATGAAGAATTGGGAGCCGTTGGTGCCAGGGCCAGCGTTGGCCATGGAGAGGAGACCGGGGGTGGTGTGCTTCAATTGGAAGTTCTCATCAGCAAACTTGGCGCCATAGATGGACTTGCCCTGGAGGACATAAAAAAGAAATGCAAGTGTGAGCAAGCCTCATTCTCCCACTTTTTGACAGCCAGCGGCGCTGACGTCATCTCTCGCGCCTTGGCAACTCTTGTCAAAATCCACCTACACCAGTGCCGTTCTATAAAGAAAGGAAAAAAAAAAAGAGGTGAGCTGTCAGGTCATCCATTGTCATCTGATCGCACGCGTCCTCTCCGTGTCACTTACGAAGTTGGTGAAGTCCTAATGGCCAGAAAAGAAAGAGAAAACGCGAAAAAAAGAAGAAAATGAGCACCTCTATGTGTGACTCTCTTTTTTTGAACCCAGGGGATTGCACTTACACCGCCTTGGAGCATGAAGTCAGGGATGACACGGTGGAAGATGGAGTCCTTGTAGCCAAAGCCCTTCTCGCCAGTGCAGAGAGCGCGGAAGTTCTCAGCGGTCTTGGGGACAACGTCAGGACGGAGCTCCATGACGATGCGCTAAAAGAAAAAAAATGCTAAATGAGCCCCCATTTTTTTTTTCAAAAACACGCGGCACACAACGCGCTTCATTTGCCACTACTTACGCCAAGAGGGGAGCCGCCAGCAGAGACATCGAAGAAGACCTAAAATCAAAAAAGCGCAGAAATCAATTAAAACACGTCATCCATGGCCAAGGGAGGGGGACGAGATGGTCCATGATGCGTGCGCAGGACGCGTTTCTTACACGGGGGTTGGACATTTTTTGTTTTTTGTTGAATGGAACAGTGACGAAGCGAGAAGAAAGAAAAAATTTTGTCCATTTTATAGCTCGCCAGGATTCCCGCGCTTAGTTTTTTTTTAGCTCTGGGCGGCGACTTTTTCTATTGTGCGACCGGGGAGCTGCTGCCTATCAAAATGCTCCATTTGGGGGGAGTAGCCTCAAACATGGGCCTAGCAAGTCCACTTTTGGGGGGAGGGGAACAGCGCAAAAATAAAAAAAAAAGGGGACCTCGCAGTGCAAAAGGGAGCAAACAAACAAAACCACCATGCGCACCACGCAAAAAAGGCGCTTTTTATTGGTCGTGGAAATGGAGTCATGACGACATCAATCAGAGTGCGCGAGACGCCAGTCTTGGAAACACCTTTGCCTCACTCCTTGTTGGTCATGGAGGCAGGCTTTCCCACTTGGGGCCGTGAACAAAAAAAAAAAAAAAGGATCCAGGTGAGTCAAACTTGCCCGTTGCCTCCTGTTTCTCCACTGGGCACTTACGCGTCGGCGATAAATAGCTCCATTTGTTCCAATCCATCTATTTGTTTTAACAAGAATCTACGCGCATAAAAAAAAAAGCAGGAGAAACGAAGATGAGCAAAGGAGAAAGGAGCGACACGCGTATGTGCGTGTGCACGCGTGTTTGCTGGCAAAAAAAAAAAAAAAAAAAAAAAAAAAAAAAAAAAAAAAAGCAAAACCATGAAATGCGCGCGGCCCCCCCTCTGTGGCCATGCATTGCACGCGCCCTAATTTGCGCCACTCACTTCATGTTGCGCATCTTGAGATAGTCCAAAAAGTCCTCGTCCTTGTCAATGCGTTGGCGCGCGACAAAAGGCGTGGTGCCCAATTTTTGTAATTGGGCAATCAGCGGGCGAGGCTGCTGGAAGCGGAGGTGCTGACAAACAAGGAACCTTTCTGAGCTGGTTGGGTCGCTTGCTAATGGCTTGGTGACACAGATGCATTCGAATAGTTGGTACAGCAGCCACACTAGATCGGCCGTCGGTTCATGAAGAATGTCATAGAATTTGCACACAAAAGTGCCGCCCTTGCGGAGGACACGCAGCATCAGGATGATCTGCTGCAGGAGCAATGGGTATGTCGCTTGTTCCAACTGCTGATCGTCTTGACAGCCAGGATGGGGCGCCTGAAAAGACAAAATAAAAAAAAGTGATGGTGAGACGAGGAGGCGTGTGAATTGCAACCCCAACTTTTTGTGTGCCAAATCCAACGTACGCCGTCGGCGACCACGATATGCACGCCATGACCATGGGTGTCGCTGTCGATTGCCTTGTCAAAGGCATCAAGCGTGCTCTTTTGCAAAATATCGCCATTGTCGTCTGGTCCATAGATGCGCGTGAACGCCGACTGCATGGCTGATGGCAGACGCCAATCGTGCGCGGCGCGTAGCGTCACGCCAAAGCCGTGAGTGGAGATCGCTCGCTGCTGCGTGCGCCAAAGAACATACTCGGAAAACCCGCCAGGACCGCCACACAAATCGGCAAAGAAAAGCGGCTAAATTTCATATGACACCAATCCAATTCCGCGTGAATCCTCCAAAACTCGCATTTGGCGCGTCGCGACGCGTCTTTTTGTTTCTTGTTCTTAATTTTTTTTATCTTTTTTTCATTTTTTTTTACCTGTTCTGTCGAGTGCATTGCGTCGGGAATGAGGTGGAACACGCTGTCCATAGCGGCAAGCTTGGTGGCATCTGCATTATGGAACATGGAGCGGGAGACGAGCGCGAATGGGTTGCTACGCTGCTTGGCCGACTGCTTGATATCATCTGGGACGCGCATGCCTTTTTCCTGTAATCAAATGGCATATGAATAAAAGAAAAATCATAGAATTCGCACCCTTACGCGCAATTCAAACGCGGTTTGCACAAGGCTGTCCGAGCACAAAAAATCGAAATCCTGCAAAAATCAAGAAAATCGCGTCAATGGACGCGTTTACAGCAGCATTGACGCGGGATAGTTGGCAACACGCACCACTGGAGCGGCCGGCTGATCAATCAGGATCGCGTCGCAAAGGTCGTCAAGAGTAAGTGGCGCGCTACAGGCCAAAAAATCGGTGCTTGTGCGCATGTCCAAGGCTGGCGCCGGCTTTGGCACGGGAGCTGGGGGTGGCGCCATGTTGGCCGGGTGCAGCTGTGGCACATGTTTGTGTTGCCTTGGCATACTATGGCGTTGTTCGGCGGATGGATATGGCGCATGTCGTGAGCCGCGCTGCCGGTCCGGGTTGTAGCCAGTCAGATCCCTGCGCGACGACGACAAGTCTCGTATCGATGGCGGTGGAACACCCGAATGGAGAGCCGTGTGACGGTAGCTGCGGTCCGCGTCTATTCAAAAGGTGAATAAACATTTTCAAAAACAATAAAAACGCGTACCTGTGTAAAGTTCCTGATCCATGGACGGGGAAAGAGAGAAGAGAAATTGACAAAAAGGTGTGGTGCAAGGCAACAGAGCCCTTTTTTTTTATAAATTTCCCACTCCGCATGACGGGTGACACAAATGCTCTATGCGCGTTCATAAATGTTTTTTTGCTACATCTGCTGCTAAAGTTCCCATTGATAGACCAACCTTTGCACAACCTCTTCCATGCTTATGACAGACAACTGATTAAGTTTTATAGAAATCGAGTGGCTGGAACGCTAGAAATATTGAATTTGCGCATTTTGCGATATTTTGACGCGTTCCCAAGTAATCGTTCGGCCTAAAGTATTTTGACCCTGCTGTATGTGCTTTGGGTTCTTGTTAGCCAATTGCTGTTCAATAAAACTGGACATGGTCTTGCTGGTTGCCGAGAAAATTGCGATTTGGCAATTTTTCGTTTGTTGATGACATGACGACGGAAAAACAGGCCCCGCCCTTTGTACTACGCGTTGAACCCGACGATTCCGTCGCTTCTTTTTCAAATGAGCTCACTTTTGGACCGCTGCGATCGCTGTATGGCACGCTAGGGCTATTTATGAAACTGCAGATTTTCCAAGGGGTACAGTCGCCAATTTTTAAATCAATAAATTCAGGTCCTCGGATCACCACGCCATTCGAATATGTAATACACGCGTCACTTTCACCGACAACAAAACAATAAAAACCTATAATGCATCAGCTGGTTTCCGCGTAAAACCCAAAAGACTGCGAATTTTCATCCCAAGATAAACTCAACGAGAATTGGCCACAGCGTCTTGAAGGTCATTTCATCGGGAAGAGCGTGGCGCGCTGCGTGTGTGACCATTGGTGATCAATGAAAAAAGTGTGCTTTTGGAATTTTTGACACGGGTTCAAAAACATAGGCAATTTTCGACGCGTGTTACACCGCGTCAAGCGTCAAGTTGCACGCGTCTGTTCCTATTCAATTGCATGGACTTGGAGTGCCTCTTGCTTGTGGACGCGTCCGCGCGGTTATGTAAGCGCGTCTTCCCGTGCAATTCGCGTTTGGAATTAAATCTAGATTCACGAATTGTGTGCCAACCAGCTGGTGGACCCCACTTTTTTTTAACATTTTTTGTGATTTCTCCATGCCGTGCATCTTATATGTAAGTTTGGGAGAATTCTGGGGACCTGATTTTTCAATTTTTGTTTGGGAGCTCGACCAGGGCTAAATTTTGATTTGTCCGTGGCAAGGACCCAATGACTTTTGACAGCTTTGCGACATGATCATTTTCCATGTTTCTAGCTGATCTCTTCATGATGAGGCGCGTTTTGGGAACACGCAGTGTCTGGTTGGTGAGTGATACTATAAATTACCCCTAAATACAAAGTTTCTATGTGTATCTCTGTATTATGGCCACATTCGACGCGTCGAACACGCCCCCATTGTTTATTTACGCAATGACTCGTCGGGAAGCTCATTTGGCGCGGTTTCTCTGAGATGCAGAGAGCAGCACATAACAAAAAAACACAGATTTTTTTGTTGTCTCTTTTTGCGTGTGCCCCGAACAAAGAGCGCACACCCGCGAGGATCAACATTTAAGTGGCAAGCGGCCACCGCCACCGTGTACATGCATCTTGATCACGTTTTAAGCAGTTCTTTGTCACTGAAACAAGAGAAAGATTGTTTTTTACAGCATTGGATTGATCTTTTGTGAATTGGACTAGCCAATCCCAGCGCTTTGGTAACGCATTTCTCTTGCTTGAATACGCTTGCGCACGGGATCTGTTGCTCAGCGACCTTTTTTTTTTTTACGCGGTGGTCGGGAGATCAAAAGGAAAAACAGCGCAAGGAACCCGTTCCCTGGCTCTTTTCCATTTTTCATACCCTGTGCGTTCCCTTTGCCACACTATGGAACTCGTGCTAACCGCTGCCATTCAGTCCGGTCTTCGCTCTGCGCTTGAAAGCGGCTCTTTTGAGACTGTTCATAGCAAAGAGGCCAAACAACTGGTAGACTTTGACCTTTCGTCGTCACAGCAAACCGGCGTGTCCTGGCCTCTACTGCAAGATCTCGCCAAGCACCAGGCGACAAGGAATGGTAAGCCAAAAGAGCAGCAAAACAAGAGAGAAAATAGCCGCCCAAGCTCAAAAACGCAGAAATGCTGCATAGACGTGCCTTATTTCCACGAACTTTTGAAAAACACACAAGTATACCACGCGCCCAAGCCCGAGAAAAAAGTGGTAAGGCCCATTGACAAGTGACCGACTGGCCCAATTTGGCACACCCCTTGCCCAACTCAATTTTTTACTTTTTTTTTTTTCTTTTTTCTGCGCGCAACTTAGGACCCGGAATTTGCCGCATACATGGATCGCCTACGTGCTGAGGAGAAGGAGCGGCAGTACAAAGCGATGATTGCGTCGGCGGTGCCAATGCGCGACGAAGCGGCGTTTAGCGCAAAAGATATCAAAGAAGTCAAATCGCACCTTGCCACCATGGCAAACATTGGGTTTTCCATGGTGGCCATCTATTTTGTTGTGTACCTGACGTCGAGAGCCATCTTTGATGACATTGGTTACGTAAGTTTCCCGGCGTGATTGGCATTGCGCGATGGGAAAGCAACCACTCACTCTTTTTTTTTTTCTTGATTTTTTTTTTTTAGCGCGTGTTGCTCGGTCTCGGTGGCGCCATTGGCATTGGCATTGTGGAGGTACTTCTCTATCTCAGTTATATCAACCCAGTGGCGCGCGAAAATCCCAAGATGAAGCTAAAACAGAAGAAATTGCAGTAAAAAGAGCAAAATGGAACCTTGACGATGGCCATTGGCGGGGAATTGCGTGTTTTCCAATCGCAACAGAACATCCTGCTCATTGCCAGAGTTGGCAAGTGACGCGTCAATCGGTCCAGATTCTGGGACAGGGCGATTCATTTGTGTTTATTTTCTTGGACAAGCAAAAAAAAAGGAGGGTTTGCAGCATTGGCGGATCAAGGGTCCTATGTGAGTCAGATTTTTTCCCGTGTCATCCCGTAGGGACGTTCAGGGCACGGCGAGACAAAGCAAGGGCGGCCGTGTAACATTGGGTAATTGGCATGCAACTTGGAGATGAGTAATTTAACAAACTGGGTACAATAAGCAATCTTTCAACCTTGCCATCTTGTGCACGTTACCAATGTGGTGCCCTATAAAAAACGGCAATGGTCAATTGGGCCCCCCCATTTGTCTTCAATTGATCCCAAAATACAAAAAGATGCAATTGAAACTAGTCGCGACTGGCGCGCTCGTGCTCGGTCAATGCATTGGCGCGTTTGCTCATCTTGCGATTTGGCATCCGTCCATGTACGGCCAAGACCGCGGCAATCCCAACAGCAACAAAGCGGTGCAGCCCCTCCAGGATTATTCTTTTCGTGAGTGGTGGTGGCATAACGCCATGAACGACCGTCCCGATAAGAACCAGGTATTCAAGTTGCCTGCGCGAGGCAAAGCCGACCTTGAAATCGCCGACAACAAGGCGTTTACGTCCATGGGAGCGCACGGCCTCTATCCCAATCCTCGCAAGGCGCCTGTCCCTTGGTAATGACACACACATATACACAAAAAAAGCAATTCTTCCATTCTCAATCCATTTTTAAAAAAATTAGGACCAACACCGACAATGGCTGGGGAAATATGCACGCGGTGCATCGCCAGGACGTAGCCGGCTGCGCCCTTGGAATTGCCTACAAAGACAAGCCCGAGGACGTCAAACCCGAGGATTTTGTCATTTTCTCGGTGGTTCACGACTGTCCCGCGCGCCAGCTGCAATCGTTTGACATTCCTGACCTTCCCGCTTGCCCCAATGGCAGATGCCAATGCTCCTGGTTGTAAGCCATGCGCGAAAAAAAAGAAAAAGAAAATAGAGTCTCATTTTGCTTTTTGCATTTGGACAGCTGGATCCACAAGTCCAGTGGCGGCACGGATCAGATGGTAAACAAGATTTACGCGTGGCAATACCAGCCAAACGAGTACAATGCGGTCCCTGACGCGTGAAACGCCACTTCGACAGATGAAATACGCGACTTCGTAGAAATGCGCTCACCTTGTCTCTCTATTTTATGAATTTCTCTAGTACATGACACCGTTTGTGTGCAATGTGACACACGTGAAGAACAAAAAGAAGCTTGGCAAGGCGATTCCGCCGCGCAAATGCGACAAGGACAAGTCCAAATGCATTGTCGGTGCCAAACAACCCATGTATTGGAAGAATGAGCGCCCCAACATGCCCGAGCCCGGCCACTATGCGCCCACCTACAGCAAGGCGTACAACTTCCAGGAAGGCGCGCAGCATGACATTTTTGAAAATGGCCATGCTGCGGGCAAACAGGCCGCAAGAAAGACGAAAAAAGCCCGCCATCAGCGCCGCAAGGTAGCCATGGAGTAGCCTGCTTCCAATAAACGCATACCTGTCCTCTTTATTTTTTTGTTTAAAACAGAGTGTGTCCAACGGGTTTCCCGGGCGCCAATTGCAAATTTGGCCAAGCAGGAGATGCACGGATGCCATTGAACTGCTATTTGTCGCTCAGTGCGTGTCTTGAGCCAAAAAAAAAAAAAAAACAAGGAGAGGCGCTGAAAGCGCTGCGCCGGCTTGGATTTCAATCGCGCAGATGGTTCACGTAAAAAAAAGGGCAATAAACAAAAAGGGAGCAAGTCGTGTGTGTGGAATGAACCCGCTGCATGCCCTTGCTTACATTTAATAATATGCATGCCATCGTTATGCATGGTGGACAACCCGCCAATGGCATGTGACCGTGTCGTGCATGACCTGTTGGCGACAATATCCAAAGCTTTTGCTTTTTTTTTTCTTTTTGTGCGCGGTTGCGGGACCAATGACTGATCGTTTACAGCAGGTTATTTTTCCCCCTGTGATCCTGTGGATGCTTAAGAGGTCTGTTCAGGAGCGGGTCGCATGAAGGGCACGCTGGGTAGAAAAGATGGCAAAGCAAGGAAAAATAAAAAGGTGGCACAGAAAATTACGTCTATGCCACGATCACGTTATAATGTCAACAGCGGGTTTTGACATGACCTGATTGGGAGTCGGCTCGTCAGGTGTGCAGAAAAACAGAATTTTTTTTATTCCATTTGAGTGGCATGGGAGCAGGTCAGCAGCCAAGAAAAATGCACTTTAAGGGGTGGAAAAAAAAAAAGGGGAACGCGGAACACTGAGGATGCTACCCCAAGGATGGCATAGCGACTGATGATGGCATTTCCGCTAGCAAAAAAAAGGGGGGTATGCAAAGGAGAAGAATTGATGACAAGGAGTTTTGCTCTCTTTTTTTTTGTCTTTTTTTGCTTTTCTTTGTTCCTGCCCCCTTTTTTTTTTATCCATTGGTCATTGTCCATGCTAGATCTGTTGTCTTTATTACTGTTTTACCTTGTATGCCGTTCAATGGCATTGTCATCGACACATTTGGATTTGGCTGGCCAATTCAATGATCGTGCCTTTGGAGCGGATGCCAACATGGACGGGCTAGGGCATGCTTTCATTGCAAAGGACGACGAGCCTGAATCGTTGGTTGTTGGGGGCGTGTTGTCGTTTTCTAACCCAATTGGCAAGCCATTGGACAATCTGCGCGTGACGGACCAGGCCGACATTGTGACTCTCGGTGGCGAGCATCATCATGGTTCGGCCGGTGGATTGGTGGTACTCGTCACGGCATCGCACGGCCCCGTTGTGGCGGATTTTCTTGTTTTATACGAAGACGGGTCGACGACGAATACGCGGCTGATTGTGCCGGATTGGCAACAACCTTGGCAAGATATGGCGCAAATTGAGCGTTGGGATGTGGCCATCCGGAGCGTGTCAGGGTCTGGGATGGCCGGCGGTCTGTATGCCATGCCCATTTACACAGATCCTGCGAAATCCGTGTCCAAATTGTCTGTTTCGCTGATTCCGACGGTGACGTCCGAACCGCCCAATCCGCCGCGCGGCAATGGATCCTCGCCACCGCCATTGGCCTCAAAATCGTCGGATGGGTCCGCGTTTTCACCTGCACTGCACGTCTTTGGCGCCACACTCCTGTTGTCATCGGATGACCAAGCTGGCCGTGGAGTGCAAGTGACAGGTGCACGTGCGTCGCATCGCTTTTGGCAAGACGACGGTGGCTCTGGCGCGCCTGCTGGGCCATTGGACGCGGCCTCACGTGCCAATGCGCAGCTGTCGCCCGTGATCTTGCTGCGACTCGCCAACCTGGGCAATTCACCCCTTTCCTCGGTCACTGTCCACCTGAATGGAAGCCAAATCAGCACCATCCATCCAGGGCAACTCGCGTACCTGGCTCCAGGTCATATGGCAACCTTGGAAGTTGGCATCGAGCCCTCAATTGCTTCCGCAAACGCGGCAGACGTCACCATCCTTGTCTACGATAGCGCCAATGGCACTCTCCTCCTTCAACAGGATGTGACCAACCTCGCATTGTATGACGAACAAGCTTATGATCCGCGTTGGAGGTATAAAAAAAAAAACGAAAAAAAGGCGCGCGCGTCGGAGCTTCAACCTTGTACGACCATTGTTGTTTGTTGCATAATTGTGAACGTCCTTTCTTTTTTCCGCTTTCTTTTCTTTTTGCAGTTCATTGCAGAACCATCATGCGCCTACCTGGTTCAAACAAGCCAAATTTGGCATTTTTGTGCACTGGGGCCTGTATAGTGTACCTGCATGGGCGCCCGTGGGAAAAGAATATGCAGAGTGGTATTGGTATCAGATGAACCACGAGAATGACCCGACATACGCACATCACAAGAAGACGTACGGCGAACAATTCGCCTATGACGACTTTATACCCTTGTGGCAGCCCAATGCCTTTGACCCAAAGGCGTGGCTCGATGTCATTGATCGCTCACGAGCCACCTACTTTGTGTTCACCTCCAAGCATCACGATGGCTATGCCCTGTTTGACACGTGAGCCATTGGAAGAAAAAAAAAGGCAGAGTTGTGCCCCCTTTTTTTTACGCGCTTGTCTCATTTTCATCTCTTTTTTTTTTTTCCTCGAGCAGCAAGGTATCCAATCGGTCATCGGTCAGCATGCATCCACACCACGACTTTGTAGGTGATCTGATCACAACAGCCAAGCAAAGCTACCCGCATTTGAAACGCGGCATCTATTGTAAAAGCGCGAAAAAGGCGGGGAAAAGCACATGACGCGTGACAAGGAACCTTAATTTTTAATTTTTAATTTTTTTTTCTCCAGTTTCGCTACCAGAATGGTACAATCCCAGCTATCATGGCATTGACAATCTAGACGATTGGCACGGTCCGCCCACCAACCCTTATACCCATGCAACAGTGCCCTACACAGGCAATCCACACATAAAAGACTTTGTCAATGACCTGCAGGTGCCTCAATTCCTCGAGCTCGTACATCAGTATGAGCCTGATATCCTGTGGTGAGTCACGAAAACAAAAGAAAACAAAAAAAAAAAAAAACAGAGAAAAAAAAAGGTACTGGCATCTGACGCGCTCTTTTTTTTTTTTTTATGCAGGTGTGACATTGGAGGCATCAACAATTCGAGTCATTGGCAAGTGGACTTTTTCAATCGAGCCTCTGCGCAGGGCAGGCAGGTGACCATCAATGATCGGTGTGGAAATGGCATCTCCGACTTTTCTACGCTTGAATACCAATCGACGGCGGCGCCGCCGCCCCGTCAATGGGAAGCGACGCGCGGCATCGATCCAAGATCCTTTGGGTAAAGACGAAAAAAAAACGAGGGGACGCAAATGGGCCGAATTGCGCTTACACGTCAATGTTTTTCTGCCTTTTTTTTTACTTTTACATTTTAAGCTTCAACCAAGCGACGCCACCCGAGGATTATGCAAGTAGCAAGGAGCTTTTGCACGATTTAATTGACGCGGTGGCGATGGGTGGCAATTTTTTGCTGAATATTGGCCCGATGGCAAATGGAAGCATCCATTGGGTCATGACCGACCGCCTGAACGCCATGGGCGCGTGGCTGGACATCCATGGGGCAAGCATCTTTGACACCGAACCGTATTGGCAAACGTCGCAGGACCAGGACGTGCGATACACCATGTCGCGCGACGGCAGCACGTTTTATATCCTTCTCTTTGCCGGCCATCCGTCGCTCGTGTCCCTGCGCACTCCCCTGCCCTTGCAACCTCATAGCACACTTTCTGTGATGGGCGGAGCCGCCGCGTCGCAGCTCAATTGGCACGTCCGCGAGCGAGATCACGTCATTTATACCGATATCGATTTACCCCCGCTTGACTCAACACTTGCCACCGTCATCAGCTGTAAACTTTTCTAATTCACTTTTTTGTATAATTATACATATGTTTATAAATTATGATCCATATGTCAAAAGGCAAAAAAAAAAAAGAACATTGTGCTTTGTCTATCACCAAAAACGCGTAAACTCGCGCAAAAAGCGCGTCAAACCTTGTTTAGACCGCGCTGGAGCGTGCAGTATTGCTTGACATTGTCTTCAACGTGAGCAATCGAGCAACAACTCGCGTCAAATGCCGACTGCGTGGAATAAATCATCATTAAAGGCAAAAGCATAGAAACACGCGTCTATGCGCACCAAAAACATAATAAAAACAGGTCAGAGCAACCCAAAATTGCATCCACCCTTCCTGCGAATCAGGACCCCCATTGTTTGTACGCTGTAAATCCGATCAAAAAACGCCCAAAAATCTTTAAATATGCTTCAATTTGCAACATCACAAAGAACAGCCCCTTCATTCCTAATTTGATTACACAGCTTGCAACACAGAGATCCTCAGAGAGCACTCGCGAGGCTTGGTATCAGCTGTGTTCTTTTGAAAAAAAAACAAGAGAGGGATTGCGCCTCAAAATGCCAAAATATGCCACTTCGACATTATTGGCGTTACGGTCATTTGAACTCTGTCACCGTTGAACTTGGGATTATTGGGGCTATGCGCCAAGCATCATTTAGTTTAAGCTTTGAGGGACTTGTACAGCACTAGCACGGGGATACTAGCAAAAAAAAAAAAAGGGGGTAAAATCATCATTCTAATCATTTATGGGCACGCCTTCTCAGAATGCAAAAACGCATTTATGCGCGACAAAAGCGCGTCAATATTGATCAATAACGCGTCCAATGACTCTAATGTAAGTCCGTTTACGAGAATAATACGTAAGATGCGTGTGTTTATTGCGGTTAAATATTTACAAGAACAAAACAAAAAAAAGCCCATCTATCCTTCAAAATCAAATGTGTATCCATTTTCCTCAGCCTCCAGCTTGTCTACGATGGAGTGTCGGTACTGAATGATGTAATTCTGCAATAATAAAAAAGGGAGTGCATGTGAGATTGCGTTCAATTTATCGCGTTTCTTTTTTTGTATTTTTTTACCGAAAAAGTGGAGGTTCGTGTACCGACGAATCTTTCTGCCCATGCACAGACGGCGGCGTCGACAAACATGACGAGGTGGTCGGCGAGATCCTTGTGTGGGTCGAGTGGGGAGTTGATGTGTGTGAGTGGATCGTACCATTCAACGTCAAAGTCGCCAATGACAAAGGTGCAAGGGAATGCGGCGAAGATTGGGGCGAGGTCAGGATTTGTGCGCGGGTTAATGGCGTCTGTGGCGACGTACAGGATCATTTGGTCGAGTTTCTTGCACTGGGCAAGGCGGTCCTGGGTGTCGAGGTCGTCCAATTGGTCGATGATGCGTTTTGGCGCGGTGGGCAAGGGCAGATCGCCGAGTTTTTCCTGTGCAAGCTGCTGCGAGCCGTCTGCGCCGTCCTTGTTGTTGGTCGCGCCCACGAGATCCGAGGGCACCGTCTCATTGCCGGTCATGATGCCCCACAACTCATGAACAAAGATGGGCACGCGCTTCTTGAGGCCCTTTAAAAAGTCGGCGTCGCCAGCGCGCACGTGTGCAGCGACAAAGCGCGGCTGCATCTTTTTCTTCTCCTCGGGGTGCTGCGCCCGTGACGAATCGACGGGCGCAATCGTGTCTGTCGACAAATCGGTGCCATCGAGCAATTGGTCGAGAATGACACCGGCGGATTCCATGATGGCGGGATGGTCAAAGAGAAGCGCGTGTTGGATGCGTGTGCGATACTCGTCGCCGGCTGGCGATAGCAATTTTAGCCTGTCAAACCCAAAAATGCCATAAAAATGAAGCAATCGCTGCGGATAACTGCGCAAAGTCGTGAGTGACACCTCATTCTTGTATCGAGGATTCGGCTGCAGCTCTGCGCCACTGTCTTCATAATAATGCCATTGGTATCGCTGAAATGAATGAGAGAAAAGAAAAAAAAAGCGGCAAAACGGGGAAAAAAGGGGGGAAGTAAGCGGATCATCGCTCAATTGTAACCCCTTTTTTTTTTTTTGCTTTTCTTACATTGGAATCCTCCATCAGATACATGTCATTATCGTCGGTAATGTCGAGCTGTTTCTTTAGGGTAGTGAGAGACAAATCTGGGCGTTCGATGATTTTGAGATTGAGTCCGCCCTGGCTTTCTGGCTTGGAGAGCAGCTCTAGATTGGTGACGTCGGACCAAGGGATCATGGCATAAGCCGTGAAGTTTTCGCAGCCAAAGGTGGGTCCATCTTCAAGGATTGGCGGCTCCTCTTGGACAAGTTCGCCCTCGTCGTCATAGCATTTGTCCTGGAGGCGAGGGTCCGTCATATGTTCGACGACAGAATAGAGCAACGGTCCAGGGGACCAGCCATTGGCGTAGCCAAGGAACATGGGCGGGACCACCAGGGTGCGATTCAGGTATTTGGCGAGCAAGGCGGCATTGAGCAGGGTGCCACGCTGGTTGGAAAACCGGGAATACGGCAAATACGTCATGAATTTCTCGTCACTGTCCCTTGCTTTTGCCGGCGGAGGAGGCAGACGCTCGGATGAGTCGTTCCACCGCAACATATCGCCAAACGAGTCGTCCGTGCTTCGCATTAGCTGGAACAATATGATCAGCACGGACAGCGCGCATAGAACAGCAAGCGTGGCTCGTTTCCGTGTGTGTGAGGTTAAAAAGTTCATAGCGCCATGAAAAAAAAGGGGGAAAAGGAGGAAGAAAAGCAAAAAAAAAAAGAAGCAAAAAAAAAAGAGATTTTGAAATTAGTCTCTTCTTTTAAAGCCCGATGTCGTAGCAGAAATGAAAAATCAGGCAAAAAGGAAAAAAAGAAAAAGACCCCCGTCCACTTTTTATTTTCTGGGTGCAATTGATGGCGCGGCAGCCTTCAAATGGTGCACAAAAAAATCAGAAAACGTGAACGAAATGCCAAGAAATCAAAAAGAGATTGCAGGATTTTTTTTGGGTGTCGTCGATCGCTGTCAGCAAATCAAAAGGCTTTCAACGGGCGATCAGTCATGTCGCACAATGAATTGCCGCGTTTGGAAAGGGCAAGATCATGCGCCCTTTTTATTTTCGAAAGCCAGCCCCAGGACCCGCCGTCAGGCGCCATTCCTTTTTTTCTCACCTTCTTTACGCTTTCACTCGACTTTTTTTTTTCATGGACACTCCCACTCCAGCCGTTGAGGAAGAATTTTCCGTAAGCAATTGGACGCGTAAAAAAAGACTGGGGGCGAAATTATAGGGTGGCAACGTGTTTACCCCTTTTTCTATGCAGATCATCAACGACCCGACGGTCGTGCCAAGCACGAACAAGTGCGTGCGCCTAGTTTACTCGAAATCCAAGGTGTATGTGCACCCGTCGTCCAATGCACACGATTATATTGCAGGATACATCTCCATTGTCGAAAAAACGCCCGGAAATCATCTCGTTGCCTGGACCCCGGAGGCACTGATTCCTTCCAAGGACATGGACACCTTTGTCAAGGTCGATGTGCATCCTGAAACAAGCACCGACGGTAAGCTTGCTGCGAGCCGCCCCTTTTTTTTTCCTTTTTTTTCTTTTTTTTTTCCCTTGGCATCCTGTCTTTCTTGGCTTTTCTTTGTCATTGACACGCCTCTCATATCCAATCCGTGTGTGCTTTTTTTTTCTTTCACTAGTGGAGGTCCTGATCCCATCGCTTGATCTGGAACAATCGAACCTTTACGCGCTTTCGACGCCATTGGACGAAATCCACTCGCTAGTTGTGCGTCCGCCGTCATTCACCAAGTGGTATGGCAGCCTGGTGATCAATTTCAAGGATGGGCACTCGTCGACCCCCTTTTGGTTTCATGATGATGAGAGCACCAGCACCGTCTTGCAAAAAAAGCTGCAGGGCGGCAAATGGGTCGAACAATACGCGTCCACGACGCGCTGGGGCGGCGACGAGTTTATGGAGAAGCTGTGCCGTTTAACCTCCGTCCAAGTGTACGCCAAAAGCCATTGGAATCAACGACGCGTCGGCTCACTCTTTCTCTTTTTTTCATTTTTTTTCTTTTTTTGCAGCTCCAAGAATGACACGACGCACTATTATATTGGCAGCGCGGCGGCAGGTGCGTCGTCTTCATCACATGCGTCAGTTTTTGAGAGAACACAAATGGATCCGCTGATTGCCGTAAGACTTTTTGTGGATGTGCCACGTGGCCAAGAGCAAAAGGAGCAAAAGAGGGTCATCCAAGCTGATTGTTTTTTGTTCTGATCTAGTCACTGAAGGAGGCGAAATGGGGTTTGATGGAGAAATTGTCGCGTGTCACACGATTTTCGCGCGAAGCGACGCAGCAGCTGTTTCAGCCGTCGTCCAGCACGTCGTCGTCGCTTCCATTCAAGTTCCAACAGAATCACCAAGTGCAACAGACCATGGACGACTATGACTCGGCGCGGCTCTTCCTTGCCAAGTGGGCTGCGGGCCTTGCCGCGCAATCCGATCAAAATATGCCGCCTGAGCTGCGCTACCGCCATGTCGGCCTCTGGGGCCATTTGTCCGACTGGGATGAGGAAGACACGTCGCTTGGCATCTTTGAGATTGTGAATGTAGGGTCACAATGGCCAACAAATGGCGTGATGTGACGCATTTTTGACTTTTTTTCTTTTTTTTTTTTTGTTTTTAGTCGGCAAGCAGCACATCCATCCCGACACACACACGCACGGACCCTGTCTCCAAGGAGAAATGGGCATCCTTCTTTGACGATGCCGGGCGATTGACCATTGGCGAGCCATACGCATTGGAGAGCGTGTTTCGCGGTGGTCTGGATCCGAGCCTGCGACCTGAAGCCTGGCCCTTTTTGCTCGGCGTCTACCCTTGGGAATCCACCGCTGCAGAGCGCGAGGAGCAGCGAAAGAAGCAAAAGTAAGTCGAAAAGATCGCAATTGGCAGCCATTGACCATGATTTTCGCTCAATTCACGCGTTTTTCACCTTTTTTTCTTCCCAGACAAGAATATGAGAAGCTCAAGGAGCAATGGACCGAGTATCTGCCTGGTAGCTCGCATTTCCAAGATCAAAAGCAGAGGATAGGTAAAGAGCAGGTTCAAAAAAAAAGATATGACGCGTCGCAAGAGCTCAATTGTTCTTTATTTTTTTTTTTTTGTGCCAAGACAAAGACGTGCACCGTACGGACCGCACCACCGCCTTTTATGCCAAGGAGACCATACCCAGCGATGACCCTGCCACGAGCATGTCGTCCAATGATAACCTCGAAGCCCTCAAACGCCTATTGTACGCGTACAATGTGCACAATTCCGACCTGGGGTACGTGCAAGGCATGTCCGACCTGCTCTCCCCGCTGTACGCCGTGCTGGACGACGAGGCGCTTGCCTTTTGGACCTTTGTCGCCTTTATGGAACGCACCGTAAGCTCAAAAGAAGGAGAAAAAGGAAGCGTGCTCATTCATTTTTTGCTGCACAGAAGGCCAATTTCTACATGGACCAGTCCGGCATGCACCGGCAGCTAATGACATTGGATCAGCTCTTACAATTGATGGATCCGCAGCTGTACAAGCATTTCCAGCGCACCGACAGCTTCAATCTCTTTTTTTGCTTCCGATGGCTGCTTGTGTGGTTCAAACGCGAGTTCTCATGGAACGACACCATGACGCTCTGGGAAGCCTTGTGGACCAACTACTTGTCAAACGAATTCCACCTATTCATCGCCCTCTCCATATTGGACCAGGTGAGAATTCACAAAAAGAGGGAGAGAGAAAAAAATAAGAAGGCTCATCGTGTTTTATTTTTATTTTTACTTGACAGCACCGCGAATTCATGATCGACTACCTCAAAACCTTTGACGAGATCCTCAAGGTAGAGTTTCCTCTCCATTAGATGGGTCAAATCAAGGAAAAAGGCTTAATCCCCTTTTTTCTCAATTTTTCATAGTATGTGAATGACCTGTCGCTCACTCTGGATGTGCAAGAGACGCTGCAGCGCGCGGAGATCCTGTTTTATCAATTTAAGCAGCGCGTCGAGGCCATTGACGAGAAGAAAAAGTCAAAGGAAGAAAAAGTGCCATTGATCACCGAGGCCCTGCGAGACCTGATTAAATAAAAAAAAATATCCCGGCCTGCACTTGTCGACGGTTCGCGCGATCCGCTCTTCTCGTTTCGCGTCTTTTTTTTTTTATTCTTCTATTTCTCCCTTTTTTTCTTTTTTCTCCATTTTCGACAAAATGATGACAAAGGCTGGTAAATGCGACAGACAAGGCCATGCTTGACGGCGTCTCACTTTTTTTTCAATCCAGAATTGCTTGAATTGCTGTTATGGGAGTGGCCCGCGCGATCCGGGGGCGTTTTTGCTGGACTGCTCACGATTTTGTACGTGAATGTGCGTTATTCGTGGCTTGCAGTGCTTTCGAGCATCTTGACACTGGCCATTGGCGTGAATTTGATCTACGTGACGTTTGCGCAGCGCGTGCCATGGGCGACGAGCGTGTCATCCGGCAGCGACGACGCGTCGCCGCATCCATACCAGCGGCTTCTCGATGCCATGCGCGACAACACAGCCTCCGACGCCAAATCCAAGCATCAGCGTGCCATCTCAACGTTTGTCTCGGCCTTCCACCACGTTTCCGTGGAATTGAAGTCCATTGTCCTTATTGAGAGCAACGAAAAGAGCCTCATTTGCTTTTTCTTATTTTACGTGACATGGCGCCTGGCTGCGCTACTTTCGACGCACACACTGCTCCTTGTCGCGCTCATTTCGGCATTCACTTTGCCCAAACTCTATTATACGAACCAAGAGCTTATTGAAACCAAACGCAATCACGTCCGGCAATGTTTGGACAGGCAATGGAGCAATTTGAAGGCGAAATCCACGGCCACCACGGATCAGGTGCGCCAGCGGTCCCGTCGACTGTGACCCGATTACCTTTTTTTTGGCCATTTGTACCACTCGAAATTGAATAAAACTTGGTCGCCAAGATTGGGGTTGGGCCTTTTTTTTTTTTTTTTTGTTCTTTACTGCTCTTTCTCGTTTCTTCCTCGTTTTCTTTGGGGCCCATTTTTGTTTATTTTTGTTTTCGTTTTTTTGCTGTCGATGACGCAACCCCGTGTGCCCCTTCCACAGTCGTTTGACGACGTCGAATCGAGGGACGTGCTTAAATTTAAAGAATTCAACCTGAATCCGCTCGAGGTCACTGGCACAGAACACCTGCTTATCCCTCACCAGCACCGCGATACCACGCGCGTTTTCAACTTGTGTCTGCAGCCTATTCCGGGTTCGCCACTTGCCAATTCGCTCAAAAAATTCCAAGACAAGTCGTACATAGCGTGCGGGCCGAATCAAGCGCATCAGAGCCCACCACACCTCTCACTGCTTGGCCATATCCCAATTGAGCGACTCGACGATTATGCGCGCAAGTGGCAACACGTCGACACGTTCCAGGCCATTGTCAAGGACGAGGTAAAGCGCGTTTTGTCTGCTTCTGGCGAATTGGCGGCGTCGGCGGCGTTGCCAATGCCCACGTTTGGCGGCTACATGATCAAGGACAAGCCGACGCGATCGGTAGCGATGCGTGTAGCCGTACCGCGCGTGTTTATGGAATTGGCAAATGCGATTCATACACGTTTGATCAGCGATCTCGATATGAAATTGGAACATCCGTGTGCGCCTGTGCCATCGTCGTCCACGGCCATCCAGCGCATGCCGCTGGCATACAATGTGCTGCATTCCATTGATAAGCACGACGCGCAACGGATCCGAGATATGGCAAACGACACAATCGACGTGAAACCATGGTGCAACAAGGACCTTTGCTGGGAATTATCGTTGCAGGAGATTCTGCTGCACAGCCAAGTCGTGGGCGAGGCGCAACAGGTGCGCGTCATCAAGACATGGCCGCTCGACACCATCGGTCTCGCCGACGCCATCGAGCAGGACGACATTGACAAGCGCAAATCCATGGCCCTGGTCCCATTCACGCCAAAAAAGCCCCTCCCCTATTCCAAACCACATACCACTGGCTTTTCACTGATACCTGCATCCATCCGCGTCAAATTGTCCATCATCTCCACTTGGTTCCGCTAGTGTTTCCCCTCTTTTTGCCTGCTCATTCCATTTTTTTCTTTTTGGTGCACAATAAAATATCCATACCGCCCAATTGCTGCCCGCGCTTTTCATTTGATGACTTGCCATGGCGTTCCAGACAATCAAATTTAAAGTTTGAGCCAATTTTTGCCTCATTTCTGCCGAATGCCCGCTTGCCAGGAAAGGTAAGCCATTGATGTCATAATTTTGAAGGTGGCGCATCCAATTGCAAAAGCTGCCCTCGTTTTTTTCAGGCATGGAGGTAGACGTCCATTGTCAGTGAAGCGCAAAAGCATCGTCTCGATTCGGAAAAAAAAAAAAGAAAAAAAAAGAAAAAAAAGAAAAAAAACGAGATATAATGGCAGGGTGATTCGTTCTTGTCACATCAGAAGAAAGTGCACAAACGGCCCGTTCAGCTTCACGCGGCAACTACCCAATTCTCATGAGAATTCAAGGAACAAAAGCTAAAAAAAAAATATGGTTCCGTCCGGATTCGAACCGGAGGCCGTCTGTGTGTTAGACAGACGTGATAACCAACTACACCACGGAACCATTTCTGACAAAAAAATCGACTTGTTTTTCAAATCCTTTTCTAAAACCTTTTTGCAAAACGAATTTTGCAGATTTAGGGCTTTTGATGGATGTAAAATAGGAATTACGAGCTGTTGAAGAATTTTTGGGTATGTTTCTATGTTAAAAAAGGCGCTTTTGAACCAGATTGAGGCGGTGGAAAATCGCGAAGGCATCGGCGAACTGGGAATGAATTTTGTTCTGCATTTTCAGGCATTGACGCTGAAAAATCAAAATCTTGAGAACGATATACGCAATCCAATTGAAACCATTCTCGTTGTAAAGAGCATATAAAATACCATAGAAGGTTGTTGTTGTTTTTTATTTTGATTGCCGTGATTGACCAATTAGGTATGATATTAAGAGTCGAAAAGAAATGGCGTTAAAAAATGCCAGTTTGTTAGCCAAGGGGAATGTACTTGACCAAGGACCACGGCTGAAAGTCGAGGACAAGCAGCCAAAAAACACTCTCATCGGCTTTTGATGGTCGATATTGACTTTATGGAGCGTGAAAATGCTGTAAAAGCACTCGTCTTGCATTTTCGATGCGATTTTTCCATGCGACTCAAGTTTTATAACAGAGCAAGAAATGAATCACGCGAAAACGACACCCATTGTGCCTCCAATAGCGCCATTGCTGCTTTATAAAATTGAACCTTTTTGCTCAAAAACACAGGCTTCGTCGTTTGCTGGTGCTCTCCGGCCCAAGACACCGTTCCTGGCCTTTATGGTCTACCGTGTCTCGACGCTGCGCGAGGCGTTAACTGCGCTGTGCCTTCCTAAAAAGGCAGGTTCAGGTTTGCAGTCGCACAAACCCAAAATCAATTCGCGCTGGTGCGCGTTTGTCAGCCTTTAACCACCACCCTCTGCGCGCAATTCACCCCCTTGCCTGGCCTCGTTCGCACGCAAATCCACTGGCTCATTTTATGCATCCATTGCTTGCTTTAAGCATGAAGCCAAACACAAGGAAAGGGGCATATTTTACGTGTTGTTGTTCCTTTCTCTCATTTTCCCTTTTTTTTTTTTTTCTTGTGACGGGTCAAAAGGGAATGACGTTCACGTGGCGCGTAATTAAAACTCTACGCAAGGCAAAATGACAATTCAAAATTCTTGCTGGCGTCATTTGTGCGCACAAAAAGGCAACAAAACAAAGAATGTCATCTGACACTGCTTTTTTTTTTCTTTTTGAGGGGCAGGCGGAGTTGAATTGCCTTTATGTGTGCTGGCGGGTGCGTTGGACCCACCCATTTGTCTTTCTTTCCATTATTCTTTTTTTCTTCTTGTTTGCTTGTTTCCGTGTGTGTCTATGCGCAACTTGGCTCGTATGGCAGATAGCGGCTATGGCGATGGTGGTGCTGGATCGGAATTTAACCCTCTTGCCATCCACTTGGCTCTTCTCTTCACCATTGTTGGTACCTGCATATCACTCGTCTCTGTTTGGCTCCATTGGAAGAACTACAGAAAGCCTGTAAGTCGTTTTGCGCCTTTTTTTTTCCCGCACGGCCTAGCAATACACTGACATTTTCTCTTCTTTGCCGTAGAATCAGCAGCGCCAAGTGACCCGCATCCTCTGGATGTAAGAACGAACACTCCAAAAGAAGGGGACACCAATTGGGGCAAGAGGCTCACTCCCTCTTTTTTTTTTTTTTTTTTTTTTTTTGACGCCCCCCTCCAGGGTACCCATTTACGGCATCAGCACATACATCTCGCTCGTGTCGCTCAATGCGGCGTTTTATGTCGACACGTTCCGCGACATTTACGAGGGCTTTGTGATCTATGCCTTTTTCAACTTGCTGATCAACAAGCTGGGCGGCGAGCGCGCGCTGATCATCATGCTGCACAGCCGGCCGCCGTCGCAAAATTTCTTCCCTGGATCGTTGTGGTCGCGCGACATTTATGTTGGCGATCCATACACTTTTCTGTTTGTCAAGCGCGGCATTCTTCAATTCGTCTATGTCAAGCCGATTCTCGCCATTGTCACAATGGTCCTCAAGTGGATCGGCTACTACAAGGAGGGCGAGTTTGCCTGGACGTCCGCCTACTTGTACATCACCATCATCTACAATTTTAGCGTCTGTCTCAGTCTTTGGTGCCTTATGGTCTTTTTCTACGCAACAAAACACGATCTTGTCGGCTTCAGGTACGCAACAAGATCTGCATGAAACCTGAAACATAAGCTCACGCGCGCCGCACCGACTCAATTCGCCCGCCATCCCCTTTTTTTTACTTTTTTGCATAGGCCATTCCCCAAATTCCTTTGTGTCAAGGCCATCATCTTCTTTTCCTGGTGGCAAAGCGTCATCATTGCGCTGCTTGTGTCCACGGGCGCGATCCGTGATGGTAAAAACAAGCCAAGAGATCCCAGCGCGCTCCCTGTTTTTTTTCATTACTTGGCACTCACACGTGCTTGGCACTTTTTTTTTTATTTTTTTCGCCAGACGGACCTGAACATATTTCGGTGGCCATTCAAGATTTCCTTATTTGCATGGAAATGGTGCCATTTGCCATTGCTCATTCGTACACACACCGGTCCATTGGTCGGCATGCACGTCATCTCACGCTGCCCTTTTCTCTTTTTCTTTTTTTTTTTTTTTCCTTGCAGATTTGCCTTTTCGTTCGAGGACTATTACGATCCGAATGTGCACTCGGCGCGGATGCCTATGTTTACGGCGATCAAGGATTCGTTTGGTATAAAGGACGTGCTGATGGACACGCTGGACACATTCCGCGGATCCAAGTTCAACTACAAATCGTTTGAGCCGTCGGAGGGCGTGCCGCACATTGGCAGCAGCCGCACGTCGCGCATCATGGCGGGCTTGCGCTACTCGTCGAGCACATCCAAGAAGCATTGGCTCGAACCCGCGCCGGCATCCAAATTTTTGTCGACTGGCCGGGGCATCAACGACGAGGTAGTGGTTGAGGCCGCGGAACAGCTCGTTTTTGAGGACCCCGACCCGCACGACCCCGTGGAGCGGCTTTACCAATCAAGTCGCTCGATGCAATTTGGTGACTACAATTACCCAGTGATCGACTTTCGTGCGCCATTGTGGCGGCAATACCGGCGCCACAAGCGACGCGACAACTACGGCGGCACGCACCAGCAGTCGGCCAAGCAACGATGGCTGGAGCGCATCACGCATGGCGGTGCCATGGACACGCCTGCCATGGAGCCGCGTGATGGCTGCATCGATGTCATTGTCGAGCGTGGCAAGGGCAATTATGTCGTTTTAGATACCTCGTCGTCGTCATCGTTTTCGTCGGATGATGAAGACCGCGACAAACCCACCGCGTCGCTCCTCCGCCCCTCCACGTCCACCGCAACCAGCACGCGTCGTCCACAACCCACACCGAGCACCAGTGCAAGCCTGTCGACTACAGCAACACCGACACAGCATCCATCTTATGCACCCGTGGCATCAACAGCAGCGGTAACAGCGCCTGATTCCTCGGCAATCGCGTCAACATCGTCCGCCGCCATGGCATCCAACGCTCGCCACGTCTCCTCCTCTTCATCCCCACACGGCCGCGCCTCCTTTGTACCATCAACTTCCCATGAATCTAGTATACCCAGCACGTCGTATATGTCTGCGGCGCCCTCCTGGCCGTCGTCGTCCTTCCAACCAGGCACCACCATGTCCTCCGCCACCCACACCTCTGCGCCGAGATATCCCGTGATAGATTACAACGATGATCCACAAGATGATGTATTTTTGACGAGCAATGTCTGGAAATAGCGAATAAAATTCAAACTTTTTCTCATTTTTCTGATTCTTGGGTTATGCCTGCAGTGTTTAATCGTGCATTTTTGAGCTCAGTGGACAGAAACGGACGCGTACTATCATTTCAATGCTTGAAGCATCGCGCTTCACCGCACAAAAACGTACACATTCACCATTTAAAAAAACCAAAGAGCGTGTTTTTCACACTTTGCCGGCCTGCTGTGCCTCCAGAAAAAAATTTACAGCCTGCTCTTCTCCCGCCAATAATGAAACATGCGTCACGACGACGTAAACTATAGCCCAGCCAATGTTCAAGATGGACCCGACCGATTTTTTTTGGATTCGAAAATTCCAAAAGCCTTCTATTTACCGTATACTATTTTGCATTTGTCTCGCCATCTGCATGGTCGACCCCGGTCGGAAATGGCTGCATCACACTGTCATGATCCCATCTGGACAAATTCTTTTTTTTCTTCTCACTTTTCTTCTCGCCCGATCACCAAACCACCTCCATCACACGTCCAAGGTCGCCAGCTTCTCATCGCTCTTTTCCCCATCTTGCTGGCACCTCTGAATCGTGCGCAATCGCTGTTTTCCTTTTTCCTTTCCTTTAGGCGTCGGGGCGCGACGCGACGCGCCCAATCCCGCCTAATTCCGCTCGGCATTGTTGTGCGACCTCGGTGGCAGACCCCCGTCCGTTGGTCGCTAACGCCGTGGCTCTTCCCCTCTGTTTCCCCTTTTTCTTTTCCCTTCTTTTTTTTTCTTACCTTTCCTGCCTGTTTCCCTTTTTTTCTTTTCTTTTTCTTCACCGTTCTCAACACCAGCATCGCTCGTCCCCAACTCTCTCCCCTAGTGTTGACCAATAAAAGAGGCTTTCACCCTCACACCATGACTGACTCGTCGCCTAACACGCCCGCAAGCTCACGAAGACGTTTTTTTTTTTCAACGTCCACTCAGTGGATTACATCATTTACTAATTTTCTGATCGTGGCATTTGCGAGCAAAGCAAAATGCATACTTAATTTGGATCATCATTGGTCACAGAGACTCGGTGTCCGTTGATGATCAATTGTCGCGGCATACAAGGCATGAGAACGGCCACAATGCCTGCTGCTCTCACCCATTTCTTTGCTTGCTGGGTTGTTTCCGGCATAGTTGAGAAAAGGGGGTCGACTGGCACTGGAGGTGCATCTGGACGGAAGCTGACAGCCTCTTCCCATTGACCGTGTCGGTCGAGGATCCATGGCCTAGTGTCAAATGGTATAGGAGACGGCGCAATCGCATTGGGTGGAGAATGATACCATCCATGACAGACTGATTCGTGAGCACATTGAATGAACCAGGTGACATGCACTTGGTTCTAGGTCAATAAAAAAAAAAACGCGTCTGGCGCTTTTTTTTTTTTTTTTTGCTTTCTTTTTTTTTTTTGAGTGACTTTACCACGCGAATATTCATTTGCTCAAGGTGATTTGTGCAATTCAATGTTATAAAATACACGGTATCAGAGGCGTCGATGATTCCACGATCAAACTGTTGCAATTGTCGCACAATTTCAATATTTTCTTGGGCGTCTGGCGGCAGCCATTGCTCCGGTGGCAAGTCTGTTACGCATTCAATGCGGTGATCGTTGATATCAGCCCAATCACAAGCCTCAGGGTGAGGTTCACCATCGGGATCAAACTCAACGTGCTCCAGATCAGGGCAAAGGAACGACAAAAGCGGCCACACGCCAGAACTGAGGGCCCGTCGTGCCATTTTCAAGTAGCGCAGGGGATGGAAATGAGGGGGTGGCACAATTGCATCGTACAACGCCGCGCACATGTTGCGACCAACAGTGAGCTCACGCAAATTTGGGAATTATACAAGTAAATGGAGCAAATCAAGTAGCAGCACCCTATTACGGGATATTGACAGGGTCACGGTCGTCAGTTCCGGCTCGATACCTGTGGCGGGATGCAAGAGATACAGCGCCCAACTCAAAATTTGGCATCGCTAAATGCATGTTTACTGACTTTTATATCTAGTTTGAATTGTCATGATCAACAGCCAGAAGCTGACGGCCGATCTCGTGGTATAAAAAGCGATTCCAATCGTCGACAGGGCCCGGGAGGCATGTGTGCAGGCAGTCGCGGTCGGGCTTTGAATGCGCGTCTGGGCGCAAATTGGTCATTGGCGCGACGTCAAAGAAGGTGAAGCGCGGGTCCTGTTCTTCATCGATCCACTCTTTCCAGACCTGGTCAAACAAGGCAAACATATGCCATTCGTATTCGCCGGGCTGACCCGTGGGGGGCGCCAGTGGATTGACGACAGGTTTCTTGTACTTTGAGCAGTGCGCGTGGCCAAATGGTGAGCTGCGGACGAATACGCGTTGATGAGGCTGGACAACCTCCTTGAGATGACTGAACACATTGGACATGCCACGACGGAACGCATCCATCAACTCGTCCTGCGAGGCCGCCGCACCCCATTCCACGTCCCTGTGCCAATGAGCTCCCTATTTTTGTATTTTTTTTTGTCAATTCAGCCTCCAAATTGCCTTTTGCCCATTGACGGGCACGTGTTCGTAAACTTACAGTATTGAGAATAATGTAGTCAAAGTTTTCCAATGCTTGCACCCTGTCAGAAAATGCCCGTGTGAAAAAAAAAACCAGCTAAAACGAGAGCCTCAATGCCTTACCAAGCAAAATTGTGCCCCTTTGTGAATAGTTTGCCTTCCTTTTCGTGCGGCTTGATAAGCTCAAGGTCGTCGACACGCACAAGATGGTCGGAGCGAAGATACGCAACGGATGGCTCGTTTTTCTTCAAACTTGATATGTCAACATCTGCAGGCGCGTATGCCATCTGATTGGGCTTGATGGTCTGGTCGCCGCCAGTGATGTTTTTGCTCGGATTGCTGAGAAGTTCCATGTAGCTACCTAGGAGGCACGTCAGGCTTTCGTATTGCAATTGCGAGATGGAATCGCCAACCAACAGCAAAGGGTGCTTGCTCAGATGTTTGGCAAAAGCGAAAGCATCAAATTCAAGCTTGTCGCATTGAGATGGTTGCCAGCGCCATCCAGCACTGCAATTGACAAGGAAAAAAAAGGGGGTGGGAGGGCGGAGTGAAGGTCGTTGATGAGCATGATATCGCGTGTTCATGGGCCTTTTTTTATATATTTAACTTACATGTCTTTGGCACGCATGAATTCCTTGTCGTTTCGCAGGTAGCACTTGTGATGAAAGTGGTGCTCGCAGGTATAGTCGAGCTTGAGCTCAAAGGAGTGAGCGTTGTTTCGGCTGCGAACAGGGGTGCGGATCCACTCGCCTTGTGTGTACTGGGGGATGGTGCATAGGTTGGCGAGCGTCTGGCCGCCTGTTAGTGAGATGAATGCCTGGCTGTTGGTGCTGTTGGAGTTGTGGATGATCTTGATGGGCAATTGGTATCGAGGATCTTCCGTGTGTGGCATGGCAACGAGCCAAAGCAGATAGATACCGACCACGGCCATCGCCGAGACCTTGGCCATCTGTGAGCAGCCAAACTTGGACTGAGTCGCTGTCATTTGTGCGAGATTTAAGGAGAGGAAAGGGGGGAATTGGGGTAAAAAGGGAAATTGAGAAAAGAAAACAAAAACTAAGAGAAAGAAAAGGCAAAAGAACCCCCGAGAAAAAAAAAAGTGCAATTAAGCTATGGAGGGGCATGACTTGCCTTTCCTTTTTGTTCTGAGCTGCAATGGCCGTGAGATGATTGCAAAGATCGCGTGTCACGCGTCTTTGGCACGGATCGCCAGGATCATGCAACACATCCAAATGATCCGTGACGCGTGCTTCCTGATTCTTAATCGACTGACACGTCCCAGGAGACGCGCCACACACTGCTCGGTAGCAGAAAAACAAGAAAATAGGTCCTCACCTCGCATTTGCATTTTCTTTTCCAAAGATCGGAAGCAGAACTATAAAAATGAGTTTGGAATGTCAAGAAGTCCTCTCCGTCGTGATCTGTGTGACGTGAGTACCCGGATTAGGACAGTGACCTGCACACAAGTTAGCACTCAAATTAAAATTTACATTTTGTGCTCCGTCCATCTGCAGGCACACAAATGAGCGGGTAATCCAACAAGACCAAATCTTGGTCACAGCACAACATGTCTTATCTGTTGGCCTTCTCCTTTCAAAATCGGACAGCCGCAGCCTGTTCACTCCTTGTTATCTTTTTTTCTTTTTTTCTTTTTTTTTTTTGTTTTTGCACCTTGAGCTGTTTAAGATTTATGTCGCCCATTTCGATGAACTTGCTGGTCAATTGCAAGCGGCCTCATTGCCATTGCGGCTTGCAAAAAAAAAAAAAAAAAGATCGGTGCAACTCACGCAATTTCACTAACATTTTATTGTTGCTGCAGCGCTTACACACGAATGCAGTACAAATTCAAAGTGGCGCGACGTGCGTGGCGTATGAGTTTATGTGCCCCAAATTCATCAGAGACGCAAGGCGCCGTCCAGATGGAGCCAATGGCCCAGAGAGAGTCACCCAGTCCGATTTGAATTTGGCATGCCAATTCTTGAGCGAAAGAGGGCGAGCACTGACTCGCACAGCTGTCGCGCCAGTCTCGAGCACAATGCAGCAGCTTGAAAATGGCCATTGGAAGTGCATCAGGCGCGACAAGAGCCGAATTTTCAATTTCAATTTCAAAGCGGCCCTTTTTGTCTTCTTTCTCGCTTTTTACCAAGCAAGAACCTCTGGAGTGCAGACTTGTTGCCAGCATGTCATAACGGACGATTAAGAGATGGCTGTTACCAACGTTGCTTTGCCAAAAATAATACAAAACAAGTAAAAAAAAACATGCCAAAGCATGCCAAAGCAGGATCAAAGCGCAAAGCACCCGGAAAACCCGACCCGATAGGCCAATGGCGCGACACATTTTGAGCTGCCGTGGATGACGCGCATGAGGAAAAAAAAAAAGCGGACCAGGTGAATGAGGGGTCTATTTTTGTTTTTCTTTTTTTTTTCTTGATGACAGATCAGATCAGCAAACGCCACAGGTGGGATCATCCCCGGAAAGAGAGAGTTTTTTGACTCATCGGCAAAGGCCGACCCGAATCCGCCTGGCTGGGGTCAATTGGGGCTACTACGTGGATTTTCCAAAAAGGGCAATAGGATTGCGTTGCATTTTTCTTTTCAGAGGGGGATAAAAATGCCGCCGGCGGGCCCGCCAAGCACGTATTCAAAAGCATTCCTTTTCTTTTTTTCTTTCTTTTTTTTATCGCTTCTTTATCTCTTTTTTACTTGTCGTATGACGACCACCACTACTTCTCCCGCTTCTGACCCCACGCACCTCTTGCCCACGTTGCCTGCCGTTATCCCCCCTACTACTCGCTTCAATTTTTTGAAGAATTGGTGGCAACGATCTGCCCAGACGGCTGGTCACGCCGAAGGCCGCCTGCTGCAGCGTCTTGTGCCTGTGATTGATGATGCGCCTTTTGTTCCGCGCGCCTCGGTGCTTGCTCGCTCCGTGCAGGTCCCCCTGGCCAACACACGCAACTTTATCAACACATTCACGGTCTCACCCATCAAGACGCTCAATGACAATGCGCCGCGCTTGCTCTGGGACACGCGAAACACATGGACAGACCAAGACAAGGCCGAGGCATCGCAGCAAGGCAAAAGCTTGGTCATCTGCCACGGATATGGTGCCGGTCTTGGCTTTTTCTACAAGTAAGATTTGATAAGGGACGCGAAAAAGGCAACTTCGCAGTGGCAATGGCCCATTTAATCTGATTTTTTTTTCTGTTTTCTTGCAGAAATTACTTTGCTCTTGCAAACGCACCAGGAATCCAACGTCTCTATGCGATTGATTGGCTTGGCATGGGCCGTAGCTCCCGGCCAAAGTGGACAATTAACAAAAAGGCCGATGAGACTTGGGATGACATTGTGAACGAGGTAAATAGCTTCACAGGCAAAGCATCCGAGCCCGAAGGCGCATTATTCTGACACTTTTTCAATCTTTGTTCATCACAGGTGGAACACCACTTTGTCGAATCTCTGGAGGAATGGCGTGAATCTGTCGGTCTTGAAAAGATGACGCTCATGGGCCATTCTTTGGGCGGTTACTTTGCCACGTGCTACTCGCTAAAGTACCCTGAGCGTGTTGAGAAGCTGATTCTTGTGTCACCAGGTAAAACTCATCAGCGGAGCAGGCGACAATGACGCGCAGCGGCTGATTTTATTTTATTTTATTTTATTTTTTTGTTACGCGCAGCCGGTGTGCCTGCGCCTCCCAAGGACTATATCCAGCAAGAAAATCCCGACTCATCACCGAACGAATTGCTTGAGCAAGAGGCCAAGGAGCTGGGCGAGACCATGCAAGCGGAAGCCGCCGAGTCTGCGGGCCAACAGCCGCCGCGTCGTCGTATTCCTTCATGGGCAAGATACCTATGGGACCACAACATCACTCCCATGAGCATTGTGCGCGCCATTGGTCCATTTGGCGCGAGGTAAGCAAAGACTTTGTGCGTAAATGTCATGAAACGCTCATTTTTCTTGTTTTTCCACTGTTTTTAGCCTTGTGAACCGCTATACATCAAGACGCTTTGCTCACTTGACGACCGAGGAGCAGCACGAGCTTTATGATTACATGTAAGACCATTGGATACTTTGCAATCTACATTGGATGATGGGAAATTGCGTGATTAAACATGAAAACGTATGCTGACCTTTTTTTCCTCACTTTTTTAGTTATCAAATTACATCAGATCGCGGCAGCGGAGAGTTTGCCTTGGCAGCGATTCTCAAGCCTGGCGCGTACCCGCGTCGCCCCTTGTTTGACCGTCTCGCTAACCTCAAGATGCCCACACTCTTTGTTTATGGCGAAGAAGGTAAGAACCACAGAAAAAAAAAACATCCTCAAAGGCGAATTGAAAGTGTCTCACTCCTTATTTCATAGATTGGATGGACTATCGAGCGGCGGAAGAGGCGAGCAAGCACATGAGTGTGCCGACCAAAATCATCCGCATTGAGTATGGCGGTCACCACATGTATTTAGACAACCCGGATGCTTTTAATGAGGCGATGCTGAAGGAGCTTTAGACGCACCACTGTAAAACATAGACAATAAAGTACATAATCTCATCATATTGAATTTTGAATGTCGGGCTCAATTTTACGCGTAATTGCGTATTTTAAGCTTTCCTCGACGACGATGCGAGCAATCAAAGCATGAGAAGTCTCAAATGAATAAGCGAGAAATGGAGCTGAAAGTGCTTGCTCGATCTGATACAATTTTGTTGAGATTTCGATGAGAATTAGCCTTTGCAGTAAAAAAAAAAAAAGTAATCGAAGCGTGTCAACGTTTTCATCATTGTACGACCTCCCTATCACCAATGCCCTTGGTAACGGCCGATCAATGAGGAACAGCTGATCCCAATTTGACACACATGTTGAAGCATTTTTGCGCCAGCAGTCTCGAATTTGTGCATATTTAATATTTTTTGTGGCTTTGGCTAATACGGTTCAAGATGATGTGTGTCCAACCAACGCAATGTTACTAGATGATTTGCGCTTCTGTGCGTTGCCGTGTAGCTCAAGCAACGTGATGATCGGCCAGGGGGGGATCAAGAACGTGTCGATTTTAGCGCTTGCTGTGTCTTTTGGGCATTTGTCATTAAATAGACAGTGATGCAGGCCATTTACACTTAAACTAATAGTGGCAATCTTTGTCATTCAAATGAGCCTACGCTTGCTGCGATGCGACCATTTGTCGCCGAGCAATGGCCATTTTCGAAAATCGCAGATTTTCCAAGGGGTACAGTCGACCCGTGGAAAATCGTGAGATTTGAGTCCTCAGATCGTCATGCCGTTCACACACATGGTGAATTCGCTTCCACAACGGACAGAAATGCAATAAAACCTGAGGGTCTATTGGCCGGGTTTCGCGTAAAACGCGAAAAGCTGGAATTTTTCATTGCAATGCGAAGTCAACGAGAAGTTGACGCAGCGCCTTACAAGTCACATCATCAGAAAGAGCATGGCAAAACGCGTAAGTGAGCATTGATGATTGATGTAAAAAGTAATTTTTTTGCGCTTTTGCTCCGGTTTCAATTTCATAGACGATTCTCAACGCGAGATAAACCGCGTCTGGCGTCGAATTACACGCGCCTGTTCCTTATCAAATTCATGCACCTGGAGTGCCTCTTTCTGGTGGACGCGTCAAAAGTGGATTTGCAGCGCGTCTTCCATTGCAATTCGCTGCTGAAAATTTATCGAAAATTGCTCATTACTCGCCAACAAGCGTAGCAATCCCTCGCTCTTTTGCTATTTCTCGTCGATTCGCCATTCAAAGTATATTGTGTACAAGTTTGGTGTTATTTTGCGAACCCACTTTTTCGATTTCTTCTCGGGTGCTCAAACCAGCTCATTTCCTTATTTGCATGTAGCGGCCTCCCATTGATCTTTGGCACCCGCACATTCAATTACCCTAATGGTTTCCAGCTCGCCATTTCACGTTACGATGGATTTCAAGGCGCTGCAGTGCCTGGTTGGCCAGCCGCAGCCAATGTTTACTAAATTAACAATTTTAGCAATTTTTTTTCATATTTTACATTTTTCAATTGTCAAGTGAACTTGGAATTATTGATTTTATGCTTTTCAAACATCACCTGGTTCAATGTTGGGGCCATATTGAGGAGGTAGTCACGAGAAGCCCAGCAATTACATCATTTTAGCTGCAAGTCAATGGCAGCTTTCCAAATAAACACCGCGGAGTCCCAAGACGAGCCTTAGGATGAGATGATCGATCAAAAGCAAATCAGTGAGACGCAATTTACGGCTTTCACAAGCCAGTGGACGCGCCTCACTCACAAATCAAAATCTTGTCATGGTCGAGCTTCTAGACAAAAATTGAGTAATCAGAACTGCACCAGACTTGCACGTAAGAAGCACCGCATTGTAAAACGATGGAAGACGCCAAAAGAGAGGATGCTCCATCTGTTGATTGGCGAGCAATGGGTGATTTTCGATTTAGCTCTGCTGATGAATTGCATCTTAAAAACGCGCCCATATAGCCGTGCTGACGCATCCACCAGCAAGAGCCATTCTAGGTGCATGCACTTGAATAGGAAAAGGTGCGTGGTGCTCGATTCTTGACGCGGTGTATCACGCGTCGAACCCGTAGGCTTAGTACGTACACAGAAAAAAATTAATAGCTTTTCGCGTTTATGGATCCTAGATTTTACAAGCATTTCTATAAATGAACAACGGTGATTTACCATGCGGTTGAATAGCGCAGCGATTTGATGATGCAAGTTCCTTAATTTCCTAATATTGACTGGGCCCCTTGGTAAATCCACCATATTTGAAATCGTCGTAGCTCGCCCCGGCGGCCACTGCGCCCAAAGGGAAGGTTCAATTGGACAAAACGACGTGAAATGTGCGGCTCACAAGGAGGTGGCCATTGTTGATCGTGAATTCGACGAAAGACAACCAAAAAACAATTAAAAACGCGTGAATTGCATGTTTTCGATAACCGTATTACTGACCTCTCATTTTTAATGCGTAACATGCGACTAGCATGAACTTGTATCGCGAATGGTTCGAGGTGGCTCGCTGGGGAGGCCAGTTTCACGGGTGTACAAGACTGGTTTTCTTTTTTTTTTTTTAACGTTGATGCTTTGACCAAGGCCAGTATTACTAGTTCCCTTTTTATTGTTTTGGCAGAATTGCGTGATGATGATCTGCGAGGGAATACCAGGCAAGCACGCAAGGCCATGCGATCCCAGTGGAACAAAGGGTTCACTCTGATTCTCGCCCTTTTCTTTTAAAATTTTGAAATGGCCAAGCTAAATCGCCACCAAAGAGTGCATCCATTGATATTGTAGATCAATCTTTCTTAGGGTTGAAGATTCAAGACATTTTGATTCTGCGTCGGCTCGCAATTCCTGTTTCCAATCGCCTGGATAGTGAAGAAGCGCGTTTTACCGAAAAGGCGCATGTGGGCGGAGTGTCGGAGCCTCAATCCGAAAAAAAGGCAAAAAGTGAAGAAAGCGCCACCGAATTTTTGTTCTCTTTCTTCACCTTTTTTTACATTTTATTGTTGGATCCGATGGGGAAAAAGACGTTTCCACGCAACCCCGAGACGTCGTCGGTGATCACGTCGATTAATACGGCGTCAGGCATTCTCCTGTCGAGCTTTGACAACAGTGCGGCAGCCGAGTATTTTGCGCTGGTGACGCACGGGCTTGATCGGCACCGCCTGCGCATTTTCAACGTGCGATCTGGCACGGTGAACAATGACTATACGAGCGAGAGCAACGAGCGCTTCAGCTGCATGTCGTGGGGCAATATCAAGGACAATGGCGAGTTTGGCCAGGTAAAAAAAAAAGAGGGCGATCGGCTTGCGCATAGCCATTCTCCTTAATCTGATCTTGTTTTTCATACTTTATAGATCGACGATGAGGCCAAGACACGCAAGCGCAAGGCTGGATCGACCGTGACCAAGGTGGTGATACTCGGCACGCACGCGGGCGCTATTCTCATGTACTCGCTTGCGCATGGTGCTATTGTCAAACGCCTTGAAAACGCGCACACCATGCCCGTCTTGGACTTTGTTGTGAACAAGGCCGGCACAAAGGGCTATTCCATTGCAGAGGACAATTACATTATCGAGTGGAACATTGAAGAAGGCCGCGAAATCACGTAAAAAACGAAAAAGGAGAAAAGGGGGGCATAATTGATTCAATGGGTGTTTTTTTTTTTTTTTTTTTGTAGAAAATGGAAAGCGGATGCAAAGCATATGGGCCGTCTGCGATTGAGCCACAGCGAAAAGAAGCTTGTCGCTGCGGGACATACCATCAGCCTGTGGGATCTTGCCGAGCGCAAGGTGGTCAAGGTAAGAATAGCAAAAAAAAAAAAAAAAAAAAAAAAGAACAAATTTGTCCTTTTTTTTTTCTCATCTCTTTTTCTTTTTTCTTTTTTCATTAGAAATACACGGGCCACGCGAGCGCGGTCATTCAGCTTGTTTTTTCGCCGCAAGATGATCTTTTGGTGTCGATTGCCGAGGATGATCGGTACATCAATGTGTGGGACGCGCAGACAAACAACACAAACACGAACAATCTGACGGTGCTCACGCTCGAGGACAATGCGACGCACCTGCATTTCTCGCTGACGGACCCCAATGTGCTTGCCGTGTCCGAGGATGGCACGTGTGGCGTGTGGCAAAACGCCACTGCCGCGCCGTCGTCATCTCGTGCGGGGCCCCCACGTCGCAAGATCATGCGTGGCGCCATGACACGCGCTCCAGACACGTGCATCTCGGTGACGGCATCTCAGGATGAGCAGACACGCATCCCCATCCTCAATGCCCGCTTTGTCAGCGATTTTGGCGGCCAGGCCGTCATGATTGCGCGTGGCTCGTCCATCAAGCCCATTTTTGAGGTTGTGGTAAGCATCAGATGAACTGAAAAATGAAGAAAAAAGAGGGGGAAAACGTGGATTGGGTCCAAGGGACGCATTCTGATACTTTTGAATTTTATAGCCCTTTGTGCACGAGGAATCGGGTGCGGTGTTGGAGACAGTGAATTTGTCGCGTCAATTGGTGACCAACTACCTTGTGGATGACAAGGAGGACCGTGTTGCCAAGATCAACAAGGCGTACGATGAGACGCACACGAATGTGGTTGGCAATGTGGACTATGTGATGCAACAAGGCCGCATGGACGACAGCGATGATGAGGGCGATGCGGTGCCCGTGTCGAATCAAGCAGAAATGACGATTGAGCAGCGTCTTGCCGCGATGGAGATGGCGCAAGAAGGCGGCGTAGATGAAGATGAGGATGAAGATGATTTGGACGACGATGATGAGGTGTCTGGGAAAAAGCCGCTTGCGCAACAGACAAAATCCATTGGCGGAGTGCCTTCCATGCCTGCGCAATCTCTTCAGAATGTGCTTGTTCAGGCGCTGCATTCCAATGACCGTGCATTGCTCGAAGGATGTTTGACGCAGCGCCATCCCGAGACAATTGCGACAACCGTTCGCCGTTTGCCTACGCCTTATGTGATTCCGCTGTTGACCAAGCTAATTGAACGCTTCCAGGAGAAACCAAGTCGTGGTCAGGCCATGATGGATTGGATCCAACCTGTGCTGCAGATCCACATCGCCTATCTGATGACCGTCCCCGACTTGATGACCAAGCTTGCCAACTTTTATCAAGCCATCGATACCCGCGTGCAAGTCCTCCCAAAACTCCAAAAATTGCAAGGCCGCCTCGACATTGTCCAAGCTCAAATGGAAGCACGCGCACGCACAACGCGTATGTTGCCCCAACAAGACGCACTCAAGCCCGCATCCACCTACCTCGAGCTCTCGGATGATGAGGACGAGCCTGACCACGACATGGACGACGAATTGGACAACATGGGCCTCGTTGATGAGGATGCCAGCATGGATGAATTCTCGGACGACCACATGGATGACGACGATGATGACGACGACGATGATGATGATGAAGACGACGAATTGGACGCCGACGCCGACATGATCGAGGTAAAAATCAAATAAAATGTCGCGCGACGCGTTTTGCTCATCTTGTTTCCAATAGCTTGGCAAGGCTTGAATTTCTCGCACTCTCTCTCGTAGACCTTAGACCCTTTTTTTTTATTTCTGTAGCATTTTTTTTATTTCTCATTGACCCTTCGCATTGCCCCCTCTCCACACCCGCGCATCTCACACCAATGGTTTGAATCTCATCCTTTTCGCTCTCTTTTGCCCTCCTCTCTTTGCGTTTTTGCATTTCAACAGATCACAAGACTGACAATAAAGCGAAAAATGCTGGGCTCAGACCCATTTTGTATTTCAATTGCTGATGAAGGACAGGTGACACAAGCTCGGTCAGGGCGACATATTGGCGATTTGCCTGAGCCAGAAAGGGCAAAACGGGGAGCGCCGTTTTTTTTCTCTCCCCCTTTTTTTTTTCTTTTTTTCTCTTTCTTTCTTTTTTTCTTCCACACGCGACCCACGGTCTTTTTCAAAATATGTTTCAGCGCAAGCTCCATGATATGGCCCACAAGCTCAAGGAGAAATTCTTGACAGAGATACACGAGCTAACGGGCCAGCTGCTTCAAGAGAGCACGCCCGAGGAAGAAGAGGACGAGGTGGCCGTCCTTGCAAAGAGCCACAGACACCAGTCATTTGCCCCTGTCCGCCACAATTGCAAAGTCAAGTGGTTTGTTGATGGCCACGATTATTGCTGGTAAAAAAAACGAGGCATTGGCTTGTACAAATGGCGCAGTGTGGCTCATCATCCCCTCTTTTTTTATATTATTGCAGGGCCGTGGCGGAAGCGCTTGAACACGCAAAGGAGTCTATCTTTATTGAAGACTGGTGGCTCGTAAGGCCCGCGCGTTGTGCTTGTCATTGGTGACACAGGACTGATTTTTTTTCTTCTTCGTTTCGTTTTAGTCGCCTGAATTGGTAAAATAGAGAGGCGACTCGCTTAACCTTGTGGGATGCACATGACAATTGGAGCCCCCTCCGCCCCTCACCTCCGCTCATTGTGCTTGCTTTTTTTTTTTTTTTTTTTTTTGATCTTTTACCTCTAGTACCTGCGCCGCCCGCCCAGCCAATTCCCCGAGTTCCGCCTAGATGAGGTGCTGAAGCGCAAGGCTGAAGAAGGTGTCAAGATCTTCATTGTTGTGTACAAAGTAAGCGGCATCGGACCAAATTGGCTTGGGCAACGCGCTTACATTGTCTTTTTTTTTTTTAATTTTAAAAGGAAGTCAAGCAAGCAATGACGCTCGACAGCCGTTACACAAAGGACGCTTTGCAAAGCCAGCATCCTAATATTGTTGGTAAGCCGTTGCTTGGCAGTCATGCACACGCTGCGCGCGCGTGCGCGTCCATTGTTTTATATCTGATGCCATTGCTCCGTTCCCCGGCTTTTTTTTTTCTAGTGCTCCGCCATCCTGATCACGAAATTGGCGGCACGTTCTTTTGGTCTCACCACGAGAAATTCGTCGTCATTGACAATCAAATCGCGTTCCTCGGCGGCATTGACCTGTGCTATGGCCGTTGGGACACGCATTCGCACCCCCTGGCTGACACCCACTTGGGTGTCCCTGTGGGCGACAATTTCCCCGGCCAGGATTACAGCAATGCGCGCGTCCGCGATTTTGAGGATGGTAATGGCATCTCATGCTTGCCACAGGCCAATTCTGACTTGCTTTTCTTGTTTTCCTAGTCAAACAATGGGAGCGACAGCTGATTGACAAGACCATGACCCCCAGAATGCCATGGCACGACATGTCCTTGTGTTTGGTAAGGGCTGAAACAAAAAGGGGCATGCGTTCGCCCCCTGAATTTGTCACGCGCTCACAAAAACACTTTTATTTTTCAAAGATTGGTGAGTCTGTGCTTGATGTCGCGCGTCACTTTTGTGACCGCTGGAACTTTGTCAAGAGCGAAAAGGCCCTGGACAAGGAAAAGGTACCGTTTTTGCAACCGCCTCTTGGTGGTTTTTCGCAACAGCAGCATTTCAAGACCCCCGTGTCCCAAGGCATGTTGCGCTCAAAGTCCACGCGCTTTCGCCACGGCACACGCGGCATTCGCGGCCATTGCCGCGCGCAAGTGCTGCGCAGCAGCGCTTCATGGAGCTCGGGCATCCCCTTGGAGGTAAGCCAATGACGATAAAAAAAAGCAAAACAGCGGCATCTCATTCTTTTTTTTTTTATTCTTTCAGCACTCAATTCAGAACGCTTACATTCGAGCCATCACAGAAGCGCGCCACTATGTGTACATTGAGAATCAATTCTTCAGTAAGGGGAAATGGAGAGAATCGCGGCACTTTTTTTTTTTTTTTTTTTGCAAAACATGTCTCATTTTCGTATTCTCCATAGTCACGACCACCGAGGACGACCCGCTATACCTTGTCAAGAACCAAATTGGTGCCGCTATTGTGCAGCGCATCATCCGCGCGCACGATGAGGGCGAGAAATTCAAGGTGTTTGTGCTCATGCCCCTGGTCCCTGCTTTCCCGGCCGATTTGGCCACCAAGGAGGCGCGAGATGCTAGGCAAGCGCAACCAAACAGCAAAAAAAAAAAATTGCTTTCTCACACCGACTTTTTATGTTGTACAGAGCGATCATGCATTACCAATATGCGTCCATCTGCCGTGGCAATAAGAGCATTGGCGAGAAGCTGCGCCGCGCAGGTGTCAACCCGGACGACTACATCCGCTACTATAGTCTGCGTAGCTACGACCGCATCAATCGCAAGAAGCTCGAGGAGATGATGGCGCAAGCCGCCGGGTTCACGCCATCGCTCTCGGACATCATGGAGGCCGATGTCAGCCAGACGCGCATTCCCGGCACTTCCGAACAGTCATCGCGCTCCCCTGCCTCCGATTCGATCTCCATGCACGCCATGCACGGTGGTGACATCCACCGAGAACCTTGGTACGGACAATAGAAAAAACAAAAAGAAAAAAATACAGGACACCTCATCCTTTCTTCCTTTTTTTTCGCGCAGGTTGAGTGATTATGAGCATGCTGCGCAACGCAACGAGCAAACGGATCGCCAGGAATCTCATTCGTATGTCACGGAGCTGCTTTACATCCATGCCAAGGTGCTGATCGCCGACGGTAAGTGACAATTGGTTGAATGCTAAAAAAAAAAAAAAACCCTTCAAATTGAGCTCACAGCCGCTCTCTAGATCGCTTGGTGATCATGGGCTCTGCCAATTTGAACGACAGATCGCAGTGCGGCGATCGCGACTCGGAGATTGCCCTGCTTGTCGAGGATCAAGACATGATTCCTTCTTACATGAATGGCCGTCCCGTGAGTAACCATGTATAGATGATCCATGGATGGACATTGACGCCCTCTTTTCTTTTTCAGTATGAAGCGTCTCGCTTTGCGGCGACGCTGCGCCGCCAATTGTGGAAAGAACACCTTGGTCTGCTGCGTCATCAGGATTTGAATGAAGTGACGCAATCAATGATGCCGCTGCCCGTGCCCAACGCTGACGAGACCGGCACGCTGGAGGACGCCACCGTCATGGACCCGCTGAACGAGGACACACTCGCGCTCTGGAATATGACCGCGCGACAAAACACCGAGGCCTTCCGCACCGTCTTCCACTGTGTGCCTGATGACAATGGTAAAACACGCGTCATTTCAGCTGCAGAAGGTCCTCCTAACAAGACGAATTCTAACTTTTTTTTCCATTGCAGTTCGCAGCTTTGCTCAATACAAGGAATTCTATCCTCATCCTGACGTGATTCCTCTTGGCCACGTGCACGATAAGAACATGAGCACCCACGAAATCCGCAGCCATCTTGGACAAGTCCGCGGCCATCTTGTCGAGTTCCCATTGCACTTTTTGGAAGACGAAGATCTAAAGGCTGACGCAATGACCTTGACCTTGGAACTATACACATGATTTTCTATTTATTGCATAACCTGTTTTTATTGCCTTGTATTTTTTTCTTCTGTTACAGTACATCTTACATGAGTAAATCTTGCTGACGGACTGTAGCAGCCCTATCGTATGAGTAACAAGAGGTTCAACTTTCAAGATAGTCGCAGTGCACAAAAGCACAATTTTTTCCGTTTGGGAGCTTACATTTCACACCACAATATCATAAAATGCTTGATCTGCTCATCATTTCTTAATCTGCATCATATCACCTTATTATTACGTATCTGACGCGAACCAACCGTCATTTCAATACTTGCACCAGCACACTACAGTACACTATGATACACTTCACATTTATGATATCTTTTAAAAACGAAAGAGCGTGTTTTTAAACTTTGCCGGCCTACTGTTGTGCCTCCAGAAAACTTTTTACAGTCAACTAGCCCGCCCGTCACGGCCCAGCTCGCGTCGAGTGGCGAACGTGCGCAAAAAGCGCGTGAGCCGACGCGCTCGGGACCATTGACGCGTAGTGGCGCGTCAATGGCGCGTTTTAAAAAAAGAAAAAAAAAAGACTCACGACAAAATCATCATTATCGATGTAAAATTTAATTTAGAATCGAATAAAAGTTCTCACACGGTGTCCGTTAACTTGATAAAATTTGGGAAAACATGTTGGTCAGGTCAAAATGCATCTGGAGTGTCCCCAGCTTGAGAGGCTCAAGCCCCACCGAAAATCAACAAATCCATTTGGCAACCTACACACCAGCGCTTTGAGAGTCATGTTATTACAGTATGATACTGTAGATGCAATGGCCCTAGTTTTTCTAAGCAAATCTGCAGTAAAAATCGGGGTTTGAGCGTTTGACTAGACGGGTTCACGGGGAAAAAGCGATCAACACCAAATTTTAGAAACTTGAATTTCTTGACCAGTTTTGGTCTCATATCTGTGATACTGATCTCATTTGACAGAGAATCAAATTCTGCATCTTTTGTTACCGCAAGATTGCTGTGGGTTACATTGGTTCTTCTGCAGAAAATTGGAGTTGAACGAGATTTTAAATCTGGCGTCACATGTGTACAAATAGGTTGCATATCGGCTTTACCGGGCTGGAACATATTAACCCTCGAGAGGGTGTCTTGCTGTCTTCCCATATTATGTTCAAGTTTGAGCTCAATCGAGGCACAATTTAGCGTGCTGCAACCGAAACGTGAATTTAGAGATACGTAAATGACTAAATGTTGATTTCCTCGTCAATACTAAACTGTAGACCCCGAGATTTACGTTTGTTCTGATACTAGCGTGGCCAAATTGCATAAATGAAAAAGTCTCCAAGGTGCTGCAGTTACTCAACGGCGTGCCATATCAATTTGAAAACCAACAAGTGATTTTTCACAGATTTCCCAAAGGTGGTCCGCCGACAATGTTCAAGCCGTGGATTTCAGTAGTTGGATCGCCACGCCATTCACAAATGGAAACAGCTGCGCGTAAAAAAATAGTAAAAAAAGCTTGTCAGAGCTCAATGTCATTGCTGCTCTTTTTTTTTCCCACCCCCACCCTCTTTATCGATAGATGTGCCGTAAAAACTTGGGATTGATCATCTCTAGCTTGTGGATGCGACAGCGCGGCGCTGCCGCGGGTGCCATTTGGTGATATTCACTTGGAAAGATTCAATACTGCTCATTGCTCGCCATCCAGGATATGAATTGCTCTTTTTTTTTTTTTTTGCAATATTCGTGGTTTTGCCATGCCGATTCCCCTTGTGTGCATGTTTGGCGTAATTCTGAGGACTGATTTTTTTTTTCAATTTTTGATTTGGATGCTCGTCATGGCTGATTTTTATTAATTTACCTGTTGCGCGTCTTGGGCAACTTCCAGTGACCACAATATTCTGGAAGGTCAGTCCAAAAAAGCGACTACTGTATCAAGATCTTTTCCGAAGCCATTGCTGACAACAAAAATTAATTTGTCGCTGCAGATGATTCCCCATATTTCTTCATGTGAAAGTTTGCCCGGACGACCTCAAGTCTGAGGATGTGGACAATACACACCTTTTTTTTTCAGACGCGCTACCATTTGTTTCTTTACAAACCTTGAATGCACTAGAGAATCCTCAAAACAATGAATCATCGATTTGATCGGCTGGTCTGGCCATCATATCGTGCCCATAAAACACGCTCAAGGTTTGCACAGCGCAAGAATTAGAAAACCAAGTGACAGATTGTGCTCTGGGTTGTGCGTTATGAGAGTGTCGTTGGCTCACTGTCGCGTTCTTTTTCTTATTTTTGTTGTTTCTTGGGATTGAGGGGAGCGGTTGGCAGCAGTGGGATGGACCATGGTAGAGTTTGCGATCCACAAGAAAAAAAATTGGAATTGGGGCGCGCAGGCAAATGAGTGGGGGGGGAATTGTACGATCGCGCGGTCCATTGACTCAAAAGGCAAGGCACCTTTCAAGTGTCGCGGGGCACAATGGAAGAAATAGCACATGGCGTGTACAACGAGGAGAAAAACAAGGAGGTGGGTGTATGTTTTTCTGTAAAGATCGGCGCGTGCCATTGGCTTGCCGCGCAATATTAAAAATGTCGCAACTCGAAACGCGTCGCGCTAGTCCAAAATGGGGTAAGGATTTTTTAATATAGATTTTTTTCTTTTTATTACAGCATCTGTCTGACAAGGCAAAAGAGGTAAAATTACAGTAAAAAAAAGAGAAATACAGGAAAGTTGGGCACCTAATACTGGTGCTCATGGATGCGCTCGAGTGCTGGCGGCTGTGAATGGCCTACATTGGGGCTGTAAGCGGTGCCATGAGAGGTCTGCGAGCGTTGGGAGGGGCTGCGGGGGAGTTTTGAGACAACGGCGGCCACGACGCCCATGAAGCTTTGTGTACGCCAGCGGTTTTGCTCGGGATCAACGAAATCAGGGCTGTTGGGGTCCAATGTCTGTCTGGTGCGGTTCTGGCGGCGCTGATGGACGACGAGGCCAGCGAGGCCAATGGCGGCGACACAGCCAACACCAAGACCCACACCGAGACCGAGGGCATTGTGCGAATTTTGATCATTGACGGACTGGCCAGCGGGCGAATTGACATTGTTGCTCGTTCCAGCATCCGGGGTTGCGGCCGACGCTGCCTGGACGGACGGATTGCTGTTAGGGGACGCAAAAGCGTCGGTGGGCGTGGATGCAGCAGCATCACCGCCATTGCCACCGGCATTGGGGTCATTGTAGGTGGTGGTGGTGGTAGGATTGGGTTCCGAATACGCCTGGACACCATCATCGCCGCCATTGCGATGACCGCTGGAGCCGTGGGTGGGCTTGGCGTGCTTGGTAGTGGTCGTGGTCGTAGTGGTCGTTTTCTTTGTCGCAGCATGGTGCTTCGTGGTGGTGGACGTGGTATGGTGCTTTTTCGCGTGTTTTGTCGTCGTGTGGTGCTTGGCGCCATGGTCGGGCGATTGGTGCTTCTTTGGACCATGGTGGGACCAAATCACCGTGGTGCTACATACAACGGTGGTCGCGGGCGAGGGTGTGTGATGATGGTGCGTCGTTGGTGTGGGCTTGACGTGCACCGTCTTTGTGTGGCACACCGTCTTTGTCGTGGGATGCTTGTGGTGATGGCGCGAGGGGGTCGGGGTCGCATGATGGTGCTTTGTCGTCGTTGTCGTCGCGTGCGCTATAAAAAATGTAAAAAAAAAAAAAAGCATCAGAATCCCTGACACCATCCGTTGGCACGCCTTGCGCCCCCCCCTTTTTTTTGCGCGTTTTACCTAATCCAAGGCACGCCTGGCATAGCAAGACGACAAGGAAAAGTAAAAAGGAGCGGTGAGGGTGAATCATCAATGCATCCACTAGAAAACTTGAAGGAAGCGCAAGAAAAGGATGGTCAAAGAAAAAAGAACGGAGGGGGGGGGAAGGGGGAAAAAAGGGCAAGTAAAAGGATGAAAAATGAGAGAAAAGAAGACTAGAAAAGAAAAAGGGCACAATGAACGTGCAATGCCTCGTCTCTCTCATTTCATTATTGATCTGGTTTGGTTCCCCGCCAGCAGGTACATTGTGTGACATTGCATGGCCACAACCTAAAAAATCCCTGCACACGCAATCACGCACACAAAAACACATGGCAAGCAACACAAACATCAACCCTGTCCGCGCGCGCGGGTGCGCGTTTGGTTTGCCCGATAGATGCCAACTGAGCAGCCTAAAGAAGCAATAGTGCGATGATTTTTTTGCAAGGACGCGCAAACCGCGTTTTCAAGCTAGTTTCGCTTTCTGTCTGATGATTTTTCACGATTTCTTTTTTTAAAACAATGATGAATCTACGATTTTTTTTTATTTTGGCCCATGGATGCGGGCCAAGAATAATAAATCAACAAAAATAAACGCAATCAGGATTTCCTTAATGGTGGTGGTCGTGCTCGGAGCCGACAAAGTCCATCTTGAAGACGCAGCCGCACTCGGGGCATCGATCGTGTTCGTGGGTCTTGTCCAAGTTGATCCAGATGGTGTCGTGCGATTCGACGGGGAAACCTGATACAATAAAACAATGAGCCATTTCCTTTTGTCATGGTGCAGATGGCGCGCCCCAATGGACGAATGGACGAATTGACGGCGCCTTTTTTTTTTTTCTTTTTTTTTTTTTTTTTTTTTTTTACCAGTGCAGCCGACGAAACGGATGGGGTCGTGGGACTTAACGACGATGGGCTCCTTGACGGAGCCAAGGTGAGTCATGTGGAGGGGCTCAACGTCAAACAATTCGCGGCCCTCGAGCTTGGCCAACAATTCCTGGCGCTCCAAGCCGGTGGCCTGTTCGAGATCGGTGGGCACAGTGCCATCAGCAGCACCGGGACCGAAGCTCTTCTCGGCTTCATGAGACACGGCATTGGCTAGATAAAACACAAAGCGTATCGGTGAATATCAGCCTTTTGCGCAAATGAGGCTCTTCTTACACAGGCGAGCGCCGGCAACAGAGAAGGATCGAAGAGCGGGGCGCGCGGCCATGGGGGCGGCACGGAGAGCAGCACGGCGAAGAGCAAACATGGTGAGTTAGTGTAAGCAAAGGAAAAAAAAGTGAAAGAAAAAAAGGCTTTGTTTTGTTTTCCCTGTCAGCTCTCTTTTTTTTTGCGATTCGCCCAATGGTTGTCCGTACCCCTACACAACGTTGTCGGGGCCGGTCACTTTTGATTTCAGGCGCCGCCAAGATGGCTGCCTTTTTCGGCATTGGATGCAAAAAAGCGCGCCTTTTGGGCGAACACGCCATTATTTCCATCTTTTTGATGTTTTTTATGTTGTTTAAAATGTGGGTCATCAAAGTATCAAGGAAAAAAACCATAAATAATTAAAAAAGGTATCATCAGGGTCAAATAGCGCGCCCATGGGACCAAAAAATAGCGGAAATGACGGGATTCACGAGCAACAGGACGACTTTTGAGGGCTGGGATCATCGGTCATTTGCATGGACGATGCCACGCGCTTTCTATCTCGAGGGGGTAAATATTGCTTGCGATCGACCAGCGTCCTTGTCAATGTCAGGAACAAATCATCGATTTTGCCTACAAAAAGGAGACCGAGATGAAGCCCCCACTTTTTTTTTTTTTTTTTTTTTTTTTTTTTGGGCGCGTGTTGCACTTCGTCTTACCATCATCTTCCTTTGCCGAAACCTCGTACACCAAGGTTTCTGGGCCGAGGACGCGCGTGACATATTCCCGTGCCTGATCAAGCGTGACTTCTCGGCGAGGCTCCAAATCCGACTTGTTCCCAATGACGACCATGATCAATTCGTCGTTCATGTTCCGTTTAAGCTCTACCGAGAAACAAAAAATGAGATTGGAAAATGATGTCACTCGCCCTTTTTTGCTATTTTCTTTTTTTTCACTTTTTTCGCCTTTTTACCCTCGACCCACGAGTGCAATTCCTGGAAGCTCTCCTGAGAGGTGATATCGTAGACGAGCAGCGCGGCCTGTGCACCTCGATAATACAGCTGGGACATGGCTCTAAATCGTTCTGTCGCGAAATGGGAGGGTAATGTGGGATGAATTGGTGCCACCCTTTTTGTTCTTTGTTCTTTTTTCTTGTCCTACCTTGGCCAGCTGTATCCCAAATTTGGAGGCGCACCTTGCAATTGTCCACGGTGCTAAACCGTAAAGAAAAAGAAGCCTGTCAGTGGCACCAATGTCGCTTTTTTTGTCATCCATTCTTCGTGTTTGTGCCGTCAGGCTGGCGCGCAAGACCCTTTGGATGCATCTCATGCTCGAGCACATCGCGATCGCATATAGGAGGTCGAGCTGGCCATGCGGATGTGAAACAAAAGAGGAGGAGCGCGTGCCGCACACGCGCAAAAAGGCGGTCAAAAAGTAAAAAGCAAAAAGTAGCACTTACAGCTTCTTTGTCATAAACGAGGCGCCAATAGTTGACGTTGAATTCGGCGCAAACGTCTTGTTGATATAGCGCACCACTAGCGACGTCTTGCCGACGCCTGGAAAACGACAAAAAAAGAAAAGAAGTTAAAAAAATTCAACGGCTATGTTGCCATCCCGGTTCGTTTTACCTTGACTACCGAGAACCACTACTTTGGCCTCTAGATTCGTAGCCCACGAGGTATTCATATCGTTGATAAAAGGTGCGAGTGAGTGTGAGTGTGTGTGGCGTGCACAACGTAAAAAAGGGCGAGAAAATAAAAAAAAAAGAAGAAAGAGAAGGGGGGAAAAATAAGGGGGAAAGCCCGCCCCCCCCAAATAAAATAAATGCGCAGGCCGATCCGCGCGCACGCTCAGCACCCTGCTTTTTTTTTCTTATTTTTTTTATTTTTTTCAATTTTTTTTTATTTTTGAGCCCAACAAGCGGCCTTTCCGGTGCTGCATTGTCTGCATGACATTTGAGGAGAACAAGGGGAAGCGCATTGAAGCAAAAGGGGCGGCGAGCGACCAAGGAGGGCGGATTTTTATTAGGATATGTATGATTGGATGGGATTTAACATAGCATTGGGCGCGCTTACCCGCCAGGGAAGGGCCAATTTTGCCGCCTTTCATTGCACCAGATCCCGTTTGCGGTTGTGGTGTTTCACGCGCCACGAGTGCTCTCCGTGTTTCAGGCCCGCTCGCAATTCGCGCAGCACATGGTCAAACGCGAATCCAGGCTCGTCCAGCGACGGCGTCAATGGCCGGTCGTGATCCGCGGCCAGCGCAAGGCTGCCAATGGACGTCGATCGCGAGTGGTTCGTCATGGTCGACGTGCTTGAAAGAGACGGCGATGCCGGCATGTCCACAGCCTTGGGTACCACTTTTTTCACGCGCTGCGACTCTTGCTGCTGACGCTTCAATGCACGCTCACGTGCCTCTTGGATCTCCACCTTGGCTTTCTGTGGTGCGCGTATAAAATAAAAAAAAAGCCATGAATATCGCCCCGATCAGCCTTTGTTTCTCCTTTTTTTTGCTCTTTTTTACCTCAAAGGTGCTGACAAATGTCTGCAGCGTGGCAAAAAAGACCTCGGCCTTGACTGTCGCGGGGTCCTCGCCAAAGTAAATGATCACAGACCGCAACTGGTCCTCAATGTCCTTGGTCATCTTGGTCAAATTCGTCACAATGGGCTCGGCTTCAATGAGGAATTCCTGTACAACGAGAAATTAAAAAAAAGTTGGCAAAACACGTCGTGCTAATGGCTCCAGTCTATGCCTTTTTACCTCCATGGCGTCTGTAAATCGGTCGATTTGCAGCACGTTTGACGCGTTTCGCCGCTTGTGCAAGGCCAATTCCTCCTTGATTTGCACAAGGCTGGTTTGAAGTGCGTGCACAGAGGCAAACAAGGTGGCAGGCGACACTAGAAAAAAAAAGCGCGTCAATCGGCTGGCCAATGCGTCCAGTAAAGCAGAAAAAGTGCGTTACATTTGGCTGCAGTGGCAAGGTGTCTGAAATCGTCCTTGAAATTGACGAGGTCGTCCTCTGACCGGGACAAAAAGTGCACCAGATAGTGCAGTAATGTTGGCAAGTTGCGCACGCCCTCGCCTTCGGCACGGGTATCGCGCATCTGCAGAAAAAAAAAATGAAAAAAAGGATTAAATCAGCCATTATTTTTTCACCGCACAAAAGTGGAAAGAACGCCCTCACCTTGAGCAGTGCGTCCAAATGAAAACCTTGCGCGTCACCTCGGATAGTGTGGCCATTAAGATAATTCCCAATGGCAAGGATGGTTTTCAGCACCCATTTGAAGCGCTCGCCGTGGCGCAGCTCATCAATGGCGTACAGCAGCGTGTCAAGATCAGGGGCAATCTCTTGGAGCTCCTGCTGGAACTTGCGCCGGAAGATCATGCAATTAAGACGTTCAGACAGGCGCGGAATGTACATAATCTGCAAAAATCATAATAAGAAGAATACACGTCAATATGAGGCGCACCAGAAAAAAAAAAGCTCTTTTCCAGGTTGTCACTTGCCGCCTTGAAGAACCGCTCGGCATCGCCGAGACGATCAATGTCGCCGCTGTAGCCATTAATAATTTCAATTTCCTCCTTTGTGGGAATGTAGTGCCGGATGGCCATGAGGTGGTCGATTGTCAGTCGCTGGTCATCAATGTTCCAGATGGCATCACGAATCTCCGGGTACGACAGCTTGATTCGCGCCAGGGTGACCGCTAAAAGAAAAAGAAAAAGATTAACAATGCCGTGTTTGCCGCTTTTCACGTTTGATGAGACGGCTTACCGATATTATTGGCACGATTAAACTCGAGGAGCGTGATTTTTGCCTGCTTCTTGATGGCGGCCATCCTGGCATCGCCAGATGTCGGCTTGGTGACGGGCGCCTTTTTGAATAGGCGTTCCAATTCGTCCGTGTCAATGTCCACGGTTTCGTCGGCCTGCTGCGGCGTCAATTCCTTCCAAATGGTATGGCCAATGCGATCAACAGGGAGCTTGGACCAAAAGAATTGCTGCATGAATTGTAATAAAAATAATTGTGTCAGAACGCGACATTCTCTTTTTTTTTTCTTTTTACCTTCATAGTGATACTGGTTGCCATGGCATGATAGTCGCGTGAAGCCGAGGCGAGATCGTGGAATTGGGCGTGTGTGGGCGACGTGATATTATTTTCGTGCAATGATTGCAAAGAGGGGAAGTACAAGTTGAGTGCGAGAGGATGCAGGTACTTTGATTTGCGCGCTTGCTCACGTCGGCGTGAATTGGTGTTTTTGCGGCGAATGGGTGCATCTGAAGCTTGGATTTCGGTGGATGTGGACGGCGCTGGAGGGGGAGGAGGAGGTGGTGGTGGTGGAGGAGGAGGGGGTGGGGGAGGCGGCGGTGTGGGTGGTGCGGCGCGTGGCGAAACGGGCGTCAATGGCATTTCGGCTCGCAATTGCTGCTGCTTTTGCCAGTCGTGGCGTTCGTGCTCGTGTTGCTGCTGCATGGCGATGATTTTGCTGTCTTTTTCCTTGACTTTCATCAGCAAATCGTTTTTCTCACGGCGCATCTTGGTCATTGTCTCCTCACACGTGTGCAGCGTGTTGCGCAGCTCGACAACCAGATTTCGCAATCCCTCCACGTCCTCCAACGTGGTTGGCTCTTTTTTGCCGCCGTCATGCGCGCCATCGGCCCCGCCCTTAACCATCCATTTTTCCAAAGGGAGTTTGCCAACAATCGGCTGACTCGATTGCAGAAATTGCACAATGAGGCTGGGTAGCTCGGCTAGATGAAATCCCAAAAAAAAAAAAATGGAACGCGTGTGTCAATTTTGCCCGCGACGCCGCAGCCACGTGTCATATGGGTTTTTTCAGTTTTTTTTTTTTTTTTTTTTTTTGTAGTTTTTACCATTGGATTGGCAGGTGGATAGCGTGGTGGTCAGCATGCGGAAGATGTTCCACGTATCCATAACCAACCTGAAGATGAATTAAAAAGAAATTGATGAGGAGAACGAGAAAGAGAAAGAGAAAGAGAAGAAAAAAAAGGGAAGAATGAGCAAGACAATGTCTCCCTTGAGAGTGTCATCTCCTTTTTTTTTCACAAATGCTCTCGCGCTTTGCCACCCTCCCTACATCACACGCTCTCATTTTTTTTTTTTTTTTTTTGTGTTGGTGTGTTACAACAAGGCGCATATTTACCCTTTGTCTTGTTTCATTTTGGCTTGTCCCCATTTAAGGCATTCCCAAAGCGTGTCGACTGCCAAATAATAGATCTCGGGGTCGTCGCTGATCCCTTTCAGGCTAGACAAAATCAGATCGTCCGAGTTTCTAGCAAAAAAAAAAAAAGGAGAATGTTAATGTTTTACAACATGTTTTGCTACAATGGCCCCATTCATGTGTCGCAAACGAACGCGACACGTCACTGTGCACGCGTGCGCAGCTGCAGCACTGGAGGGGGTTGCATGTTCTAGATGTCTTACTGCCAGATGCTTTGTCGTTTGTGGCTTTCGACGGTCTGGATCAAATCCTCGTCCGTCTGTTTTTCATCCAGGTATGCCTTTATATGATCATGCACGGGCTTGGGGCACGTTGATTGTTTGCGCACCACCTATTCACGGCCCAATGCCAAAAAAAGGAGTCAGTGCACGCACTTTTACAATGAAGCTCCCTATTTTTTTTTTATGTTTTCTGGAGCGACATGTTGCCATTGGGCGTCGGGGTGGAGAGGGGGGAGGTGGGGTTACCTTGAAATAAGCGTGGAGGCCACGACGGTCCAGCTCTGAGCGCAAGCCGCCGCGTGCTTCAATGCTTTCAGATGAATTGACAATGGCATGAAAAAATTTAAAGGTGTTTGCAATAACGTCCCAGATGCCATCGGGCACGGTGCGGAGCTGCAACGCGCTGACGCTCTGCATCAGTCGCTCAAAACGGTATTTTTCCCCGGGCACATCCGAAAATGCCTGGAGCACTAGTTCATACGTCGTGTGCGACGCGTCACAGAAGCGCGCGAGAAGATCCAGCGATTGATGCGCAATTCTTGCTGCAAGGGTTACATCCAGCGTCGGCATGGCCTGATCGTCGTCGTCGGACGCGTTTGGAGCCGCGGACGCGTCGGACTTTTGTGCCATTGCCACGGGCTGCGGGCCAAACACCGCAACCACCAGATCAAAACTGATAAACAGACACCCCAGCACATGGTGCATTAGACTTGGCCGCACCACCTGCCAGTCCAACTAGAGAGCAATGTACCAATTGCTTCTTGTCAGCGCTCCAAAAGCAAAGAAAAAGAAAAAAGGGGAAAAAAAAGAACTTACGTCCGATGCCCTGAGCAGGCCCAAAATACACTGGATACACTTGAGAATACACAATTCGTCCGTCTTGGTAGACCATTGCGTCGGTCTTTTCCTTTTTTTCGATAGAAACAGGAGCATTTGGATGAGAATTTGCCTTTTTCCCCACACAAAATCACATGGTTTGCTTTTTTTCTTTTTTTACTTTTTTTGACGCGCGTCGTGGCACTTTTTTTTCATATTTTTACTTACTTTTTTGTGCGCGCATTGATGCGTTCCAAAACCTGTTCCAATGCAGCCAAGCCGTCATGGCGCCGTGCGACAAATTCGTGAATCCATGCCGGCGAACATGTGGTAAGGAAAGCTTGCAAGGAGGAGAGCTGACGAAGCAATTGCTCGGACGTCAAATTCCTATATTCGGCAATACGTGGTGCGTGGGTGTTCAGTGTCTTCAGGAGCAGCCGGCGAAAAGGGTCTCCTTTTTTTTTTTTTTTTTTTTTTTTATACCTTTGTCGCAAACGCTCAACAAAAGCATAGGGACTATGGCGGCTGTCGCGATGCGAGGACTTTTTATCGTCGGGTTTTGCGATCCATGCCGCGAGCATGGAAGCGTCTTTTTTTGAAAGTGTGCTCATGCTGTAGGTGGTCGGATTGGCGGCTTGTGGTGCATTTGGCACGGGTGTGTCGATCGGAATGGCGTGTACGAGCGAGGATCGCGGTTTTTTGGCTGCATTGTCGAGGAGGAGCCAAGCGTCGGCGGCCGCGGTATCGTCGGCATTCTCGGCGTCGTGCTTTTGGTGCGCAAGCGCATTAAATTCGACAATCATGGACCCGACGCGCGATTGGACGTGGCTCGCGTCTTTTAGATTGCGACGGCGGAATTTATAGTTGGCCGCGCGTTTGTCCAGACTTGGAGGGGGGCTGGGCAGCGCCGCATTGGACGTCGATGGCGTCGTATTTAGTTGCAGTGCCTGCGTTGATGACGAAGACGTCGGCACTGGAGATGGCCGTGCTGACCATTCGTTGTCCGCATTTTGTAACGTGTCCTAAAGAAAAGAAAAAAGCGCGTCACGTAAGCCCTTTTCAATATTTTTTTTAGTTTCGTGCGTTTTACAGGCGGATTCGTGTGATCAGCAATTGTTGGCTCGTCCATCAGGGGGATCTGGCGATTCGATTTTCCGAGCCAAGTGGGTAAAAGATGCTTGCCAAATCGGGCAGAGGTGCTCGGTCGCAAGGATGGTTTGAAAGGAGGGTCGTTGCTGGCTTTTGCCGGCGGCTGTGTCATATCAATGGACATGGTGGAGCCCGAGCGACGAAACGAGTGAGTCGCTGGGTTATTGGACGGCGCATGAAGTGGAAAATTCACCATGGCGTCGGGCTTTAAAGGAAAGGAGTGTGTGTTTTTTGTTTACGCGCCGGGTCGCCGTAAAAGAATCAAGGGCAATAGGTTAAAAAGAAGGAATGAAGGGAAGGAATGAAAAAAAAAATGAGTGAAAGAGCAATGTTTAATGGGAAATCGAGCGCCTGTTTTTTTTTTTTTTCTCTTTTGCTTTCTCAAAGAGGGGGAGGGGTGAAAAGGAGAACGAGATGGGCCAAGACAATGACTTTTTTCAAGGTTCCCCTTATTTTTTTTGTCATGCAAAGAAGATCCAGCTGGTGATGTGGATTCAACGCATCCCCTGAAAAGATCACGATTTTCAAGATTAGCTTGAGCTGGCGCGTGAAACACGCCATTTGAGATGTCATTGGTCACATACCCCCTTTTTTCTCTTTACCATGATGGACAGAGTCCCCCTTCCCGCTGGTTGCTCTCTCCAAAAAAAAAAAATATCAAGTGGGCCCTGAGTCTTACCACCTTTGCCATGGTATCCCTCCCTATTGTCTCTATTTTCAATTAAAATCAGCAAACTTGCAAGTGCTTTTCCATCTTTGCAACACGATGCTGCGCGCGTGTCTCCCACACTCACTTCCCCCCGCTTCCATCCAAATTTTAGTAAACAAAAAGAGATGCCACTGCCAAAAAATAAACCATGCACGCCTGTTGTTTACTTGGCTATTTTGTTGGATTGTTCATTGGTTAGAATGACGAGAACTTTTTATGATATGCATATCATAGGCAAGGCTTTTTGCTGCATGAAATGCCCAATGAGTTGCTGTAAAAAGCAAGAGACACCGAGGAAAACCTAAAAATTTTAAAAAAATGGTGATGAAATGCAATTCCTCTATTTCAATTTGCTTTTTATTAAGGTAGCAGGGCGATCTGACATGCAATCGACATGATCATCGAGACAATTCTCCATCGTCTTTGAGGTTTCCCGATATTTGGCTGGGCATATGTCGAGAACAAATCGGGTGAGGTATTTTTCAATTCATTTTACTATTTCGTCTTATGAAATCGCCATCTACAAGGAATCAAAGTCCCTGAGTCGACACATACGAGTTTTCCCGTTTAAATGAGCCCAGTCTTGCACCATTGCAATTGCTATTTGGCTCGCAATGACGATTTTCAAAAACGACGGATTTTGCAAGGGGTACAGTCGATTCACGGAAATTAGTAAAATTTAGGTTCTCAGATCGCCGCGCCATTCAACCATATGATAAACGGACCTCATTCACTAAAGAAAACCAACTAAAAGCCAGGGATCCATTGACTGGTTTTGGCGAAAAATGCATTTTATGTATTATTTTCGGCCCAAGGTCATCTCAACGAAAAATGTCTGCATCTCCGAAAAACAAATAACATCAGCAAGAGCGTAGCTTGTTACGTACGTGGACATCAGTGATCGATTAAAAAAGTGATTTTTTGGCACGCCTGACGCCATTTCACAATCATAGGCATTTTTCGACGCGTCAAAAACCGCGCTTGACGTCGATTTTCACGCGCCTGTTGCTAGTCAAATCTATGAACGTATGTCTGACTTGCCCATAGATGCGTGCGAGCGGCTCTATGGACGCGTTTTTCCTGTGCAATTCGCATTTGAAATTAAATCGAAAACCGCTCATTGTTCGTTCACCAACATTTACAGTACCATAATCTTTTTATTTCTTTTTCCTTGGTTTCACCCCGCCCATTTTCTTGTGGGTAAGTTTGGAGCAATTCTGGAGATCCATTTTTCGGCTTTTGATTTGGGATCCTGGTTATGGCTAATTTTGGATTTGCGTGTAGAGCTCTTCCGACTGCAGCAAACGTGCCACTGAACGACGCCACTAGGTTTCTAGCCTTGCCATTTTTACATTACGGCGCGTATCGGCTTGAGTAGTGATTCATTGTCAATTGTTCCCTTTATTTGACGGTAAAAATCTTAGTGTCATAATGGCAGCCTGGATAAACATGTTTGATCCATAAAATATTTGAATCAAGTGATAATTGGCATGGAAATCGAACCGACTCAAGCTCTCTCTTTCGATGGTCAAATTAGTGAAAGCGTGCGGGTACAATACAAAATCAGCAACTAATACATTTGAGGTGCCCCTCGGGCCGATAGGTCGCGTCGTAGCCGCATATTTGGCCAAATAGCAAGTTGAGGTTCCCTTTTTTCGGTGTGTCTCTTTTGAAGCGTGTTTAAATGGTTCCATATTTGAACCAATTGATGGCGAATACAAAGCCGCATTGATTTAGGGTCTGATAGTCGCGTGCGATGCCATAAAAACAGAGATCAATCATCGCATCTCAGTTGTACGCGAGAAAAGACGCTAAAATCCCAATCGCATAAACCTGAAGACAGCTTCCTAGAGCCCATTATCTCAAAGACTTAGTGGCGCTGGGTGCGGTGGATGAATGACGTCGGAATATGATTTTTTGACACGCTACAAGCGTGTAAAAATAAAATAACAAGCAAAAGTAGATGTACGCATCCTGTGTGCTGTCTGATTTGACCAGATTTGGACGCTTTGCTTCGCGTTGTCACTTTTTGCTCACTTTTTACACAATGTGTTGTTGTGGACAGCGCAAAAAATCGAAACAGAGTCAGAAAAAGCTATAAAATAGTTCTTTTCTTGACTGCCTCGAACACTGGCAGAGTAAGTACCACGTTGGCAGGGCAGCCGTCAGTCGCGTGGAGTCGTGTTGTGCTCTGGTCAGCGATGCACCACGGAAGAAGAAAGACGAAAGAAGAAAAATAAACAACGTTGGTCTCATCATTCCCAAAAAGAATGGCCATTTAATCCCCTGCAGTGTCTTTTTTCATCCTTTCCGCCATCACTTTTATGCCAATGCCTTCACAAGAACGCCAACGCGTCAAAAAAAGAGAGAGACAAAGCCAAAAAGGGAAGCGGCGATGGACTGCGGCAGGCTGGCAAGCTTGCACAACAGATCTTGGGGCGATTCTTTTTTGGTAGATGTTCAATTCAAAGTTCAAGAGCCGAGGAAAAAAATGTTGGACCTCGAAGATCGACTTTTTGTCATGGATGTTTGGACCTGAGGCTGCTTTTCGCGAAAATTGCATTTTTTGCTTCAATCTTTTTGAAATTGCACGTGTGTACGCATACTTGGCTTGATGTTGCAAAAACGTAATTTGAGCTTGCAATCTCGTCTTGTTTACGAGCGATTGGCCTTCAAAGTGTCGCAGGTCACGTGACACATTTCTCCAATTGGCCACAGCGGGTGAAATGCGGATTTTGTCAACTCTGGAGCAGAATTATCGTTCATGTTAGCATACATTAATCGCCAGAACCCGTCTCATTTGCTAGTTTTATCCGGCTGCCGTGATGGGGCTTTCGATGCAGCGACAATACGTGAAGAAAGAGACTAATACACTAGAAAAAAAGTCCTTTATGAGGGGCTCTCGACGGATGGCAAGTCAGCTCGTGACAAATGGACCACACTCTTTTTTGACATTTTTATTGGTTTCTCTTTGCGGGTTCTCTGGTGTACATGTTTGGGTTCTGGAGACCATATTCTTCGATTTCTATTTGACAGCTCGCCACGACTAAAGCATGATTTTACAGTGTGGTGCGCGATTGACGCGTCGCATGGCGGTTTGGGCCCATGATTTACGAAAAAGGCAACTCAGGTCCCGCAGTGAAGTCGCTGCGCACACCTTTAAAGGCGACAGAGCCCTATCTTTTCTCTTCTTTTTTTTCGCTTTTCTCTGCTTTTCCATATGGCGTTCCGCGTCAAGATACCCCAAGACTCGCTTAAAGGTATTTAAATTTTCTGTTGGCTTGCAAACAGCGCTGAAACGCTCTTTTTTTTTGTGCAGCGTTTCGCACCAGCCTCGAGGCAATCCACCGATTTGGCGACGAATTGCACTTTGAAGCCAAACGTGATCAGGTAAACGACAATCGACCTGCCTACACGCCCTTTTTTTTCGCACGCGCTGACGCTTCCGGTTTCCTGGTGGGAGGGTAGCTTATCATGTGGACCATCAACCCGTCCATGACGGCGCAAGCTGTTGTGCGCCTTTCGCCGCGTTTGTTTGAAGAGTACAAGATCAAGCGCCAGGGCACCGACACCGTGTGCTGCCGCGTGTTGACCAAGGTAAACATTCAATACGTGTGTTGGTGTAGAAATTGATGGTTTACTCTTGGAAAAATAGACATTGTATAAGATCATCAAGCGCAATCAGTCGGGCAGTGTGCAGCACATGGAGCTGCAAATGAAGACAACGGAGTCTGCCGGTGGCGAGGCTCGTGACCATCGCCTAAATGTCAAATTCGTGTTCCAGAGCGGTAAAGACCACGCGAAAATGGACACAAAACGCGAAAAATGGCAAAAACGCGAAATTTTGACGCATTTTTTCATTTTCCAGGGGTGACCAAGACACATTCGCTGTGGTACCAGGAGGACGACGTGACGCAGGTGCTGTTTGACAAGTCGAGGCTAGCACACGAGCTGACGATCGACCCTGGTTTGCTGCTGGACAGCCTCATCCACATCCACCCGCAGATCCAGGATGTGTCGCTCATCTTTACCACCGACACTGTATATCTCAAGACCTCGTGGGACGAGTCTGTCATTCGGCCGGGTACGATTCACTGGGCTTGCGCGGCGTCAATTTCTGTGGAAGTCTTGTTTTTCTCATTTTTTTCATTTTTCGTTTTTGGTAGGTGGCAAGCCTTTTCAAAGCAATTTCAAGTTTGCGCGCTCCGACTTTATGACGTGTCGCGTCAATGGCGCTCGGCATATCACGGTCGCTGTCAAGGAATTCAAGGTAAAAGGAGAGAAATGGATGCGTCGCGCACGGTGTACTGATACATTTTTTTTTCTTTTTTGCTCATGCATTCAGGCCGCTCTTGTCTATGCGGTGGACGCTTGCTCTTCTCTGCGCGCCAAATTTGGTGATCCGGGCGCGTACGTACCCGTCAATCGATAAAAGAGGATGAAATTGACGCGTTTTATTATTTTTTTTGGACAGACCTGTCGTTTTCACGATCAATGAATCTGGTCTTGTCCATGCAGATCTTGCGGTCATGGCACAATTCAACGGCGACAGCACATCGCAGGCTTCGGACGGCCATAGCATCAACAATGGCTCGGTGATCTCGGGGGAAAACAGCTGTACGGCCAGGTGGTTTCTTCCTTATTTTTTTTTTTTTTTTTTTTTTTGTGTGTGTGAAATAGCATCTCACGTGTTTATTTTTTTTTTGGGGTGTGCAGTCATGTCGCGAGGCGGATCTCACCAACCGAATGCGGCACCGCATCCTGCGCCAATGCCCGCTGCCGCGCCTCCGATGGCGTCGCAGCATCAGCAATCGCGCGGTCGTCGATCGCAGCAGCAACAGCAGCAACAACAGCAGCAGCCAAAAGAGGCTCAAGTGCCGACGCGCCGCGTGCAGGAGGCCAATGCATCGCGGTCGCCCGTGCGCAGATCACCAGCACCTATTGAAGCAACCAGAGCACGCGATGCTTCCCCACAAAGTCCATCATGGTCACGCGACTCTCGTGACGCCGATCCTCAGCCTAGCCTTGGCTCCTTGCATCAACTGACTCTGTCGTCATCCCTCTCGGGCAATCCGCCATCTCCGCCGCGCGCAGATCTTCATGCCGATCAAGGCCACCGCCCTCCTCTATTGCCAACCCAATTGCAGCGACACGACCGCGACGACGATGCTACCACCGATGAGGATGAGCAGCTCTTTGAAGAACAGCCGCCACAGGTAAAAAGAAAAAGAGAAAAAAGAGAGAGAGAGAAAAAAAAAAGAGAAGAACATCCAGGGGGCGGGCCATCCATTGGACGCCAATTTGGAGCCCATTGGGACACCAAAATGGAACCAATGGTGATCAGATGATGACGCGCTTTGCTAATTTCCCACTCGTTTCTTTTTGCATCATAGCGCAAGAGAAGATTTTTTTCTTCAAACTAAAATAAAAATCTATAAAAGGATGGATCCAGCTTTTTTTTTCCCTCCCTTTTTTTTTTTTTTTTTTTTCTCTCTCTTTCTTTACCTCCTTGTTTGCTTCCCACACGCATTCTCGCTCTTTCCCCCCATCACACGCATTTTTGCCCACAGGAACATATCGATCGTTTTTCCTTTTGTTCCTTTCACGAAAAAGCGCGTTTAATCCCTCCCCCGTCAACCCCGTCCCATTTCTCGATCCCCAACTTTTTTCTCTTCTTTTTTTGTAATCTTATGACCCAAGGGAAAGCCTCGAATCGACGTTCTTGGTTTGGTTTTTTCGGCAAAAAGAAGAATCATGTGGACACAACCGTGGAAAAAAAGACCACGAAAGCCACGCGTGTCGCTGGGCAACAGCAGCAGCAGCACCCGCGTGAAGCGCAGCGCGCGGCAGATGAATCCGTTGAACCAGGCCAGTCGGCCACGGCGAGCTCTAGCCACAGCCATGCGTCGACTCAAAGTTTGGACGCGCACGCAGAGAAGCAAGCTCTCGCTCAGACGCCCGCGCGTCAACAGGAATCGGTGGAGATTGTAACGCCCGCTGCCATTGTCCCACCCGCCGTCACTACCGACGACATCATCTCGTCTTCCCCCGATCCATTGGACACCGACGAGGCCACCCCCGCCCTCAAGCAGTGCCTCGATGATGATGCCAATTTACCATCCACTCAGCAAGAAAAAATCAATTCCCAGGAGCCAGTGGAGTCTCCGATGCCCAAAGACCAACCTGTTGTCACAAAGGTAACAGGATCATGCGCCCAATTTTTTTATATTTGTGGAGACCGGAGTCGGGTGACGGAACGGGACGGGGAGGGGGGGGCAGAGAGAAAAGGGCACGCGCCATCGATCGTTTTCAAGAATGGAGGCTCTCCCTAAACCTTTTTTTTATGTGTAATCTTTCAGATTGTCTGGGCCCATGGCGGCGACCAAGTGTTTTTGACTGGCACTTTTGATAACTGGCAAAGTAAGTGTGTGTGCCTCCTATTGCTATGGCATCAATTAGCAGGCAGAATACGATGGGGAGACGCGCTGACGCTTCTTTTCCTCCTCAGAATCCATTGAAATGCAAAAACAAGACGATAACACTTTTGCTCATGAGCTTTCGTCCCCCGCTGGCGTACCCGTTCAATACAAGTTTGTCGTCGATGGCGTGTGGAAGTGCGACGACAACCTGCCAACCCAAACCGATGCAGGTAAGCCCTGAAAACAAGAAAAAAAAAAAAAAAAAAGAGCGCGCCCCATAGCCAACTTTGCCATTGACTTAACCCTACGCTTGCCACCTCTTCCCCTCCCCCCCTTTTTTTTTTTATCACAGACGGCAACATGAACAACTGGATCAGTGCATAGTATTCAAAATATGTTTTATCCCTACGTTTGTAATGAATAAATAAGAAATGGTCTAATACTACAATTGAGGATGCATGCGCAAGGGAGAAAACAAGGGAATGGGAATGGGAATTACATGCTATAAGGAAGCAAAAGGCGGGCAAAAGTGTACAACGTTGTAAAAAGGGGGAAAAAAGACCCAGTCTTTTTTTTTTTTTTTTTTTTTTTTTTTTTTTGGTGAGATGCTATGATGAAGAATGGGCGCCTTGGGAGTACAGGACGGCGAGGACAATGATGGCGATAATAAGCAAGATGCTGAAGCCCAGAGACATGAAACGATTGAGTATTTTCCACCTGCTTGCCATTTTTCCCGCTTTGCGGCCCGAATGCCGAGGAAAGATGGCGCCAATCCACCACAACGGCGGAAGCACAAAGCCAAAGACAAAGAGGAACATGCCAATGGACACGAGCCCATCGTCCTGGTCCATCGACCACCAGGGCCGGTCGTATGACAAATGCGCGTCGTCCATGGCGGCTCTCGTGGACGCGTACGCGAATCCAGCGGTGCCATGCGCCTGCTGCTGCTTGGTCTGGTCGCCATGGATCACGGCCCATAATGTGCTCGGATTCTCTGGATCGTATGAGGATGGCAATGGCGGCCGTGGCGACATGGAAGCTGGGGATGCGCGTGATGGGTCATTGTTCTCGAGCTGCAGCTTGGCTTTGAGAATATCGGCATCCTTTTCGAATTGGTGGTCGATGTAGTCATGAAACGACTCGTCGGGCGACGACGGATGGATCACCACGGCATTGCTGGGCATCTGCGAAACAAGCGGAGGCATCGGTGGCGGTGTCGCCACGCTATAATTGCTCGGCGTCGACGCTCGCTTTGTCGACGTCTCCCCGCGTGACGACTGAAACGACACAGGCGTCGTCGATCGAACAAGGTTCTCCGCTACTTGATACACGTGAAAGTCGTCCATATATAAGAAAGAAAAAGAAAAAGAGGCAAATAGATATGAAAAAGAACGAAAGGAAGGGGGGTTAAAAAATAAAAAGAGGTGTGTGTGGGGGAAAAGCAAACGAGGCTTGGTATCAAAACTACAACAACGACAACAACAAAGAAAAAAAAGAAAAAGAAAAAGGATGGTGACACACGCCCATCATCAGCAATTTATTATTTTTGGCGCCCCCCTCCTTTTTTCAACCGCCACCCATCCCAGGTGCAACGTGATCCATTTCCAGGAACGGTGCTGATCACAAATGACCGCTGATCGCCTCGACGTTTAAGCTGCGCTGCGTCTTTTTATTACGAAAACGGGGGCAACAAAAAAAAAAAAAAAATCAAAACAGACAACAAATCAATGCATAAAGGGGAAGAATGAATGGAGAGTGAGAGGGGGGGGGAAAGCGTCGTCTCAAAGGGGGCCTAGGCTTCCTATTGGACGGACCGTGAGGGGAATTTTTAACAAGGACAATGGTCCGTTTCATGCGGACCTTGACAATTTTTGCACTTTTTCTTTGTCTTTTTCTTGTTTCGATCATTGTTGCCATTGTTTGCGGACGAGGTGTTCAAATCTGCAAACAGTGTGTAATGCAGCGTGGGTGTCAAATTTGGCCGCGGGAATGAGTGCAAAATCGTCGTTTCTGTGACGACGTGCTGGTAATAGTAGTAATTGTCGTGCTGTTGGTGCGCCTCTTGGTGCTGTTTAGAGCTCTGGTGCACGCGCTGCTGGCTGCTTGTCGAAAAGGACGTGCGTTGCGTCTTGAGCTGCTGGAACAGCGTCGATTGGACACACCGCCCGACACTTGCGACGGCGAGCCGCTGATGCAAGCATTGTTGCTGGCGCAAAGTCTGCGCAAAGAGAGTGGGGAGACGAGGCATAGATAAAAGATTGTGCGAAGGAACGAATGAAGGAAAAAAAGAAGCAAAAGAACATAAAAAAAAAAAAACTCGGCCACTTTAAGAGCATGTGCCCCCCGCGCCCACCTCCTGAATTCTTTTTTAGCGCAGCAATGGGCGCGCACTGCGGTGCGCGGAACAAGGCGGACTTCCTGACCCCGCATCCCACCCTGGCCCTGGCTTCCGGCATCATTGTGTCATTTGTGATCCATGTGGCCCTCCTTACACAGTACGCCTTGGATGCCCAAATTTGACATTTCCATGATCTACAGTAACAGCAGGTTGTATTACCAGGCACCATACCAGGCTGTCCGTCGCACCTGCCTCCACCTGATTGGCTCGGCCAGACCTGCACAAGAGCGTCGCAAAAAAAAAAAAAAGCGTGCCTGCTCCAACAACGCGTAATGCTCAGGTGTGAAATCATTTATCATACCATTAAAGCATGCATACTGTCCCAGGATGGCGCTGCCTCTTTTACAGTGCAACCGAGGTCTATTCTGCTACTGTAAAATAATATGTGAGCGCAAAAAGATAGACTAGAATCACATGTTCGACATTTTTGCGTATTTCAGCATGATACCGTATGCGGCTTTTGTACTGATAATTCCTTTCAGATACGAGTAGGCTGAACAGAACGCATTGTTTGGAGTTTTAATCGGCACACAGAAAGAAAGAATGGTTATAGGGAAACCCTTTTTTTTGCATATTTTATACTTTGTGTATCTTTGCCACTAAACAATCGCATCAAGTTCAAACTACTGGCAAGAACACGTCATCTGCTGCCATTTTACTGCTTACAACGGACCACCACGGCCATACAGTATGATGCTCTGAAAGAGCTAAATGCGCGTACGTATGATACTGTAAAATGTCATTCTGACACCAAACTTCATATATGATATACCGGTACCAATGATACAGTATTATATTTTGGCATGCCCTTGTGCCGCAGCATAGGCAGCATCGTTGCTCCTGGAGCCGCCCAGTTTTGCGCGTCGCGCAAGGCACGTCTTCGTGGTGAGTTTTACTAGATCTGCTGTTGTGATTTCCAATGTAAATCGTTTTGTTCTCAATAACCCGCTACTCGATCGTCACAGAAGAAGACAGAACCTGCTGCTGCATCATACTGTCAGTCTGTTGTCACTTCAATACTGTACCTGCAGCGCTGCAGGTGCCTCGAGCTACAGCATGATACTGTATCATACTGTACACAGTACACGGCACAAAAAAGTACAGTACATACAGTATGATGATGCTAGTTGCTACAGTACTTGCTAGATGAAATTGCTCACTTGAAAGACAAAAAATCGTGTTTTCCGAACTTTGGCGGCTTGCTGTGCGTCCAGAATTTTTTTACCGCCTACCTGCCCGCCGACGAAAGATGCGTCACGGCATGATCTGTGGTCTGTCTACGGGATGGGTCCACCCGATTTTTTTGAACCCGCAAATCCAAGAAACTTCAAATTTGTCTTGTTCTGCATTTATCTCGTCATGTACTTGGCCGACCCGGATCAATAACAACTGCATTGGATTCAACGCAAAATTTGCAACAAAAAAGCTTAAAACACCAAAGCGCTACGACCATTTTTGAAAAATTCAGGGGTCATTCAGGGGTCACAGATTTCAATCTCAGAAAAGGCCTAATTTGGAAAATTTCGAACTCCGAGTGATTAATGCATACCTAACAGGTAACTCCGACATTTTGCTATTGGCAGACAAAATGGCAGGTCGCCTTAAATTTAAGAAAAAAGCCCAAAGAGTGACGCATGAACGGCGATCGACTGATAAAAAGTGCCTACTTTGGTCAGGATTTTTTTGCAAAAATTTAAGGTTTGACGCTTCCATATTAAGGTGCGTGGATTGCATGGAATTTTTATTTTTTTCATTTTTTTCATTTTTTTGCTTTGCACATTTTTGTACGCTGAGTAGGCTACAGGCTGGTGAAATGACCGATGCAAAAAGTTAAAACCCAAGCTACTGTAGCTAGCGCACTGCAAGTCATTCCATTAGATGCTTTGCCCCCTGTTTCTTAGTAAGACTTGGAATAAAAGTTACACGATTATTAGGCCGTTGTCGAGCAAATCGTGATCAAAATTTTTGATGAAAAAATAAATTTTCTCTGTGAGTTTTAGCCATCCATCATCGATAAAACTGGTATCATTCGATAGACATGCAAGAGACTCCTTTGACACGTTAAAAGCGCCAAGATGTGTTGTATAATAATCCGTTGCCGAGAACATCGAGGATGAATATTTTTTAATGTTTGAACGGCTTTTTTCACTAGTAGCGTGCGTACAGTACAGTGCCCGGACAAAAAAAAGTTTCGCTCTAACTTTAATTTTTTACGCGTTATTTCTTTTTTACGTGCTTCTCATCGGCAACAGTAACTAGATCTCTCAAAATTCATACAATGATCCTTTAATATCATACATACATAATAATTCATACAAAAAAGAGGGCGGGGTTGGGCAACTGGGGATCACCACCGGGTGGGTGTGCCCTTGTTCTTGATGACTGCCTTCATCCTTCTGGGCATCGACTCGATGAGCCTGTTCCAGTCGTTGGGCTCAAACTCGTTCCAGACCTCCTTTAGAACCTCTCGAAACTCCCCCAACTCCATTCCCTCGTGAAATCGATCTTGAACGCGCGCCTTCATCTTTTTCCAAAGATTTTCGATTGGATTGAGGTCCGGTGAGCTCGCGGGCCAATCCATCTTCTTAATCTTCTTTTTAGCAATCCATTGCTTAGACACGTTTGCACGGTGGATCATCGCGCCATCTTCCATGAGTATGATGGTCCTTTTGCGCCCAAAAAACTTCTTCAAAGGTCCCTCATACACGACACGCACGTAGTCTTCCGCAGTCGACCTTGTGCTGCGGTCATTGGGCCCGTGTTTCTCGAATAGCGCGAGCTCCGTCTTTTTTCCATGCTGGATACCACCCCAAACCATTTGCGACGTGCGCCCGCTCTTAAACGTGGGGGCAAGAGAGTCCTGGTGGTCTGCTTCGTTAGCTGTGCGCCAGACACGGACGCGGCGAGAGTTCTTGCCGATTTCGAACGAGGACTCATCGGTAAATAGCACTTTTTTCCACTCGTCTACCGTCCACTTTGCGTGTCTCCTAGCAAAAGCAAGTCGCTTTGCCGCCTGTGCAGTCGAAACGAAGGGTTTTCTCTTGGCAATACGCGAGTGTATGCCCATTTCATGCAGACGACGTCGAATGGTACGACTCGACACATTCATGTCAGACATGTCGCGAATCTGGTCAAGTGTTGCACGTCGCTCGTTGACTACAAGGCGTCGCAAGCGTCGCAGGTCCGCGTCTGAGAGCTTTTGTGGGCGCCCTGACCCCTCTTGGCGAGCGTAGTGGCCTCGTTCTGTACATCGCCTAACTGTAGATCTAACAGATTGTTCAGACACGCCGAATTGGCGAGCCAATTCCGCAGTCGTACAACCGTTGTTTCGAAGTGCAACGAGTTGTGCCTTTTGCGTCGTTGAGAGGACCATATTTTCACAAAAAAAAAAAAAGAAAAGACCCAGCGAGCGACACCTGGCACCCAGTTTTATAGATTTGAGCAAATGGCTGCGGACACTGAAAATTATGCAGAGCGAAACTTTTTTTTGTCCGGGCACTGTACAGTATTGTACATACTGTAAATCACGCATCGAGCGAACAAACTTTCCAGAAATGACGTCCAAGCGTGTCTCATTCGATGACTGGTGCCAGTTACATCTTTATCCACGAAATATATACGGTATTTCGAGAGCCACTGCTGAATCAGTGAAAATATCGATATTTTTGGATTCTTCTGCACAACGGCTCAATGGACGTCTGGTGGCTTACAGTACAGTACAGTACCGTACAGTAGAATGCCTCTATATTATCGGCATTTTCAAAATCAAAAATTTTGCCTGCCGTTGTAGGGTTCACCAGCCAAATGCCGATATACGAAACAGTGTCTAGCGCTTGAAGTCATCAAATGAAATACGAAATTGCGCCGTTATAAGGTCAAAACCGATATACAGGCTGCCGATACTACAGTATAGCGGCATTCTACTGTATTGTAACGTTGGCGTAAAGACTTTGCTAACAACGTTCGTAAAAAAATAGAACGAAAGTTATGAAGATTGAAGACTTTGCGAACACCGTTGTGAAGACTTCGCGAACAACGTTCGTAAAAATTTCGAACGAACGTTGTGAACTATGATAGGAGCTATCATGGTCGTCTGGTTTTGGCAAAACATGTGATTCACTGCGTTTTTGTCCGTTGTTTCGACAATAGGCAATTTTGACACTGTTTTGGCCATGAATTTTTGCAAAATGGATTTTTTCACGGCTGAATGATCCGATCTCTGAAAAAAACTTGACATTGTCGGATTTGAGTCGAGTTTCTACTGGTCTAGATTTGGAGGCAGCAGATGGTCAGGCTCATTGGGAGAAACACATAAAAAATTATTTTGCATTGGGGTTTCACTAGCAAACACGAATCTCGGGATATCTCGAGACTGAGTGATTTGATTCGCAAAAAAAATTATCACCGTTGGTGGAGTCGTGGAGAATTGGATCTACCATCAACTGGTCCAAATTTGGGACCAGATGAACAGGTTTCAGAGGTAGCGACAGTTTCATAGGCGTACAGGGGGTAAATTCACCAGCATTTGGTTTTGTACTACGGCAACGACTGAACGCCCCGACGCGTAAGTCACTTCAAATGAATCAGCCGGGAAACGCGGTAAAAACGCTTGTGATTTTGGGACATCGCGTCGTGTTCTCGGCGAGTTATGATACTGTAGCCTTTAAGGTCGTTTTGATCCTGTGTTGGCCCTGAAATTATGCAAATTGCATTTTCTCAGAACCAGTAAATCCGATCTCTGGGAAAACTTGGAACCAACGAAGTTTCAAGTCGAGTATCCACTGGTCAGAAATTGGAGGCAGATGGTCAGGCTCATTGCGAGGAACGCGTAAAGTATTATTTCGCGCTGGGGTTTCCCTAGCAAACACGAATCTCGTAATTTCTCGGGACTGAGTAGTCCGATTTGCGAAAAAAAAATTAACACCATTGGAGAATCGTGTATACCATCAACTGGTCTAAATTTGGGACCGTACGAATAAGTTTTTGAGGAAGAGCCAGTTTCATAGGCGTAAAGGGGGTAAGATCAGCACCGTTTTATCTCGTACCGTGGCAACAGCTGAGCGCCCCGACGCGTGAAACACCTCAAATGAATCAGCGACCAAACGCGGTAAAAGCGCTTGTGGTTTGGAGACATCGCGTCGTGTTCTCGGCGAGTTAGCCTTTAGGGGTCGTTTTAATTCTATTTTGGCCCTGAAATTATGCATCTCTGAAAAAACTTGACATCATCAAAGCTTTGAGTCGAGTGTCCGCTGGTCTAAATGTGGAGCCATATGGTTAAGCTCATCGGGATAAACGCGTAAAATAGTGTTTGTCGCGGGCTCACCACAACGACCCAGTCGATGCTTATTAATGGTTTGTTAGAAACGACTCGCCGAAATAGCCAATTGTAAAAGTTTGCAGGCAAGCCATCCGTGAGTTGCAGTGCTTGAGACTGGATTTGTGGAATTAATGAAAAATCGCAAAAAAAAAAAAAAAAAAATACATCTCGTTCATCCGAGACTTTTGCAATGACGGCGACACGCATGATTTTTCCTTTGCATGTGGTCCAGGCGCGCCACGTTTTGCAATGGGTTCAAAAGAGGGGGGTAAAATCGCGTAATTTATTACAGGGCAATGGCTCGCATGAGGAAAAAAAAGAATAAAAGAAAAGCTTCAGTTTCTAAATGGCCAAATCGTTCACGTTTTCTTCGACAAAGATCTCGACACCCTTGGAGGGGATGCCATCACACAAGACAATAAGATAGCCTGCGCCTGGTGGGAATAAATTGGCATTGGGCGGGGCCTGGATGGTGAGGGTCTGTGCGTCCTCGGAGAGCGAGTGGCGGAGGAAGACATAGCGCTGACTCATATGCATGGAATGTGTGCTGAAGCCGGGGCGGAGGAGGCCGACCCTGACGTTCTTCGGTGCGACGCCTGCGGCGATGAGGTCATTGATGTTGAGCAAGATGTCAAAGGACTGACCATAGGTGACGATGCGCGGGACATGCGAGACAAGCGGGCGCGTGGCTGTCTGGAAGAGGTAAGGGGGCGAAAAGTACTCGACGCGGAATTCGGTGGGATACTTTGCGGAAATGTCGGGCGGGTCGACGTTGTTGGAGCCTGCGATCCAAACGCGGCCATCGGGCAGGGGCAGGGCCACGGAATGGTACATGCGCGCAATGTCTGTGTTGGCGAGGCCCGTGGTCCATCGCTGGCCCTTTGGTTTGATCGGATTGTAGATAATGGGATCAAAAGTAGGGTCGTGATTGCGATTGTTGTAGCCCGCCCAGCCGCGCTGGCACCCATTGACCCACAGCACAGTGCCGTCGGCCAAAAACACACCGTCAGGCATCAGACGCTTGTGCACAAAGGTGTCCATCTCCCACTTTGGCTCGGCTGCGCCCAAATTGATGCGGCCACAAGTGTCGTCTGCAGCGCTATCGCTACGCATCTTCTCCGAACCGCCGCAAATCAAGATCTCCACATTGTAGTCGTTCTCGGGATCCAAGGGTAGCATGACTGCGCCACCTGTCAATGGATACGATCGCGTCACGCCAGGTATGTCGGGCAGCTTCTTCACCACCTTGTTGTTTTTGTAGTCAAAGATCATCGATTGCTTGTTGGCAAAGATGAACAAGTTGCCGTCGGGAAGCACAAAGACAAAGGGGTACCTGGACAATAGTCAAAAAAAAAAGGAAAACCGAGGAAAAAAGAAAAAAAAACATGATGAGCGACCAATTGGCCATGGACACGCGACGAGATGGGCTTCTTACAAGTTGTAGGGCATGGTGTCGTTGAGGAATTGCATGTGGATCTCGCCCTCGGGACGAGGGGGCCAGAATTCGTACGAGGGCACGTTGATTTCGTCGCGATTAACGGCTGCGCCCTTCGTGGAGCCGCCAATGATGAAGAGGCTGCCATCTGGGAGCTGCTCCACAGTCGGGTACCAGCGATTTTGCGTCATCTTGCCCGTCTTGAACTCGGACCACTCGCATGAATTGTCATTGCATGGCGTGTAATGGCGGATCGATTGCCAACCGGGCTCAGCCTTCCATGTGCGACCGCGACGCTCGCCACCGCCCGTCGAGATCAAGCTGCCATTGGCCAAGAAGCCGCCCGCAGAGCAAAAGGTGTTGGTCTCCAGCTTCAAAGGGCGGTATTTGTCGGTTTCCAGGTCATATTCGACCGAAAACGCACTTTGGCCGCTGTCAAACTGTGCCTCGTTCCACTCGGCTATCAAAAAAAGGGGTCAGGCTTGTCATTGACATGCGTCACTGACCACAAAATGCACTCTACCTTTGTCGATGACCATGATTTTGGTTTCTCTAGACACAAAGAGCCAAAAATGAGTGTCTCAGTGTCTCAATTGACCTGAAAATTATTGCTACTCACGAAAGCATCACGCTGTGCATGGCAGCGACGCCCGTTCGACCCTTTTGCACCATTCGGCCCGTCTTTGCAAAGGGTGAATATGCCTGCTGGGACGCGAAGGGCGAGTCTTGCGCAAGGGCCATGGTCGCCAGAGCCGCCAAAGAAAGCAACAAGGTCCGCATCGTGCACACAAAAAAAAAAAAAAAGAAAAGAAAAAAAGAGGTATATGTTGCAAGAGAAACTGAAAAAGAAAAGAAAAAAAGAGAGGCACAAAAATTAAAAAAAGGAGCAATCTTTTTCATCTGTTGCTGTGGATTTGATTTTTTTGTGGCCTGACAAAAGGAGTGCCGCCTAAATTTAGAGCGGCCAATCACCACGACCAATTGCCAAAGGTTTCAACAGTAACACCAGGAAACGAAAGAAGCAAAAAGAAACAATAGTCGAAAATAGATACATTTTTCATTTGCATCACGCCATTCATCGCCATGAATTCCACACAATAGCCGTACCCCGTAGCCCACGCGTGATTGTTGACGTTGGGACGCCGTCACTTTGCAGAAAATCGCAAAAAAAAAAAGAAAAAAAAAAGAGGCTGAGTGAGCGCCAATTCTGTATTTTCCATTGATTCTGTTCCGCATCATTGGCGCCTGCCCTGTTTGTCGCATGGGAAGAGCGCACTACTGTATTGCTCAGTCTGTGAGATCTTATTCTGTGGCACAACGACTCATTGCCCTTCTTCAATTTGTTTTTTTCACTTTGAGAGCCATTGTGCAACAAACAGCTGCGACGGGCCGTTTAATGAACAGAGTGTGTGGTCACGGAGTGCCTGATGTTCTAGTGATAGGTATTCAAGGCATCGCCTGTCAAGTGGCGCGGAAAAAAAGTAAAAATGACGCGCATCCATGACATCCGTTGCCACGTTTGCACGCTGGTAGGGCACATCATTCATGCATTGGGGCCACGAAGCACCATGCACACGAGCGTCATCATACGCGTAAAAAAAGACCGGGGTCCAGCTCTTCAAGTCATGGCTTGTTTCCTTCTTTGGCTTGTTTTGGCCATTCTTGCGCGTTGAATCCACCACCACGGATACCGAGATAAAAATAAACATGGCAGGGAGAAGCTGCGCTCGATTTTTGTGCCGCTCCCCTTCGTCACGACCCTCCCCATTAGCGAGTCCTCTTGTCCGACCAACAATGTTAAATATGATAAAATAAGCCAAATTCTTGACTCTTGACGGCCAAGTCCTCTTGGAAGCCTCCAATTTACCTGCATCATACGCCAGGCAAGAAAAACGAGCGAGAAGGAGCATGGAGACCTTGTATGACAAGGACAAGCCCTGCCAAGGACTTGTTTTCCAAAATGCACAACGGCAATCCCTAATGTAAACCAGTCGGCACGTATGCATGTCCAATGGCCCTCTAGGGCTATCCAGTGAAGCGAGAGTGCGTCAAGCATCTTTTTTTTTTTTTTTTTTTTTTTTTACGCGCCTCAATGTGCGAGTGTCACAAATTAGCTAGGACTTGTCCATGCCGAGTTTTTTTTTTTTTTTTTTCGTCCCTGGAACACGTGATCAATGAATTGGCTGGCGAGATGCTGCTAGGCAAAAGACCAGTTCAGGGCCGTCAAGGTCACCCTTTGTGCCAAAAGGGAAAGATTCTGCACTTGAGCCTGTCACACGTGGCAAAGAATCATGTTTTGCCGTTGGTCAGACACCAAGGCGCGTTGCGGGCTGCATGTTGATCAAGCATTTCGATTGGCGAGGCACTTGTGTGTGTAAGGATGACACGGAACACGGACAGGGGGTTCCTTTCCAAAGTCGCGTCGCGAGCACCTGCCAAAGGAAAAATAAAATGCGCCGCGAACGAGGCATTTGTGGGGGGCGGGGAGCCCTGGTGTTGTGGGATGGGCGGTGGGCTAGACTGCAGGCTGCCGGGTATGAGGATGACGGTCAATGTCCGGCTAGCATTGGTGCTGACGATGAGAAAATTGGGGATTCATGCTGCATGTGATCTGCAGAGCCGCGTGTGGAGGTGGAGACGAAAGAGAATCGGAATTGGGCGGGTGAATCCGGCAATTTTGACACGGGCGCCCATTCGCGGTCGTGAGAGAGGTGAGATACATGGGCTGCTTATTCTTTGCTTGTTTTGTGAATCAATTCGAGTTGTTTCACGCGTTTTGCCATGGATGGCTGCTGGGGGGGGGTAAATGCAAAAGCATATCATGATGTGCATTTTTTAGCGCTGGATAGATGTCCCGATTTTAATCAAGAGCGGCATCTCAGTCCACCTTTCCTCGGCATCATGAAAATCGATGCGGAGTGTGTGTGTGTAGCCGTGGGTTTGCCTTTTTGTGAAATGTCATCGCTCTTTGTTTTTGTTGGGTGTAGCCTGCCAATGGCCGAAAATAGCAGGTGACACTCCCCCCCGGTCGATACACTAAAAAAAGTTTTAAAACGTCAGGCCGCGCTACTTTTTTTTTTCTTCTTTTTTCTTTTGATTTTTTCCCTCTCCTTTACACACCCCACATTTAAATCAAAACATGTCGGCCCAAAAGCTTCTTAGCCTCGTTCCCGCTGGTGTCATCACCGGCAACGACGTCCGCAAGGTCTTTGACTATGGTAAAAACCCATGGATGATTGCGACGTGTGCTGAAACAAAAGGCTGACCCCGTTTTTTTTTTTTTTTTTTTTTTCCAGCTCGCGAGAACCAATTCGCCATCCCTGCCATCAACTGTACCTCCACTGGGTAAGAAAAAGGAAAAAAAAAAGACACGAGTGCGCGGTCATTGCTTGATGTGGCGGCAGGTGGGCCAGCGAGTGAGCGATGCGCGCGTTTCTGCGAGCTTTGGGACGCCCAAAAGCCTTGTTGGGGGTGTGCGCACAAGACTTGCTGGTTGCCATATCAACGTTTGGGTATGCATTGATCTGTTGATCTGGCAAGATCGGGCTACGTCATTGCTGAATGACAGGTTCTGGCCAGTAGCCGTGCGGGCATTGTTGGGGGGAAAGAGCACGCCTGGAAGCAATGGAGATCCAGCCACTTACAAGTGGAGGATTAGGTGCGGAGTCATGCTGATCTTTGATTTTATCTTGATTCTGATTTTAGCACCGTCAATGCCGCTCTTGAGGCTGCCCGTGACATCAAGTCGCCCATCATCATCCAATTCTCCAACGGTGGTGCCGCTTTCTTCGCTGGCAAGGGTTTGAGCAACAAGAACCAGGAGGCCTCCGTCATTGGTGCCATCGCCGGTGCTCAGGTAAACCAAAAAAAAAAAAACAAAGCGAGGTCGCTGACGCCAAATCGCCCTCTTTAGTACGTCCGCGCCGTCGCCAAGGCCTATGGCATCCCCGTCATTGTCCACTCTGACCACTGCGCCAAGAAGCTCCTTCCCTGGTTCGATGGTAAGCAAATGCACCGATAATTGGCATTAAAAAATCATGCTCACCTTATTTTTTTTTTTTTTTTTTTTTTACCTTTTGCCAGGCATGCTTGCCGCCGATGAGGAATACTACAAGGCCAATGGCGTCCCTCTCTTCTCCTCTCACATGTTGGATCTGTCCGAGGAGTCCAAGGAGGAGAACATCGAGGTCTGCCTCAAGTACCTCAAGCGCATGGCCGCCATCGACTGCTTGTTGGAGATGGAAATCGGCATCACTGGTAAGAATTGGCGCTCAATTGTGCAATGCGCAGTTGAACAAGGATAATTGTGATCTCATTTCTGTTTTATTTTTTGCTTTTTGCTGAATAGGTGGTGAAGAAGGTAAAGAAAACACTAAAATCACGCGTCGCGACGCGTCAGATACTCATTTTCTGCCATTTTTTTTGTTTGTCGTTGTCCTTGTCCCACAGATGGTGTCAACAACGAGAACGTCGACAGCGCTGCCCTTTACACTCAACCCGAGGACATCTGGGACATCTACGAGTCTTTCTCCAAGATCACCGATCTTTTCACCATTGCCGGTAAGCTCAAGCACTCAATTGGCGTGTTCACGCGGCTGACTTTTATTTCTTATTTTTTTTTTTTTTAGCTGCCTTTGGCAACGTCCACGGTGTGTACAAGCCCGGCAATGTCAAGCTTCACCCCGAGCTTTTGATCAAGCACCAAGCTTACGTCTCCGAGAAGCTCGGCAAGCCTGCTGGCTCCAAGCCCGTCTACTTTGTCTTCCACGGTGGCTCCGGCTCGACTGAGCAGGAAATCAGCACCGCCGTTGGCGCTGGTGTTGTGAAGATGAACGTCGTAAGTCCATGGCTACAAACAATCAGCATTAGTCCCTTTTTGCTCACGGACGCTTTATCCCTAGGACACCGACACCCAATACAGCTTCATGGTAATTTTGAAAGAGAAAAGAAAAGCAATTGCAGTCTCTTACCTGTGTTTTTTTTTCTCTTTAGGTCGGTCTCCGTGATTACTTCCAGGCCAAGAAGGACTATGTCGCCACCCAAGTCGGCAATCCCGAGGGCGCTGACAAGCCCAACAAGAAGTACTACGATCCTCGTGTCTTCATGCGGTAAGATCAGAGAAAAAAAAAAAAGAGACGCGACCTGGTTTATGCCTGGATTCTCATTCCATGCTTGCATTTCCATGTCATAGTGAGGCTGAAAAGACCATGATCACCCGTGTCCAGCAAGCCTGCAAGGATTTGGGCAACGTCGACCGCCTGTAAATACGAATGCTCCCCAATTGACTTGATTTTTCTCGAAAGCAAATAATAAAAACACATGGTTCTTTGTTTCAATGCGTCTGCCTTTTTTTTTCCACGAGACATTTGGCATAGACAACAGCCAAATTCGCGCGAAATGATCTTGTATCATCATACCGTAGTCAACAAGTGATTGAGAACGGGCACAAAAACACGATTTTCATGATGTTGGGATTTTCCGCAACATATAAAGTGTTGATCCGCGCATTTTTAATCACAATGGATAGACTTGACGTGTTCCGTTTTTCCAGCACATGCAGCAGCGTGTCACGATGAACAAAAAGGACGCTTTGGAAAATGACAATGCGTGTTTTTGAGACTTTGACGACCTGCTGTGCCTCCAGAATTTTTTTTTTTTTTTTTTTTTTTACAGCTTGCCTGCCCGCCGATGAAGAAAACGTCACTGCTTGAAGAATCAATGCATGATTTGTGTTGGCCGTCATTGGATTTTGGGCAACGCCGGATTTCTCGCTGAACCAATTGATTGACCTTGGTTTTTTTAACTTCATCTTGAAAAAAGAGGGTTTAAATCCACCGTGTGAGAAAGTTGCGTGGCGCTGCAAAAGGTCTGGTGGTAATTATTTTTTTCAATTTTCAGAAAAAATAACCATGCGCCATTTTCTCACGCAACAAGAACCTTTTTAACCTGGAAATGCATCTCAACGTAAAGTAGAAAGCCTGCGATCACCGAAGGGACTTGGGGTTGCAGCAGTCACAGTTTATTGAATGGCGCTACATGCAAATGAAAAAAATGAGCCGTTTTGAGCACCCGCGAAGAAAGTGAAAAATGGGTTCGCAGAATGACTCGAAACCTTTACACAAGATGTACCGCTTGGCAAAGCGAAGGAAAATACCAAGAACGAGCGTGATTGATCTGCTCGTTGGTGAGCAATTCCCGAAATTGGATAAAACTTTGCACACGAATGACGTCTCTGGAACGCGTTCTAGACGCGATCTGACGCATCCATCTACAAGACATGTCCGAGACGCATGAATTTGACAAATGCGAAACGTGGATATCACCATGTTTGACGCGGTTTTTCACGCGTCAAAAAGCATTATACAAATTCGTCGCATCAAAATCATGTGCAAATCATCTTTTTTACATTGATATCTAGTGTACACATACGCAGCAAGTCGTGCCCTTTCTAAAAAGATGACTTTCAAGCCGCTATGACCGACATTCGTTGAATTTAACTTGAGATGAAAAATTGCAACTTTTCGCGCTTTACGCGGAAACCAGTCAATGGACCGCTAGTTTTTATTTCATTTTTCTCGATTATCCAGGCGCGCTTACTATGTGGTAGAATGGGGCGGTGATCCGAGGACTTTAATTTAAGAATTTTCCAGACCTCGACCCTATCACTATGAAAATTCGTCGTTTACGAAAATCGTCGTTGCGCGTCATCTAGTGGTCACAGGTCTCTTGGGGCGGGTTCATTAGAACAAGTAAACGCGGAATTATTGTTTCAAAGAGCTAACAGGGCTTGGTGGGTGGTGATTTCAAGGACTAGCGGGCCAAAAGACCATGAAACAGGCTCTAATTGTGAATTTGTCAACAGACACGTCCTCAATTGTCAGTGTTGTTTGCACGACACGAGACAAGAGAGATGGCCAATAGTACCTGAGATGTTTCTCGTTCGTTGTGTTTCGTGTTTGATGCACGAATGCGAGAGCAGGGTGGAGCGATCGAATAAATGATATGAAATGAAGACATGACGCACGCGACGCATCGGTGATTGACCCTTCGAGAGGTGCGTACAACCTCAGCCACCCTGAAGTTCTTCCGCTTGAAAAAAAAAGAAGGCTCTACGAGTATGATACATTAGTATATTGGCAACAATTCGCGAATTTCAACAAGTCGGGCGGTATGCTAATTTTGCGACGCGTCGCGCTTGAGCCGGTCCTGATGCGAATGGTATGAGACGAATAAAAGAACAGGGCCATGTGTTTATTTCGTTTCATTTCACATATGTATGGGGGAGGGGGAAGAGAAAAAGATCAAGGGAAGCAGTAAAAAAAAAAAGAAAAAAACAGAGAGGGGGGATGTCGGCTTGTCATCAAATTAGCAGGCATATCTACGAAGAGAAAGCGTGATGAGACACGGTGTCACGTTTCCGCACGTGCATGTGCACGCAAAGAATCGTCTTTTTTTTATGCCATTTTTTTTTTCAATTTTACCGCTTGGTCCATTCACGGGCGTTGCGATCATGAGCTTCACGATCAAGCAGGTATTCTTGGGCAATGCTACCCACCAAGGGGTCATCTACAAGAGGGCAAAAGTAAGCGATGTGTCCTGTTTTTCGTTCATTTTTCCATTTTTACGAGGATTGGGGTCGGTAAGCAGGGAGCAGATGGATAGCAGAACCTTAGCAATGGTCAGCGCAGGCGACCAATTGTCCTTGAGGATATCCAAGCAGATGGCGCCCTGGCTGTTGATGTTGCAATGGTAGATGCGCGTGCGGAAAGTGACCTGAAAGAGGAAAAAAAAAAAAGAGAAAATCAGCATAAAAAAGTACAAAACACGACGCAAACGAGCCCTTTTGTTTCTTCTTACCTTGGGAGGCTTGAAGGGGTACTCGGGCGGGAACTGAGAGAGAGACAAAGAATAAAAAAAAACAAGGCGGTGAGCGAGAATTCTTATAGGGGAGTTGTTTTTTTGACGGTTTACCATGATATCGAGGAAGAAGATGCCGCCTGCGTACGGCGAGTCCGAGGGGCCAGCGATGGTGCTGCACCATTCCATGATATTGTCGTTTTTTGGGGCGGCACTACGTTCATGGTCACAAGTAAACAAAGAAAATTTGAGCATGGGTGGCGTATTTCATGATGTTTTTTGTTTTTTTCTCATACCTGCAGTTGGAAGGAGGGTCCAGCGAGATATCGGCCAATTCCTTTGTGATTCTAAAGGTGAGCAACCCCCATGAAAAATGAAAAGAGTGAATGTTTAGTCAGTGGAAGGTCGTGTTGGCAAGGAAACAGTGGTTAGAAATGCCCAAAAGGGGGGCATGTGGCGCGCATACCTCTTGGTTGTGGTGTTTGCAAGTGAGTTGGTCTTCTTCTTGACGACCTTTTTTGTGACCCTGGCCTTTGGCTTGACGGTGGCGGTGGCCGTGGAAGTGGTGGCAGGGCTTGCCGACGACGACGCCTCGTCAGACGACGACGTCGACGAGCTAGCGGCAGCGCCGGATGCTCGTGTCGACCTATCAGCTTTGGCGGCAGTCATGGTGTTTAAACAAGTGGAAAAATGAAAAGAGAGGGAAAGAAAAGGGAAAAAGGAACGGGTCGGGAGCGCTCCCTCTTTTTTTTATTTTTTTGCGCGACGTGTTTTCAAATTGGCTTTGATTGGCCAGTCCCAATCGTCACGTTGGGGCCGACCGCCAGCCGCAGAATTTGGCCCAGCCGCAGTGGCCATTCAAAAAAAAAAAAAACCTGGAACAAGGGAAAATGGGAGGAAGAGAAGGGATGAAGAGATCTTCGCACGTGATTACATGGATCAGCCTGTAACTGGAGGCAGCCCACACCTGTTTCAAGCGTGCGTTTGGAAGGAATTGGGGAAGGGGAAGAAAAAAAAAGAGTGGTATTTTGGATCAATTGTTTATTTTCACGACTTGTCGGCAGAGATATACAGCACTATGTCAAAAAAAAAAAAGCAAATTAGAATGCCATGAAAGCCAACGCGCGCCTCGCGCTTACCATTGTTGCCGCGAATGAATGTATCGCCATATCGGTTCTTCAACTGGCCATCCACGTATTCTTCCGTGTTTTCCAGCGCGATGTTCATATACCCGTCCAAGCAGGCAAGCATGCCTAGATTAAAAAAAAATCGATAACGATGGCCATTAGCCGCGAGGATCGCGTGTCGACCGCGTCATACCCTTGTAGTCAATGCCAGAATTGAGGCGCACCACCACTTTGCTGCCGAGCACCGAGCTCAAAAAGTCGGTAGGACTACGTTTGCGTGCTTCCATCTTGAAGGAAAAAAAAGAAAGAGGAGGAAACAAGGAAGAACAGCAAAAAAGTCCGCCAGCCCGCTGTCTTTTTGCTTTTGTGTGTGTGTCCACGGCCCCTTTTTTGATCCAATTGCCATCTAAAATCAATACCATGTCATTTGAAGGTTGGGCATAGGCTCTTGGCAGGAATTGAGCTTCGATTCATGAAAAAAAAATCGTGTTGCGCGGATGGAATGCGTTAAAAATCGCGTTTTTGGCTCCATTTCGTACATTTAATGGCGATTTGCCATTTTTTATTCCTTTTTGCGCGTCAAGTGCATTGCGCATGATGTTCCTCGCCTTGGCATGTCCACAATTGGACAGCAACACAGCGTGCAAATCTAGTGTTGTCTTGACGCAATGCGTATATATGATAAATCTGAAATGACATATTTTGTGCGCTGGCGCGCGCAATGCCCAATTCTAGCCGCGACACCATGATCAGCCAACGCGTGCAGCCTTCAGATTTCAAACGGACCGTGTCGTTTCTCGATTGCGATGCTTATGTCAACAGTGTGAAGAAAAAACAGAAAAATAAGTCAAAATTGGCTGTGCACGACGCGCATCAAGCCCGCCACGGGGACGAAAGACGAGGAAAGCCCTTTTTATTGGTATGGTTGAAAAGAGGAGCGTTTCAAAAGAAAAAAAAAGCATCTAAAATAGTCAAAAGAGCATATACAGAGAAATAAGGCAAAAAAAAAAAAAAAAAAGAAAGCAGGTATACAGAAAATCAAGAAAAAAATCAGAAAAAGGGAGAAATATCAACGAGGTTATGAGGAGCGGTGGCGGCAGAGCAAGTTCCACAGCATGATGTTCTCGACGTTGACGACGTTTTTGCGCGAATAGGCGGCGCCTTGGCTCACGCAAGTGTTTTCCTCAATGCCGAGGCGATAGACGTCCCACAATAGGATGCGGTGGCTGCCGTGCTTTGCTTGGGCTTGCTCGACGACGTGTCTGACGACGCGGGCAAATGCAGCATTGCGGCCAAGATTCCAAGAGGTGGATGGGACCTGGCCGCAGCAAAAGTATTGCGGTGTGCGCACGACGATGGTCTGATGCGGGTAGACTTTCTCGGCGAGGTAGGTGACCATGGCGTCGAACGCATAAGCGAATTCTTTGGGGTCGATGCGATTGAGTGCGGCATCATAATTGCCAACACCGAGCAAAACATGCGATGCAGGCGCGACGGCGGCGATTTGCTTCTGCATAGCAGGCTTGTACGACGACACCGTGATGGACTGCAGGTCGTGGTAGAAGATGCGTGTGTTTGCATGCCACGTCTTGTTGATTGTCAGCGGCGTCGTCGAATCCTGCAGCCATGGGAACCCTTTAATGTCGTCGTTTTCGTCATTGCACCAGCACTCGGCCGTCTTGTTGTCCTTGCACCATCGATTCGCAGACTCGAAGCTCTTGAGATTCCTAAAAAGCAAAAAAAAAAAAAAAAAAAAAAAAAAGGAGTATGAGGAAGATGCTCTTTTGTGCTCTTTTTTTGCTTTTTTGTTTAATTTTTTTCCCTGTTTTTCTTACCTGCGGATGTTTCCGTCGTCCCAGACATGGATGACTTGGTCCCTGAGGCACTGTGCGGCCTGGCCATAGCTGATGTAATCGAAGCGGCAGTTGTCAGGGACAAAGAGGCGGTCGAATTCGGCGTGGTCCTCTTGAATAGGGCCAAACATGCCATAAAAATCGAGCGGATAAGCTGTCTGGAAGGTGGTTTTGTTCATCCACGCGCCCTGCCAGTGGTCGGGATTGCGCGCATCGCAGGCATCCTGAGGCAGCTTGTAGAGGGACTTGACCATGGCCATGTTGACGGAATTGAAGGCGACGGGCTTGTACCAGTGATAGATGGGCTGCTCCCAGAAATACGAGCGGAATTCGACGCTGCCGCGCAGAATGTATTGATCTGCCTGTGCAAAGTGGACCGAGGCAAAATAAGCATTGGGCTGACGCCGGTGTTGTTGCAATTCGATCGAAATAATGGTCGTGTTGCCCACGGCTTGCAGCATCACGCTGTCTGTTGGGCCCAGGTGGTTCTCGGGCCGGATCACATTGGTCGCGGGGCTCGGCCCAAGCAACACCACCACGCATGTCGCCATCCCCTCGGTTAAAAGCACATGATTCGTCGTGAAATTGCCATCCGATTGCAAAAACATCGCCTTGATGGTTCGTCCATCCCAATACGTGCGCTCCGTCGCCCTAAAAGAAAAAAAATGAAGCCATTGGGCACAATTGGAAGCACAAACCACTTACAGCCAGTCAATGTCCACGCCCTCGCAGGCCGAGGCGCGCGGTGGGTTCATCTGGAAGCTGGTCTGTTTGAGCGCCGTGTCGTCTTTGAAACGAGAAAGCACGTGCTGCTGATCATAGTCCTCGGAGAGGTCGTTGGACGCATGGTGGTTGTACGCAAAGATCAAAAGCAGCGTGACCAGCACAATGACCAGCAGGTTCCGCCTGTGCGAGGAGGCCAAGGGCATTATGGAAAAAAAAAAAAGTGAGAAGAGATGGGAAGAAGCCGTCAAAAAATAAAAAAAAATAGGAGGCCGAAATTCTTTTTGTAGGGAGGGCGGCGGGATCCACCCGCCCCTGGAAATATTCAATTGCCGACATTACACCAAAAAGGGGATTTTATTTGATTTTTCTTCTTTTATGCCGTGTTTGTCGTGGTCTTCATCACGTCAAACAACGATGAGCAGCCGCGCAATGGCTCATACTGGTCCTTGACTGACATTTGAAGGATCCTCGCCTGCACATCTTCCGCGAGAGACCGCACCCTAAGCCCAAAAATCAAAGAATTACGCGTCAATCCGCTTTTTTTTTTCTTTACATGATCTTCTTACCATGCCTGTTGCTCGGCGTCCAAGGTGTCGTCCTGCGTGCCCGTGATTTCCGCAAATCGCTGCTCAATTCGATTTTTGTAGCCGACAAAGCTCGCTTGTCGCCCCATAATAAGGCAATGCTGCAGAGAACATATGTAGCAAAGATGAAAAAAGCAACAAACCGCTTCATCCATCTCCTTTTATCTTACATGGAGCGACGCCAGGTGATAGGAGACACGTTTGGCGCCAAGTCCGCATGAAATGGTCTTTAGCAAGCATTGACATGTGGCGAGTGTCTGAGAGAGCATGGACATCTGATGATAGTGAGCTGAAAATATTAAAAATTAAAAAAAAAAGAAAATGAGCGGCGCGTCATCCTTTGCCACGCGCCCTTTGGTACGACTTGCCTTGAATGGACGTGTCGTTGCGATTGCGAGGCACCTCCGCGTCCGTGTCATCATAACCAAGTGATGCAACAGCAAGTGGATAGAGGTCATAAGCGCACCATTCTTGTAATTGTCTCTGGCAAAAAAGGGGGGAAGGAGCGAGACGCGTCAGTCTTATTTTAGTCGACGCGTCATTTCTCATTTGTGTGCGCACCTTGATCTCTGTGATTTCGCGGGTCCCTGCTTCGTGCCACGCGGATTGGATGGCTCTTTGTGCGCTGCCCACTTGCTGAATGAGACTCTATAATGGTCTTGTCAGCGCATCATCGACGTTTTAGTACAAAATTGCAAGGTACCTGATCATCCATGCGCCATGTTTGAAGCCGCTGGACTCGGAGAAGCAACAATTCCAACGCACACAGGTGCTCGAGCATAGTCGTCGCAAACACCGTCTTTTTTGGCCATGCTTTTAGCGTAAACGGGTCGTCCTGGTATTGACGCACTATAAAAAGCGAGGTTTACCTTTATAAGAAACGCCTTCCGCCGCGCCCAAAGCCCTACCTTGGCCAATATCCGCCTGGCCGAGTATCACTAGAGGAGGCGACTGGAGCAAATTGGTCATGGCGCCGTAAGAAAAAATAAAAGAGCGAAAAAGCAATCTCACTCCCCGATCCTCGCCCATCCTTGGCCACCCCGCTGGCTTGTGACACCAACTCAGGTTGCCACCTGATCACACACCCTGCCAAAGAAAAAAAAGCGAGTATCGCATTGCGTGCCTGAATGCTCAGACGAGAGGCAACAGGGTAAATCAAGAAAATCGCAAAAATGGTACCAAAGGTTGTGGTTTATGAGTCTCAAAGTCGATACATTTGAAAAAGTTTGCTTGTCCGGTGCGAATGAGCCATTTTTCAAGACACAGCGCTGGCTTGTTCGCGAGCAGTCGCGCAAAACAAAAATCGCCAAAATCGCCAGGGGTCCCCTCGACCATTGAAAAATCTAGAATTCAAGTCGCTCCGATCACTGCGCCAGATGGCCCACCATGTAAACGCGTCTATAGAACCGTGAAGAATCAAAGAAAATTCTGGGGTTTACTAGCGCACTTTTGAGCTAAACCCAATTACATGCCATTTGATGCTTGTTCTAAAACCCGTGTGGCGCGACGGAAATTAAGTTCAGAGACTCGAAAGCAGCATCACCCGAATGACAACATTCTGGCGGACGTCCTTGCGCTGGTGATCATAAGAAATGCTTTGATAACGCTGGCGCTGTGCGTGGCAAAGTGAGTCCACGGTTTTAGCGATTTTTCAACTTGCGAATTCTCGCGCTGCACCCGTGGTAGACGCTTTTCGCCAGCTCACCATTGATGCGCGAGAGGCATTTCTTGCCGATGAACGCGTCAGCGCGGCTCTAGAACGTGTTTGTATCATGTAATTTGCTCGTAAAGAAAACGATAAAATAGCTCATTACTCGATAACGAGAAGATGGACCACGTTCTCTTTTGGCATTTTCCGCCGTTTCTCCCTCAGACCTCACATTTGTGCAAGTTTGGCGCAATTCTGAGGACTGCGATTTTCGAATTTGGTTTTTAAGCTCGTCCAGGTCGTTTCTTGCTTTTTATGCAGCGTGCTTCAATGGCTTTTTGAAGGCTACAAATTGAGTCCCACTCGGGTTTTGTGGGTTGCCGCTTCACACTGGGACGCGTTTCGGGGTTACAAAGCAACCTCGCGGCCCGCCAATGAGCTAAAGCCTAATTTAGTGAATTTTTGCTGAATGAGCAAGGTTTGGGTCATTAGCCTCTGGCACCCGATGCGAGCGGATGGCCATGCGCGTACGTGAGCACCCATGGGAGGACTTGTACCGCGTCCAACGCTCCACGACTTTAAAATAGCCGTCATTTTTCATGATTGCGCGTCCCTGACGCGCTTTTTCTCGCATTGACACGTCCCCATTGTGATCCAGGATCATATCAACAACGGAATTGAGCAAAATCATGCGTCATGCGCAGAAGGACTCGCTGTGTTGTGCACGTTCAAGGCTTTTTTTTTCTCTAAAACATCACAATTGCCCAAAATTGCCCAAAATTATGACCGAAACAGTTGGCTGACAGGCACCGCGCGGTGCACTGCCATGCAAATCGCTCGTCTGGTTCGAACGCGTTCTGTAACAATGCCCTGGGACGCCACCGTCGCGGGAGATTGGGAATAACGCAACCATTCACACAAATGAGTCGCTTTTCAGGGCGGCTGTAGACGAATTTGGCCGCGCATCGAGCAAATGAGAAAGCACACAGACTGCGTTTCACATTGGTGCATGCATATGCGTGCTCAATCCTTCACGAAGAATCAATTGACAAACAATTGTGTATCAAAATGGTGGTTCTTTTTATTATTTTTTTACATTGCGACTGCGCCTGATTTAGGTCCAGGTGTACTATCGAAAGAAAAACGAGCGAATTAGCAAGGTTTTGGTTTTGTTGCGCGTCAATTGCACTTACAGCAGGGCCACCGCCACCCTCTGGCACGGTCCAATCGATGTTTTGCGACGGGTCCTTGATGTCGCATGTCTTGCAGTGAATGCAGTTTTGAGAGTTGATCTGGAGACGCTTCTCGCCGGGGTTGGCCTCGTCGTCGACGAATTCGTAAACGCCGGCTGTCAAAATAAAGAGAATAAGCAATCGCATCTCGCGTTTTTCTCTCTTTTTTTTTTCCTTTTTTTTTCCCTCTTTTTTTTCCCTCTTTTTTTTTCTCTCTTTCTCTCTCTTTTGCACATACCAGGGCAGAAGCGGCCCTCGGGGCCGTCGTAGATCTTGAGGTTTTGCTCGACGGGGACGTCCTTGTCACGGAGGCGCAAGTGGACAGGCTGGTCTTCGGCGTGGTTTGTGCCTGTGCGCGAGACGTTTGTGAGCAAGTCAAAGGAGATGACGCCGTCGGGCTTGGGGTAGTCGATGGGGGTGCATTCGGCGGCGGGCTTGAGGGTCTGGTGGTCGGCGTGCTTATGGCGGAGGGTCCACGGTTCGCGACCCTTGAGGAACAGGGTCTCGATACCCGAGTAGAGGATGCCACCGAAGTTGCCGAGAGCGGTGTTGAACGAGGGCTTGCAATTGCGCACCTCGTACAGTTCCTGGTACACCCACGAGTCCTGAATCTTGGTCTCGTAATTGTCAAGGACGACGCCCTGGAGGTCTTCATCCGTCGCCAGCTTGTCAAAGGCGGCCTCAGCCGCGAGCATGCCGGACTTCATGGCCGTGTGCGTACCCTTGATCTTGGGCACATTCAAAAAGCCGGCCGTGCACCCAATCAGGGCACCACCAGGGAACACAAGCTTGGGAATCGATTGGTAGCCACCCTCGTTGAGCGCACGCGCACCATAAGCAATGCATTGACCACCCTCAAGCAGCTCCTTGACCATTGGGTGGTGCTTGAAGCGCTAAGACACGAAAAAAAAGCGAAGAATTGAGCGCGCGTGCAACCTCTTTTTTTTTTTTGGATTTTGCGACTTTTTTGCATGATTTTTCCCACGGTCTCCATTTGCCCCAACGGCCCCTCTTTCTTCTTATTACCTGGAATTCCTTGTAGGGGCTCATGTAAGGGTTTTGATAGTCCAATCCGACGACCAAACCAAGGGCAACGAGGTTCTTTTCGGGCTCCAAGTGGTAGATGAAGCTACCGCAATAGGTTTGGTTGTCTGCGGGCCAGCCAATGGTATGGGTGACGGAGCCCGGGACGTGCTTTTCAGGGGAAATCTCCCACACCTCCTTGAGACCAATGCCGTATTGCTGGGGATCGCTGTCCTTGCGCAAATCAAACTTGTTCATCAACGTCTTGGTCAACGAACCGTGGCAGCCCTCGGCAAACAACGTCACCTTGGCATTGACGTGCATGCCGCGCTCGTACATGTCCTGTCAAATGAAAAAATAAATGGGTCAACAACGCGCTTTTTTTTCAGTTTTTTCTTGTTTTTTTTTGCTTGTCTCTTTTTGTTTTTCTTTTTTCTCTATTTTTTGTACCTTTGGCTCAAAGTTCTTGTCGAGGCCAACGTCGTTGAGAGCGACGCCACGGACACTGCCATCGTCATTGTAGAGGACCTCGGAGGCGGCAAAGCCGGGGTAGATTTCGACGCCGAGTTCTTCGGCCTGTTCGCCGAGCCATCGGACGAATTGGCTGAGGGAGACGATGTAATTGCCCTTGTTGTTCATCTGAGGCGGATGCGGGAGGGGGATGGCCATGTTCTTGGTGAGCAGCTTCATGCTGTCGTGTGTGACGGGCGTGTTGAGAGGCGCGCCCTTTTCCTTCCAATCGGGAATCAGCTCGTTGAGCGCGCGTGGCTCGAGCACGGCGCCAGACAGAATATGCGCACCAACCTCGCCGCCCTTTTCCACAAGCATCACACGGATGTCCTTGTCCGCCTCGTTGGCCAATTGCTTCAAGCGGATCGCAGCAGCAAGCCCAGATGGCCCGCCACCCACAATCACCACATCCGTCTCGTCCTCAAACACCTCGCCGCGTCGAGGATCATCCTCCGCAAGCTGCTCGCGGTCAAAAGGCACCCAAAGACGCTGCACCTCGCTCGTCGAGAACAAACGCAGCCCAGACGTCGCCATCGCCGCGGAAGGCCGCGTCACAGCGCGTGTGCCTGCAACTCGCATCGAAGAGGCCGCCGCCGCCATCGCCTGGCGCGTAAAAAGTCGTTGCGTGCTGCGGAACATAACAAAAAAAGAAAAACAAAGAGTGGGGAGAGAGAGGGGAGAGAAAAGGTAACGCAAGAAAGAAAAAAAAAGCAACAAAGAAACAAAAAAAACGTGTGGAGAAATCGCTGTCCCGGCTTTTTGAATAGGCACCCGCTTTTTTTTTTTTTTTTTTTTTTTGACGTTGATTCACATGGCCCCGCTCTTTTTTGATTTGAGTCACAGAGATCGGAGCATCAGCCAATGGTGTTTTCTTCTTTTGGCCCCAGTGGGCCCAGAGGCCCGACGCCCATCTTTTTTTTTTTTTTTTTTCCATCATCAAAGTCATTCGCCAAGTGTACAAAAGGCATTTGGGCACCCAGTGGCAAGAATAAGCCATCGTTTGAGCAATGATATGTCCCCCCCCTTGTCAGCCTGTCTTTTGGCCTGTCGGGCTTTTGTGCTACCGGGGCCGCCAATGCATGCGTATTTGTCATTTGCAAAAGTAATAAGGTTTGGGATTTGCCTCCCCACAGCACAAATGCCGTGGTAAAATAATAGGCTCACACTCCGATCCCATACGTGACATCACTTTTGCTCGTCGTATAAAACAACAAAAAAGAAAGCGCGTTGCAACGCGACTTTTTTTTTCTTTATTTGACACAAACCAGGGGATGCATGGGCTCAGATGGGCGTAATGTAGGCCATTTTCCCCTTCTTTTCCCCCCCTTTGATGCGCGACGCGTTCCAAGTGCTTAGTGACGATTTAATTCAAACGCTTCGAGGGGCAAGGATACAAAGGATATACAGGCAAAAGAGAGATAAAAAAAATTAATGCAGGAATGACCAAATTTCCAAATCAAGGCAGGTGAAATGCGGATGCAGGGAGAGGCACTCATTGTCAAAGGTGGCGCATGGCTCCGAGTGGCCCTTTTCGAGATCCTGATTCAGCCAGAGGCCAAAGCGGCCGTGGCCACCGCCAAGTGCAATGCAATCGATGGTTGAGTAGATCATGTACTCATTCTTGCCCGTCCACGGGTACACTTTGATTTTTGGCGTCGGATGTGCATGATGATGCGCGTCATTCGCCGCCGCATGGCCACCAGGATGATTGTTGTCATGCTGCTGGGCCGGCTGACTGGGAACCTTCCATAGAAAGCTGCGCGCGTACAGAAAAAAAAAAAAAAAAGAAAGCGCGTCAGGTCACCTGGAACGCAGCAAACATGCAGTAAAAGCCTCGGATTCGTAAACCATACCATTCTCCCGTCCCATAATAGGATAAATCTGCTTGAATGGACTCATTCAAAAATGCACCAAAGACCTGAAGCATTAAAAAAAAAAGCGATGCGTTGAAGATCCGGCCCCTTTTTGCGCTTCCTCCCTGTCGTCTCTTTGCTTTTTTTTTTTTTTACCTGGTCCTCGTCGTCTCTGAGAAGCAGAATGCAAGGGCCAGAGCGCTCGGCTAGGCGGTACAGGGTCGACAGGCTTGCTCCATGGCCATTGAGGCTGTAACACAATTGCCATGTCGATGCCAGGCGGTGGCGCCGTGGCAAATAGGGGCGAAGCTAAACAAGGCAATTAAATCGAGTGAGAAATATGCATAAAAACATGGCGCCAGCTAATCCCACTACACTGGGTGCGTGCCGCAATCTTCGTTTTGTGTTTTTTTTTTTTTTTTTTTTTACTTGTTCGGCGAGGAAACATGACAAGAGTGAGTGGACGTGTGGCGAACGGCCGATCAGCTGGATGGGAGTGAGCTGATCAAACTCATTGGTCACAAATTGAATGGAGCGTTTGACAGGCAGCTGGCTCGCAATGACTAAAGCATCGATTGCCGGCGACGATAATGGGGCATCGGCCGCGACCGGTTCCTTTTTTGACGCCAACCACGCCTCCTTGTCGTCGGCGCATGATGGCGAGATCAGCGCGACGCCACCTTGCTGCTCTTTCCCGTTCAAGCCCTGTGGCAAGGCAGACACTTGCACATTTTCGTCGTCATCGTCGTCGTCGTCATCGTCGTCGTCGTCATCCGATGGTGGCGTATTGCTGCTGCGTGTCAGCATGGTTGTCGTGCTAGTGCTTTGGTTTAGGTCGTCGCCAGATGTGGATGACGACGTGGAGCTGCATGACTCTGCCTTTTCGCGGTGGTGAAAGTGGAACACGGATGAAAATGTGATGGACGTTGTTGATTCCGTCTTGTGACGTGTCGCTCTGCCGCGGTGATGATGGTGAGGGTGCTCTTGATCGTGGTGACGATGGTGATGATGTCGATGATGCGGCAAGCCTAGCAATTTGGTGACAAAGCGCGTAATGGGTGACTTTTTATCATGGTGCTTGGCATGCCGATCCTCGTGATCATCTGTCACCGAGCGATGTAGCGGATAGTAATCTTTGGGCTGATACTGAGGTGAGGTGCTCGTCGACGCGTGTCGATGGTGATGATGTTTCATATAAAGTCAGCGAAAAAATAAAATAAAAATGCTCTTCCTCGCAAAAAGGGGGGTGTGCGAGAGGAGAAAGCAAGTTGATGTGGAAAGAGAAAGAAAGAGAGAAAAAAAAGGACCAAGTTGCATAATCCCACCATCCTTTATGATATCCCATAATGGTAAAAAAAAAAAAAAAAAAAAAAAAAAAAAAGAGGGAGAAAGAGGGGGATCAAGGCCACTAGTGCGGAAAAGGGGGGCAAGTTGTTTGTTTGGGTCACCATGGGAGAGTGAGAGCAATAGCGAAAGCTTCGTGACAGGGAGAATAGGGAGGGACAAGGAGCGAGGTAATGAGGGGGGGTCGCACAATGGAACGTTTCATGCACTCATTTGAAAGGATGCGTACGCCATGTGCATGAAGCTGCAGCTGGCCGGCAGTTCATCCCAGCGTCCAACTCCGCGCGCCGATCCACCACTACGCATCGGCGGCAAGCGTCTTCCTTGTTTTCTTACGCGCTGGCCCCTCATCGCTTCAAAAAAAATCAACCTGGATCTCGCGTCATCCACCATCAGCAACAAATGGTGCCGCCTAAAGCCACCTTTTGTAGCCTCAGCAGCGTGCTTGTTAATGTGAAAAAAAGGGGCAGTCGACGTCGGAGCGGCGGCGGCTCTGCGGGAGACCAGCAGACCCAAGCAAAGAAGCAATATTAGCATGGGAGCCGCGGTCGCACTGCATTGTGTCAGGCTTCCACTGGTTCTATCACATACCTTTTTATTTTACCAGGAATAGGAACAAAAAAGGGGACCGGCATGATCTAAAATTGGGGGGGGAGTGAACGGAGAGAAAACAGGGGGGAGGGGAGAGCAAGGAGAACAAAGGGATTCACAAGTAATCTGTCGCCAGGCTTGCCAAACAAAGACAATGCCGACGTTGATGCAGGGCTGGCCTGTTGTCCAAGCATATCACCAAGTTGCCTAAACACAGGAAAATTGGCCATGGACGGATTGCCCACAGATTCTACGCACCGTTTGAAAAAAAATAAAGAATGGCCACGGACCATGGCTATTCATAGACACTGTTTTATGACACGATTCAAACTCAAATAAGCAGGTCGCGACCACGTTCCGTGTCACAATGCACACGCATAAATCATCGGGCTCGTGTTATACTTACTCTAGATATGTTCAAAAAAGCAGAGCATTCATGCTCGTTTGCGGGCTGCAATCATTTTACCATAGAGATTTAAACTACAGTAATTGACCTCCAGAGTACAGTAAGACGCGTAAAAAAATTAGTAGAGCCCATGGCCGAGATATTTTCACTAGCAAACAGAAATCTCGAGATATCTCATGATTGAGTGATCCAATTCGCGAAAGAAAAAAGTTAACACCGTCAGTGACTTGGATTTACCATCAACTAGTTCAAACCTGGGACCAGAACACCAGACGAGCACGTTTCCGAGGGAGGAGCGCCATTTAAAATAGGGGTATCATAAAGGAGGGCAAAAATGTAAAATCACTAGCATCTAGTTGCTTACTGCGGTAATGACCCAAAGTATCGACGCATGAGTCACCACAAATGAATCAGCAGCCAAACGCGGTAAAAGCGCTTGTGTTTTGGAGAGACGATCGCATTGCAGTTTCGGCGACTTGGTTATGCAATATCTGTACGTACGGTAGCTCTGAGAACTCGCACTTTCGATTTTGGTTCGGCATACTACTGTACATATGATACAGTACCGTACATGATGCTTGGCTCGACTCTGCAAGTCTGTTCTTGACTTCTTGTTTACAAATTTGAGCTTTCCCGAGCGTCAATAAAACCAGTCAATATCTTAGCAAGTGCCCGAGCGAGAATGCGAGAAAATGTGCAAAAACACTCAAATTTCATCTGTTGTTTTTGGATTTTTGCACAAAAGTGAAGCGTTTGGCCCGTCGTGGTTCAATCTACTGTAAGTAGTAAGTACAGTATACAGAAACTGACCTGTGCTACTGTACCATTTCAATGCCTGAAGCATTGCGATACACTGCAAAAAAAAACGCACGTACACATTTACCTTTTAAAAATCGAAGAGCGTGTTTTTCAGACTTTGCCGGCCTGTTGTGCTTCCAGAAATATTTTTACAGCATGGCCTCCTGCCAATGAAAAATGCGTCACGGCTTAAACTACGGTTCAGTGCCCAAGACGGACCCGCCCCATTTTTTTTCGACTCGAAAATGCCAAAAGCCTCCTATTTGTACTATTTTACGTTCATCTGAACATTTCTGCGTGGTCGACCCCGCTCAAAATTAGCTGCATCGCATTCAGCGCAAATTTTGCAACAAAAAAGCTTTAATCCCCAAAGCGCTATGACCACTTTTGAAGAATTCAGGGGTCACTCAGGGTTCACAAATTTCAATCTCAGAAAATGCCAAATTTGGGGAATTTCGAACTCCGAGTGATCAATGCATCCCAAACAGGTAAATCCGACAATTTGCCATTGGCAGACAAAATGGCACGTCGCCTCAACTTTTGATAAATGCCCAAAGAGTGACGCATGAACGGCGATCGACTGAGAAAAGTGCCTACTTTGGTGCGAATTTTTATGCAAAAATTTAAGGTTTGACACTTCCAAATTGAGTGCGTGGATTGCATGGAATTTTTATTTTTTTTCATTTTTTTTATTTTTTATTTTTCACATTTTTGTCCGCTGATGTACTGATGATGAGTGGGCTGCAGCCTGGTGAAAAAAATGACCGATGCAAAAAGTTAAAACCCAAGCTAGCGCTGCAAGTCATCCGCCATTAGATGCTTTGCTCCACTGTTTGTTATTTAGTAAAACTGGAATAAAAATTACAGGTTTATTAAGCTGTTATCGAGCAAATCGTGATCAAAGATTTTGTTGAAAAAATGAATTTTCTCTGAGAGTTTCAGCCATCCATCGATAAAACTGGTCTCATCATTCGATATGATACTGTGTTATGCCCGCAAAGCCAAGATTCACGCCATACTACATTTTTTTCTTTTCTTATCATACTGTACGCGGCGCTCCTGTGCCATTCCTCCTCAAGGCTGTCCCCTTCGCGCGACCGCTCTTAGCCCCTAATTCCTGATGGCCAACACCAATGTATGATGTGAATGAAAAGGAGCACAATGATAATAGGACTAAAGGTAGGTTTTTATGTCAAAAGTGAGAGAGAGAGAAAAGAAAGGGAAAATAATAGAGGGGAAAGAGACGTTTACAGTAAATATGATAGGCTATGGAAATAGGCTATCTTGAGGCGAATTAGATGTCAGGTGTTGTATTTGCCGTCCTCAGAGCATAAGCGATCAAGTTGTTTAGACGCGCAATGGCGCGTACCTTGTATTTTACCAGTGTTGTGAAAAAATAGGCAATTGCCGCACACGTCGCTCCGACGCTCCTTCCCAATCTGGGGTTTGATTCCCCGCTCTCGCTCAGGCCGCTGTCGGGCCGTCATCCGCATCGCACTGTAATCATGATGCCCATAATAAGGAATGCGCACCTTTATCATCCTTTATGCTCTCACATTTAATTGTACGCGCTCAATACGTGATGCATCCATCAATGCCCTTAATACAAATGATCCAGACATGCAGAGTCGTGGCTCGGCTATGACCAGCCACGAGCTCGGGCCAAGCATGGCAAAAATAGAATATAAAAAAAAAAAAAAAAGAAAAAGCCGCGCGCCGCAGGCGCTGGTTTCACCGGCTCAATGCCCATGCCCTGATCAGCCCCATGTGTATACTCATCGATGGCATTCAATGGATTGAAACAAACGCCCTTGATACCGATCCGAGGTCTTTTAACAATTGATGCAAAGCGACAGATAGTATGTTTTGCCTCAGATACGGAGAGTCTCGACAGCTCTCTCTTACAGCGTTGTTTCTCCGCATCTCACGATCTGATACCATTGTCCTTTCACGTTTTGTATAAATAGAGAATCGTTTTACATTTCAATAAACCGTATCTGTTTGCGATTGTATTTCTTGTCTTTTGTTTTCTTGTCACATTTCTCCACCCACCAATTTTACATCAGGCATCACATGTCAGAGCGTGTGTGCAACTGAGCTTAAATGCAGGTCTGATCTGCTACGCATCATCCAGATCAATGCCAAATTTGACACATGATGACCCAACCGCCGGTCCTAACAACATGCAATTGACCCTTAACATGCATGGCGTTTATTAATCCCTTTTTACTGAGAGATCTGAGACGGATCCTTCAGATCCATCATCTTGAGTTCTTGACTCATCTGTAGATACTGTACGACCCCCTATTTTTTCTTGATCCTTAGAGTATACTGTAATAAAAGGACATCCGCACAGCGCACCACGTCCTTCCTTTTTCCCTTATTTATCTCCACAATCACACATTTATTCTCTAATAAACCTGCCACAATGCTTTCTCCAACCAATGCTGTCCCCGTCGTGCCTGTGGCCCCGGTGCCCTTCTGTGGGCACAACATACTGTAGAGACGCGCTAGGTGCCTTCGACACGTTACAGTAAAAGCGCCGTGTGTTGCTTAATCCGTTGCCTATGATAGAACATCGAGGTTGAATATTTTTGTACTGTACGTACGTCGTACTGTAATGCTTGAACAACGTAGTTTATGGTTACTGTATCTCAATACAGTCATATCATAGTCGTCTGGTTTTGGCAGAAAATGTGATTCACTGCATTTTTGTCCGTTGTTTCGACAATACAGTAGGCGATTTGGACACTGTTTTGGACTTTTGGTCCTGAATTTTTGCAAAATGGATTTTCTCAGGACTGAATGATCCGATCTCTGGAAAAAAACTTGATATGATGCATCGTCGGATTTGAGTCGAGTTTCCACTAGTCTACTGTAGTATTTGGAGGTACTGTAGATGGTCAGGCTCATACTTGTAGGGAGAAACGCGTAAGTGCGGTAAAAAATGGTTTTGCACTGATTGAGTTTTTCACTACGTAGCAAATACGAATCTCGAGATTTCTCGAGACTGAGTGATCCGATTCTCAAAAAAAATTAACACCGTTGGAGAATTGTTGGGTCTACCATCAACTGGTCCAAATTTGGGATCAGAAAAGCAGGTTTCAGAAGGAGCGCCAGTTTTATAGGCGTACAGGGGGTATGATACTGTAAATTCGCCAGCATTTGGTCTCGTACGCCGCCAACGGCTGAGCGCCCTGATTCGTGAGTCACCTCCAATGAATCAGCGGGCAAACACGGTGAAAGCGCTTGTAGTCTGGGGACATCGCGTCATGTTCTCGGCGAGTTAGCCTTGAGGGGTCGTTTTGATCCTGTTTTGGCCCTGAAATTATGCAAACTGCAATTTCTCAGAACTGAATAATCTGATCTCTGAAAAACGTGGAATCATCGAAGTTTTGGGTCGACTGTCCACTGGTATAAATTTGGAGTCGTCTGGTCAGGCTCATCGGGAGGAACGCGTAAAATACTGTTTGGCGCTGCGTTTTCACCAGCAAACACGAATCTCGAGATTTCTCCTAACTGAGTTATCCGATTTGCGAAAAAAAATTAACAACGCTGGAGAATTGGGTCTACCCTCAACTGGTCCAAATTTGGGACCAGATGAGCAAGTTTCTGATGAAGCGCTAGTATCATAGGCGTAAGACGAGTAGATCGCCGCCATTTGGTCTCGTACAGCATCAACGGTTGAGCGCTCCAACGCGAGAGTCACCTCCAATGAATCAGCGGGCAAACGCGGTAAAAGCGCTTGTGGTTTGGGGACATCGCTTCGAGTTCTCAGCGAGTTCGCCTTCAGAAAGTCGTTTTGATCCTGTTTTGGCCCTGAAATTATGCAAAATGCATTTTCGCAGGACTGAGTAATCAGATTTGGGAAAAGAATTCACATCGTCGGATTTTCGTGTTCATCATCATCTCGCTCAAATACTGTATAGGGCCCGATGAACAGGATCCGGAGGATGGGCCCTGCAAAAATGGGGTAAGGTCTTGTCCATTCTGATAGCGTCGGCGACAATGGCGCAACGTATCGACGCGCGAGTCATCTCAAATGAATCTGTAATTAAAGACGGCAAAAGCGCTTGTCTTTTGGAAACAAGGCATTGAGATTTCGGCGAGTTTGTGTGCAATGACTCTGAAAACACGATTTTCGATATCGGTTTGGCAGACATGATATTCGTTACCATGGACATTGACTCGAGGGTCATGTTTAGATGGTTAAAAGGGAGTGCAGCGACATTTTTTTTTATTTTCTTTGTTCTCGGGATCAAATTTCAGGAGATCAGCTTGGCGAGCCACGAGACAATGAAAGCAAACAAGTCGTTCCTCATTGATGCCACTCAGCCGATTGCACTTTTTCGGATGCCGCGTCAACCTGGGCGTAACAAAAAAAAAAAAAAAAAATCAGTCGATCCGATGATGGCGCCAGGACTTCTTTTCGCTCTTTTCGTGTATCTTACCTTGAACGCGGCGTACGCGGACTTGTTTTCGCGATTTGCATAGTAAATAAAATACATACTGGCTGGTTCAGCACCGAGCGGTTCGGGCACAGCGGGACCTTTGGGGCAAAAATGACGCGTTTAGGACGGCGACAAATATTTTGCGCGCATTTCGTGCAATTGGGCTTCTTACCTGGCATTGTCGGGACGGCCCCCGCGGCGCCCAATGTTGGTTTCATGTCGTCCGGCTGACCCAAGTGCGTCAGCACTTGCGTCGCGGGTGTACCCTGCTGCACCAAGTCCGAAAAAGACTGACATGGCACCAAAAATCAAAAAAGGAGCACGTGTTTGAGTGTGCGTGGGCCAAGCGAGGACGATGGCAGGCATCCGTGTGTGTCTTACCTTGAGGACTTGGGCCTGTTCTGCCTTGTCATCCGAGTCACGCAGCGACTGCCAGCGTTTTCCGAGGGTAGAGATATCAGTCATTATTGTATCGTAGGTTTCTGGTGAGCTTTCGTCGTTTTTTGAAAAGGGACTGAAGGCGCAACAGTATATACACGAAGAAAAGAAGCGAAAAATAGAATATGGCCGAGGGAAAATCCATATGACGTCGTCCGACCCGCAACTTTAGTGTCTCCCCCGCGTTTTGGTGTGAGAAAAAGAAAGAAACAATGCGTCGCATATCCCGGGGAACAAACAAATCCCCCTCCATCGGCGCGCGGATGTTCAATTCCACGGCAACCCTTACAAAATTGCAAAAAGGACAAAAAAGTGTATCATACATTACAAGAACAAAAAAAAAAAAATACTACATAGAGCACCGGATAATTCCACCAGGACCAGATGTGTACACAAAGCTGCTTTCGGGCATCGTCTGGATTTGCGTGACGCCAAACGCTTTGAGCTAGAACACAAAAAGCGCGTATTTATAAAAATCAGACACCATCATCGCATCATCGCTGTCGCACCGTGCAAGTCTTACCGGAATGCGATTAAAGGTGGGCGCGAGGAACCTGTTGCGCGGCTGCAGGTCAAAAGAACGCTGAAGTTTGTACGTCCGTGCGTCCCAGATCTTAAAAAAAAAAGCGACAAATCAGTAAAATAGGCAATGACGTGTCGCGGACGCGGGTTGGTGAGGGCGAATGTTACCTTTAGCTCGCCGTCGATGGAGCCTGTGATCAATGTCTGCTTTTCCTTGTCCACACAAATGGACCGAATGCGCGTCGAGTGCGCGGTGAATGTGTGCATCGTGGATCGCTGGCGCATGTCGGACACGACCACCTCGCCGCGCTTGCCACCTGAGAAAAGCAGATGGTCGCCGTCGTACGCGACCGCGTAGGCGCCGCTGTCGTGTCCGGGTAAGGCTGGAAGTGCAAGAGAGAGAGAGAAAAATGTAATAAAAATGAGCTCTTTTGCGTCGTTTCTCCCAGCTCAAGACCTACAGCACACAAGTGACGATGCGGGTGGTAACAGTGTGTCCCATATACACAAATGATCGCGTCTACATAAAAAAAAAAGAAAAGAAAATCAGCAATTGTGCGCGACAGGACCAGAAATTATCATTATACCTGCGTGCCATAGCTGCCGACGTGCCGGCCGTAGCCAAGAGACTGCTAGCATTCAGGAAGGTGAAGTCTCGCGTGGCTTTGGAATGGCAGGATAAGGTCTAATGGAAGGAATGGGCAGAAGGAAAAGCGCGTAAGTCGATCTTTTTTTTTTTTTTAAAAAAAAAAATACGCGCCCATTGCACTCTGCCCATGGCATTACATAATAAGGTCGGTGCGATTGGACATGTGCATCAAATTTCCACAAACACAGCGCACCGGTGGTATCGCATGCACCGAACTTTTGGCCATAGGGATCAAAGTGGATTCGTGTCACTTTGCCATGGCACCCGTAGTAGCTCGCAATTTCGCGTTCTTGGCCAAATTGCCATAGCATGGCACTTGGCCCCTCACCCTGCACCTCGCACCCAGTGATGTCTACACGAGAAACGACGAAATAAGGCAAATATCCGCTTTTTTTCTTCTTTGTTTTTTTTTTCGCTTACAAAGAGGGTATTGAGGATGCGTCTCGGCGCACGTGGCGGCCACAGGGCGCTTTAGTGTGATCTAAATGATACCGAGACACGCGTAAGCAACGAAAAAAAGAAGAATAGAGAGGCATTTACCATGCGTTCATTGTGTTCGACCATGGAGCCCACGGAGCTTGTACCAGTTGGCGATCGGACAACGTCTTCTTTGCCTATCAAAAAATGAATGGAGACGAGGAAACGGCGCAAGGGGGCGTTTTTTGTCTTACCAAAGGATCGTTTAACAAATTCGTGAAGATTGTCATTGCTTGGGTGCTTGTTTCGATCGTCGGGCTGCAAGAGTCGGCCAGAGACTGGTGTGGATGCAGCACTGGACTTGCTGGAAGACGGCTGATAGTGTAATCCACGACGGATGGCGGCTGGCTTGCCGTGATGGCCACCGGGCACGTGCGGATGCGGCGCAGCAAGGTGTTCTCCATTGGCATCCAGCTCGACATCCGACGACATGGCGTCCAATTCCTCCTCCGTGTCTGGGTAGCTGTCTGGCATATCGTGATGAGGCCATTCTCTGGAAGAGCTTGAGCCAGGGCGCAGCAAAGGCTAAAAAAAAAAAAAAAGAGAAAGGGAGAAAAAAAAGAAAAAGCGTGAGCCATTGAGCCCCGCCCGCGTTCTTGCACAGTGGTGTCTTTACGGCGACAAAGCGTTGCGACTTGGTAATGTCGATCTCTTGAATTTCGTTCTTGGTGCACACGGCAAAGAGGTCTCCGCTCGCATAACTGTGCGATTTGTTGTTAATACAAAAGGCGTGGATCGTCGTGCCTGCATTGTACACCGTGCTGGAATGAAGCTGGTGCATGTCATCCGGCAGTACGTTCACCTCGGGCGGCTGCAACACAGAAAGGAATGTGAGCATCTTCCTTTTCATGAATTTTCAAACGACATTACCATGAAATGGACAAATGGCAGCAGATCCGAAACGGGCACAAGTGTCTTGAGCGAGTGCCAGTACTTTTTCTGCCGCAGGGTCTTGAATTGTCGTAGCACGCTGCCTATAAACAGGGAAAAAGCGGCGATTAATCGACATTCACCAGAAATAACGCATCGTATTCAACCCCAATGGCTTACTTCGGTTCATATCCGGGCCCAGCTGCTTGTCAATGTCCTTCTCCAGCGTGTGTGCACGGTAGGCAACGGGGTCCAGCAAAGAGGTCCACACAAAATCAATCAGGGTCTCTGTTTCAAAAAAAAAAAACCAAAAAATCGCGTCAGGGCGCACAATTGACATATGGTGCGTGGCGCCTTTTTTTTTTTTTTTTTTTTTTTTTTACCGTCGTCCTCCTCGTCCTCCTGGCTTTGGTGCATGCCAATCTCGAGCAGACCAAGAACAAAATTGAGCGTTGCAGCTTCCAGGACGACGGCGCCCGTCGACACGTCCTGGTACCCTTGCTTTGGCTTGTACTGCTCCTCGTTCAGATCAAAGCCAAATATGCTGTCGTCGGACACGCTTTCAAAGTCCTCCGGATCCATATCCACCTGGTGAAAAAGAAAAAAAAAATGAGAAAAAATGGTCATTTTAGATACATTGTGGCCGATTTTACCATCTTGGACTCGTTTTTGATGATCTCGGCAAAGACGGCGACGACGACGGGCGTGGGGTCTGGCTCATGGATGTGGTCCATGAAGCGCGACAGATGCGACAGGAGCACCCACGATTTTTCATAATGGCGCTGCTTGGTTGTAATGAGGATATAGCAGATGTAGGCAGCAATGCACAGCTTGAACGTCTGGTGTTTTGCAAAAAGATGCGGCAGACGCGCTCGGATTGCCTCATTCCACGTGTGGAATGTCTTGATCATATCACTATTTTTTTTTTTTTAAAAAAAGTGGAAAAATGAGAAATACTCGAATCAGACATGAAAAGGAATGCTTTTTTTTTCACGCACAGGATCCATCGTTCCATGAACAGGAGTGTGGCAATATCCAGTGGTTTGGCTGCGAGCACGGTTTCAAACACTTGACAGCAGCCCAATTGGAACAAGATCAGGAATTGTTCAACATCGACATTGCTGGGCACCTGGTCCTTGTCGATCATGTCCATGTACAGATGGAACGTATCCGACTCGATAGTCTTTTCCATGAGCAGCGTCGAGAAGAGATGCTCGGGGATCTCGAGCTTTTCGCCCAATTCAAACAAGGTTTGCCGGTTTTGAAGGTACTGGTGCCTCAAAGTCGCGTCAAATGGCGCATAATGACTATTTGACGCAAGACCATGGAACACCGTCTACATATAAAAAAAAAAAAAAAAAAACCAGAGCGGTAAGGCGGATGTTGTCGCGGTTTACACGCGTCCTTTTCCACTATTTCTTCTTTTACCTGTAACATCCGGATGACCAGGAGCGCTTTGTAGCTAGAAAGATCCTTGTCCCCAACCGTCTCAGGCACGATGTCACCATCCGAAAGGTCGTCGTGTTCGTCGTCGTCGTCAATGTCAAAGGGTGGCGATGAAACAGGCGCCATGTCGGCAAAAATGTCATCCTGAGCCTGTGGCGCGTCGTCGTCGGACGCAAACAGGTCCACTGCGCGGTTGGAGGCGGTAGGCTTGGGCATATCGGCAAAAATGTCATTGTCCGAGGCAAACAAGTCGGCGGCACGATCAGATGTGCTGGGTTTGGACATTTCTGCAAAAATGTCGCTTTCAGGTGTCGCCGACGCGTCGTCGTCGGATGCAAACAAGTCTGCAGCGCGGTGCGACGTGGTCGGCGCCGGTGGCGATGTGTCTGCAGCGTCATCAGTGGCAAACAGATCCATTGTGCCATTTTGCAGCTGTTTTGGCGTGGATGGGCGTGGTTTGATGGGTGGGTACTGCGTAAGAATATAGAGGGCGAGCAGCGGGCAGCCGAGGCGTTCGTAGGAGCGTGCGACCTGGAGAGTGAACAGGTATTCGAGATCGGGCGAGATGTCATCAAGCGATGGACGGCGATGCGCGCTCATGCGCTTAACATGTTGATACAAGATGAACAGCGTCGGATCGGTGACCATGGCCGCCTCGTCATTCTGCGTTGCCGCCGCCTCTGTCACCTGCCCCAATGGCACAATCATCGATCGCACCGCCTCAGAAGGCTGCTCAAGAAGCCAATATCCCACCATCATCAGCCAACGGTCATCATTGGCCAGCGCTTGCGGAATCATCTTGTTTTGGATGATGTCCTTGATCAGCGGGCAGTGGTCGCCTATAATATTAAAAAAAAAGGGGGGGGGGTTTAAGCTAAAATGTCGCGGTTTGCTGCGTCATTTTCACATTTCGTACCTTCATACACGCGACAAATAGCAATGGCTAGCTGATAGTCCTGAAGCTGCTTTAAGATGACATTAACGCAGTCCTGCAGCTTGTCCGCTAGCAGGAAGAAGGCAGCCGCGTATTCTAAAAAAAAAAACACACATCAGTAAAATGAGCAAAAATCAATAAAAAACAAGATTTTTTTTTTACCAAAGCGCTGCTTGCCAAGAAGCACAAATGCGTTCTTTGCAGCTGCACGCTGCCATCGCTGCTCGGTAAAATCATTGGCAAGGAACGACACCATGATGCGCTGCTCCTTGTGTGAGTGCGCGGTACGCCATAAACTTTGCAGCAGCGCCTTTTTCCTCAACGCCAAATAAAACAGTGTGCAGTTCACGGGGTCCTTGTCCTCCTGCTTGGAAAGGTACGTGTTGCGCGCTATTGCCTCCATTTGATCTCTCTGTCATCAATAAATTTGAGTGTAAGCCGCACTTTCAGCAGAAACAGATAAAAACAACTCATTTTACCACCACGTCCGCCTTTTGCAGCCACAAGAACAGACCCATGGATCGTGCGTCTTGCCATTGTAGCTTGCCGTTGCACTGTGCCAAGCATTGCTCCAGCAGTAGATCCTAAACAGAGGCTGGGTTGTCAAAAACAAAGAAAAGAATGGAAAAAAAAACGAGATTCGCTTACTTGTGACTCGCTGTGCAGCGCATAAGCGATGTCGCGCGACGACAAGTCCTGTTTGCGCTGGTCCTCGGGTAGCATTTGGTTGAGCAAAAAGTGATTTTTCATCAAAGCCGTGAATCGTGCGCCATTGTCGTCCAGGGACTCGCCCTGCTTGGAAATCTCGACAAAGGTGTCGATCATGGCGACCAATTGTGTCTGATCGCGACTGGTCAGGCCCACAAGCTGCCTGTCTTTTAGCCAATCCTTGCATTTTTGTGCTTCATGCTCCGTCAGCGGCCGTGTTGGATCGTCATAGTCCATGTCACTACATGAAAAAAATTGGGTGTCAACCACTTGAGTGGGAAATGCATCTCGACATTTCTTACCTTGTTTTTTCATCTTCGCCGTCAAAAAGCGCGTCGTAACTTTGTTTGTGCGCCGCTTTCTTGCCTGCACTCTACAAAAAAAAAAAAAAAAAGAGAGATATAAGACACAAATGTTTTTTAATACTCGTTTTCTTGCCTTTTGTAGTTCCAACACGGTCGCGAGCGAGTAAGGCGGGGCGATTTCTACAGGGACATCGCCTGTGCCAAGATCCATGTCATCTGCTATTTGCAATGCGCGATAGACGGCGAACAAGATGTGATTGATGAGATCGAGCTTGTCCCAGAGAAGATAGTAGATCAGGTAGCGCGGATGGTACAACGGGAGCGCGCCATTCGCCACGTACGAGATGTCAAACACGCTCGTCGCGTCAAATGCGTCGCGTACATCCGTTTTGATCGCATTGTCGCCCTGGTGTGCTAGCCATTTGACATAGCACCGCACTTGATTGCCTGCCGTCACAACAAGCACGCCATTGCCCACCCATGCAACACCTGAAATAGAATCATCATAGCTAAAAAAAAAAAATCAGTGACTGCACCACCATCTTCTCTTGCGGGCGCGTTTTCTTTTCTTTTTTTTTTTTTTTTTTGCCATTCTTACTCATGCATGCGGACCTCTGTGTACAAGATCCAATTGTCCATGCCATTGGAGACTTCGGACGCGCGTTCTTGGCCGTAAATAGCCACTTTGGATGCAAACGCGACGGCCAGAAAGATTTGCGCGTCGGACGACATGTACCAAGCCATATCGTGAACAGGTTCGCTGGTGGTGAGCAAAAAATTACGCAGTCAGACACGTGCCATTTCTGCTTCGGGTCGCTTCTTACTCGAATTCCATGGCAAACACCTGACTCGCTTGCATATCTGTGCGGATCTCCATCCAAATCGAAAGCTGGTGCTTGCCATTGTCTTCCGACACTGATAAAACGTGTTGGAAAAGCGGGGTAAGATGCTGCGCAATGCTCCTCTTTGACCTCTTTTTGGCCATTTCCCATTATTTTTTTTCGTATTACCAATGGCGATTGTATTATTCATGCAGCGGACTTGGGTGATCTTGTCGAGGCGAGTATCGAGGCTGTAGAGCTGTGTCCATTCAATGTCCTTTTCATCATCGAGTTCGCTTTCAATCGCATAAAAATACAAAATTGGCCCAATGGCGACGGCGAGGGCCATGACGCTGCTGTGAGTGACAGCCAGGTCGTACAGAAGCATGGCGGCGGTGCTGCCAGCCCAGCGGTCGTTGAGAATCACAAGATCAGGGTCGCTGGGCCATGGCATCACCTGTTGGCCACGATATAAAATGCGGCAGGGCGGCAGCTGGCCATTGCTTGAGGTATCCGCAGGCTGAATCGTGTCAATGTGCCATGCGTAGATGCACCGTGATACCTGCGACACGCCAAACAAAATGTACGCAGGATTGGATGCGTCGTCGGTCATGACAGCGCGGACATGAAGCGAAGACAATGGCGCATCATTGTCAAAGGAAGGGCACGCGACATGGTGTTGCACGTGGCAATCATGTGCGTCAAACGCGTACACAAATACCTGACGACCGTCGTACACGGCCAGCAAACGATCTACATCGAGGCCCAAAACAAACAAAAAAAAAAACCATTAGAAAGAGCGCTTTTTTTTTCAATTTTGGAGTGTTGCCCATTTTTACCATTGTCAATAGGAATGGAGAATTTGGCATCCGAGAGGTGCATGGAACTGTCAGGCAGCAATTGCATCATCAATTGGCCGGTCATCTTGTCAACATTGTATTTCCACACATTTGTCTGCCCGTCGACGCCCATGGTGCAGATGCGACTGGTGCATGATTGGTGGATATTGGCAATGGGCTGCTGGTGCCCCGACCAAATGTACTTTAGCCTTAGCTGCGGGTCAAAAGGCGTCGAATCCAAGAAATCAATGAGATTCAGCCCATAACATCGCAATTCGCCGTGTTGGTTGCGTCCAATAAGCGACAATTCCATTGGCTTGACCGTGGCTAATTGAAAATAAAATGAGGATTTTTTTTTTAGACGCGTTCCTTGGGCTTACACAGCGACTGGATGTGGGCGTGATCATGCATGATGTGGACGCGCTGCAAGAAAAAGGCACGGTCCAGAGGCGCAATGGCCTGATTTGTGCGGAGCATGACAAAGGTACGTGGGATACGCCGTGGCCACGTGTTGAGATGCTGCAACAAGAAGAAAAAAAAAAGGTGAGATCCGAGTGTTTCCGTGTCCAAGTTGCCCATTTTCTTTTCTCTCATTTATTACCTGGACGCCCCAAAAGATTATGGAGCCGTCGGGCTGGAGGCGGAAAAGCAGATCCGGGGTGTCACGGACGAGGTCCTTGACCTTGTCGAGTTGTTGATCGAGAGTGAGCGACTGTTTGGCACATTGCTGGCGGAGCTGGTGTACGTGCAGCGTGGCGCGCAGCTCGTCGCAGCCAATGTAGTGGATGGGAGAGAATTCCTCCTGGTGATGGTGGAATTGGTGCTGACGGTGGCGTGCATGGTCGCTGAGGCCGTCCATACTGGAGCTCGGCGTCACAGTGGATGAGTCTGCCGTTAAAAGGGATTGGCTCGGGTCAATCACTGCGCATAAATACAACTGGTGCGGCTGGTCGAGATCCGTCGGGCTCCAGAATCGGCCAACCCCGTCTAGGCACATCGTAAACAGCGTCGCGTCTTGCGGTCTATCATAAAAACACGATCAGAACACGCAAAAACAAGAAAAAAGCGCGTTTTTATGTCTTTCCACTTGCCTGCTTTCGGCCGGCAATTGCTTCCACGCAAAATTGGCCACCTGGCGCGGGTGAGACAAAAAGACAAAGTCGTACTTGGCGTCTGAAAAAAAAGAAGAAATAAAAGGGGGTAGGCGTGTGAAAAAAAGGCAACGCGACGCGTCCAGTGGCCGACTTGCTTACCTTTGGTGGGGTACCAGATGGTGACGAGGTGATCGGCCTAGAAAACACGTCAATCGCTCGGATGCTCAATGGTAAACCAAAAAATTACGTGTCCAGCCGTGGCAATCATGCCGTTGGGTGAGAATTGAGCTTGTACGACGGCATTGGGCAGCGACACGGACCATTGTTCTTGCCATTGTCCCTGCTGCTCGTGCCACACCGCGAGCGAGTCGCCGGCAATCAGCAACAACCCTGAAAAAAAAAAAAATCGAAATTAACGAAAAATTGGCCATTTTGCGGCTGTTCACGTGTTTTTTTTCTTTTTACCTTGATCATTCCAGTCAAGGCAACCAATTCTGAAAGGAACGGTCAGCCTTGTGACAGATTGCCACTAAAAAAAAAAAAAGAGCAGGGTAAGCTTTGCCCTTGTTAACGTTGCAAAACTTACCAATTGCGCGTCTGTCGCCAGTTCAAATAGCTCCACAAAGGCATCGTAGGCGACGGCCAGCTAAACGAGGCGAAAAAAAAGGGCAAAGAGTTGAGCGGGATAAAAAGGGCGGGGAGTGACACGTCCAATCGGTCGTTTTGCTGTCCAGGAAGTCTTTTTTTACCTGTCTCTTTGCCGAGTTGCTTGTGATGGCGGTGATAAGGGTATTGGGCGCGCAGGTATGAAGCGTCTGGACGTACAGGTTGGGATCTGCGTGAACAACGACCTTGTCACCCGAGGCGTATACCTTTATAAAACAAAGGTGAGCGTGTCGTTTGGTTTCAAAAGTGGGGCAAGACTTACAATATAGCGAGTGTCGTTGCACAGGAAGCTATGCAAAGCGTGCTCAAAGGGGTTCACCTGCCCTGTGCATACTTGGCCTAACAACATGAGCCAGGTGGAAAGGGTGGGAAACGAGCAAAAAGAAGAAAAAAAAGAGAAAAAAAAAAGGTGAAACTGAAAAAAAGAGGGAAAAGGAAAGCTCGGAGGGCGTGGACTCCGCTTTTGTTCAGCATGATCACCGCGTCCAACCCCCTGACCCCAGACTCACTGCGCTTTTAGCCCTGCCCATTCGGCACTTTTTATGCCAAAATCCGTCCATCATCCCACAAAATCATACAATGTAATAGGCTAAGATAGCACAAGAGGGTGTCAATTACCCCTATGAAATCCAAAAGCAAAAGAAGGGGCAAAAAAAAAAAAGGACGCATTGCCATAAAGAAACGTGTTTTAAAATAAAAAACGAGAAAAAAAACAGATATGCACCTTTTTTCTTTTTTTCTTTTCTTTTGACCCTTGTCTCTCTTTGCTGACGTTGCCTCTCTCACTATGCTACGCAACAGCGTCAAACGACTTTTGCGTGTGCCCACGTCGGCGTCGCGCACGCGACCTCGCACGCTTTCTTACGCGTCGCCACGCGCCTTGCTGCCCACACAAGTTCACCGCCATGGCAACCACTTTCGGGTTGGCGTTGTCACGGCCGCTACCGTTGGCCTCGTTGCCGTCGCGGCTCTTGGGGAGCGTGCCTATGCATTGGAAACACAAGGTACGAGTAACGGAGGCTCATTTTCTGCGCTGCTTATGCTCTTTTTCATTTTTTTTTCACAGACACAGGCGACCGCCTATGCCAATTGATCGTGCACAATGATTTGCGAACACTGAAAAAGTAGGCCACGTCGCCTTTTGTTGATCAGCGAGCCTTGTGAAATGAACTGACGTTGCGCAACACCCCCTTTTTTTTTTGTTTTCTGTGCTTGGATTTGCATAGATTGGCTGACGATCCAAACTTTAATGCGAACGTACATCATAGCCATGGATGGACACCCTTGGTAAAAAAGTGCTACGCGGCGCTCAATTCGTCCAATCACTGATTTCTTTTTTCTTTTTGCGTTTTTTTAGCAAGTTGCCGTGATCCAAGACAATGAATTGGCTGTCAAGTTGCTCTTGGAGAAGGGCGCTGGTGCGTGAAACAAGGGGCGAGCAACGCGTTCATGGAAAAAAGAAAAAAAGTGTCGCTGACCTCCCTTTTTTTTTTTTTTTTTTTTTTGCAGATCCCGACCTTGAGGACCAGTATTACCCGCGGACACACCAGGCAGCGGCGATCCGGCAGGAGGATTTCAGCGACGAATTGATGCCGTACCGCGACTACCGCGATTACACGGCGCTGCACTACGCGGTCATCATTGGCAATGCCAATGTGGTCACCATGTTGCTCGACCATCTGGCCAATCCACTAGCGCGCAATTCCAACGGCTTCACGCCTCGCGAGTACATGTACTATGTGGAACGCTTCACGGGCGTCCACCACCATGACATTGATGAGCTGCTCAAAGGTAACTCCAATGGCTTCATGACTCGTCAAAACATCGATTTTTATTGATTTTCGGGGTCCCATTGCAGCCAAGGAAAAGAGCTTTGACGCCGACATGGAGGCGTTTTTGGAGAACCAAAAGAAGGAGCAGGCCAAGCGCGAGAAAGAATATCGCAAAAAGCACCCATTGGAGGATGCACTCAAGGAACGCATTGTGGGGCAGCTGGGCCCTATTCATGCGCTTGCCAGCGCCATCCGCCGCAAGCAGAACGGCTGGCAAGATGACGATCATCCGCTGGTCTTTTTATTCTGTGGTTCTTCCGGTGTAGGCAAGACGGAACTTGCCAAGAGTGAGTCTAATTCACTGATCTTTACACGCAAAATTGGTTTTAATTGCTCTTTTTTTTTTTTTTTTTTTTACAAGCCTTGGCCAATTATTTGCACGGCAAGAACTTGGACAAGGGCTTCATCCGCATTGACATGAGTGAATTCCAGCACAAGGTAAGCCTGATTGTCTCACAAAAAGCGCGTAGTGACATTTTTTTTTTTTTTTACGCGATCAGCACGACGTGTCGCGTTTCATCGGCTCACCGCCCGGCTATGTGGGTTATGACGAAGGAGGTCAATTGACAGAGAAGCTGAAAGAGTGTAAGTCACGCGAGAAATCTGGAGAAATCGCGCCCAAATGGGGGTTTTGAGCTCTTTCTGATGATGATTTCATCTTGTTTGTTCCCATTCTCAGGCCCCAACGCGGTAGTACTGCTGGATGAAGTGGAAAAGGTAATGGCACAATGACGGATCAGGACGACGCAGTGCCATTGGACGACTGATTGTCGCGTTTTGACGCAAATTGTGGAAAAAAAAAGGCAAGATATTGAATTAATTGCTCATTTTTTATGTGATTTTCAGGCGCATCCGGACGTGCTGACGGTGACACTACAATTGTTTGACGAGGGACGGATCACGGACGGCAAGGGGACGACGGTGGAGTGCAAGGATGCTATTTTTATCATGACGTCAAACCTGGCGCAGCACGAGATTGCAGACGAGGCCGAGCTGCTGCGGCTGGAGGCGTCGGTGTCGTCGGATGCGCAGACAACGGGCACGGCGTCAGCCACGGGAGCCATGACGCTCAATGCCAGTGACGAGGACGAAGAGCTAGACAGCAGTTCAGATGAAGGCCATCTGTCCTTGTCGCGCAAATTTATCGAAAAGACCATCTACCCGATCCTGTACGACCATTTCCGGCGCGACGAATTCCTGGGCCGCATCAACGAGGTGCTTTTTTTCCTGCCATTTAGCGACGACGAGCTGCGCGACATCACCGAGCGTGAATTGACGCGCTGGGCAGACAAGTCGCACTCGCGCCATGGCATCACGCTGACCTGGGACCCCGAGGTCGTTGACATGCTGGCTCGCGGCTACAATATCCGCTACGGCGCGCGCAGCATCAAATACGAGGTCGAGCGCAAGGTCGTCAATTTGATCGCAAAGGCCCACGAGAATGACGACGTCGTCGATGGCGGAAAAGTGCGCGTCACCGTCGACAAGACATCCCCAAAGCGCCGACTCTGCAAGATCGTCATTGAGCAAAAGGGTGCAGACGACAAGAAATCAGGCGGATGGTTCGGCAGCCGCTAAACAAGTAATAAAAAGCGAGGTTCTTTTTCCTCCCCCCCCTTTTTTTTGGCTTCCCCTCATAAAAAGCCTCGATCATGCATCGAGGCTCAAAAAGGCAATCGCCGTGCCAAGCTCCAAAAAAGGCGGCCAATCAAATCCCGAGCTAATTATACTTTTTGCAATTTGAAGAAAATTGAACGACTCTCTGTCCTTCTTTTTTTTTTTTTTTTTCTTCTTCACTCTTTTTTTTTTTATCGCCCACTTTTTTTTCGTCTTCATCATGTTTTGGAAAAAGAAGGACAAGCAGCAAGACTCGACAAACCCTTTTGATGGTGCTTCGGCAACAACGGACTCGACGTATACGAGCGCCAGCAGCAACGGATCGTCGTACGGCGGCGGCCGCTACAACACGTACGACCAAAAGGACGCCAACCCTGCCGACCGGTACCCGTCCAACAACCGGTATCCTAACAACGACTATGATGCCGGCAGAAATGGCGGTGGTCGCTATGGCAATGCGCCTTCCAATGGCTATGGCAATGCCCCCAGCAGTGGCTACGGCAATGGCGCTGCCGCTGGTGGACGATACGGCAGTGCACCCGCCCGCAACGACACTCAAAATCGTCAGGACCTTTTTGCTGGCGCCAACAGTGGCGCTGCGGCCGGTGGCTATGGCAACAATGGCGGCAATAGCGCCCCCTCCGCCGACGAGGGCTACAGCCGCCGCAAAAAATACTACGAGGACGAGGAGGACGAGGAGGTGGGCAACATCAAGCGCCAAATCTACGACACCAAGCAAGAATCGCTACAAAGCACACGCAATGCCCTGCAAAAGATCCGTGAGGCTGAGGATAGCGCTTCGCAGTCGATGAACATGCTCGGCCAGCAATCTTGTAAGAGAGAGTTTCGAGAAAAAAAAGGGGGAGAATCTTTCAATTTTACTCCATTTTTACTCATCTTTTTTTTTTCTCCCACTTTTTAGCGCAATTGGCCAACGTGAACCGCAACTTGGATCTTGCCAAGGCGCACTCTGACCGTGCCGCGTCGCACGCAGACGAGCTCAAGCAGCTGAATCGCTCCATCTTCATCCCTGTGGTGAAGAACCCGTTCAACAAGAATGCGCGCCGTCAGCGCGAGATCGAGAAGCTGCAGGCGGAGCAGGCGGAGCACATGGCCGAGCGCGATCGAACACGCCAATTCGAGTACGAGTCCAATGCACGCATCGAGGAGGCGAATCGCCGCAACGAGCGCGTCAGCGCCAATGCCGGATACAGACGCGGCCGTACGCAGAGCGACCGCAACCGCTACCAGATGGACGCCGACTCGGAAGACGACCAGGTCGAAGATGAGATTGACCAGAACCTGGACTTGCTCGGCGGTGCCACGTCGCGCCTCAAAAACATGGCCCTCACCATGAACCAGGAACTCGATAGCCAAAACGGAATGATCGACAGACTCAATAGCAAGGTCGACCCCATTAGTACCAAACTGCATACCACCACCTTCAAACTCGACAAGATCAACTAAGCAAACCGCGCGCCATATGCTTCATTTTCTCTCAAATTTCGTTTTGTACGTGTTTTTACCAATTTAATAAAAAATTTATCTTGCTTTTGATGCCATTGCACTCTTGGCTGGCTGGGCCACGTCGTGATGAAAGGGCGGGCTGTGTTTTTCGTTGCGATAAATATCGTAAATGCACAGAAATGCATATTTACAGCATATCATAATCATGTTACATCGCAGCAGCCAGTACACTGCTTCTCGCGGCAATGGCCCGTTCGACCTCTGATTTTTCGTTTTCTTGGAAAAGAGAGGCGTCGGAATACCTGCAACATGATCCATTGCTGTGTAAATCGGGGGTTAAAATCTTTGATCGCCCTTGTACCAGAGTAAAAGTGTATCGATCAGCTCAGCTCAGCGAGTAAGAAATGATGCCCAAGCGCGTCTCTTTCCAAGGTACAAGTTTCGCCCAGAACGCGACGAACTTGAAATCGAGAAAATCACAATAACAGCATTTTTACGATAGTTCGCTCATTTCACTCTGAGAAGATTCAGCCTTTTATACAAGTTGCTTCTGTATTGATTCGATAATTCTACGCTTTCTCGTCTAAACAAGCCTGCCCTTGCGGTGCGACGATGATTAGATGCCGAGCAGCGACGATTTTCAATTCAAAAACCACAAATTTTCCAAGGGGTACAGTCGCAGACTTGAAAAAAACGCGAAATTTCACCGAAATTTAGATCCTCTGATTGCCACGCCATCAGTACATATGGCAAACACGCGATGGTCACTGTAATATAAGCGTTCCAGGCAGAATTGATGCGACCAGCTCGTTTGCGGGTCAACTTTGACGCGTGATAAACCGCGTTACACGTCGAGTGACACGCGCCTGTTTTTAATCAAATCCATGCATCTGACGTCTCTCGTACTGATAGACACGTCAGCGGAGATCTATGTACGGCTGTTTATGGTGAAAACGCAAAAAAAAAAAAAAAATTACCAAAGCGCGACTTTTTCAGGCTGATGCTGTGCAAATAGGCCCTGTATCACTGGGTGGATGTAGCTGGCCGTCAGCTCGCTTTCTGCCGGGTCGTTCAAGTTTAGATCCTTCAACGCAACCAGTCTAAACCCCACAAAGACGAAAAACGGTAAAACTCACGTAAAAATGCAAATTGCCGTCAACTTACAGGGCCTCCACCGCTAGTACGACATTCTTCTCGGGTCCATGCGTCTTGAGAGCGAGACCAAGCAGTTCAAGGCGCGCTGTGAGCTCCATGTCTGCGCCTGCATGGCAAAAATCCTTGATTTTCGCGTCAAAAAAGGCCACACTGAGTATCAACCCATTGTAAAAAGTTGCACACTTACCGTCAGCACGCGCTAGATGTCCAAAAACAAGGCACTGTCCAAAGTCATTGAAATGTTCATGGAGCGTAAAATGTCGCAATGGGTCATGCTGAGGATGGTGGGCGATAAGAACTGTGCGGGCACGTCGCCATATTGATTCCGGCGCTGCAGCACCAGAATCGATGAATTTGCCCTGTAAACACAAAAGGTGAGTGACGAGTATCTGGCAAAAATGACAAGTTCCTGCAGCAAATCATTGAAATCAGCGTCAATGGACATGTCAGGCTCAAATTTGGCCAATGCGTGGGCCCGCTAAGTGGAAAAGCTCAGATACATTTTTGCCCTCGATGATCCAGTCGGTGCTGCTTGAGACGAATCGGCCGCCGTTCCTGTGGCAGAAAAAAACGGGATTTAGCATAAATGTGAGCGACTCCACGCTCTTACTGTACCTCTGAAATTCGTGCGTCAAACAGTGAGCCTTGAGCGATTCTCTTTTATCCAATGTGTCTGCGCACGACGGGCATAGAAATTCGATCGTTGCGTTGGCAGGGGCGGCGGCAGAGACGAATTACGCACGACCGAGTTGCGCTGGCCTTTGCCGCGAGACAGCAGCACAATTCCATGTTTACGAGCGATGTGCCGGCGTAAATTGAAGTTTTTGTCGAACTGTTTTCCATAGTCGGCGTCGCCTTCCACGCAAAATGCGCCTAGCTAGGATTTTCTGTTCATAAATCGAGAATTGGGCGATCGCATTGGCACTTTGAGTGCACTTGGCTTTGCATTTGTGATGCTTTGATAGATGTTCTAGGGGTAATTGATGACTCTAAATCGCATGATGAAGTCTGAAATGCATGTCAGATTGCTGGATTTTGAGCACTTAAGCGATTTGCGTCGATTTCGCCCTGTCTTTAAAGTTTGCTCTAATACAAGTGCTTCAAAAATCGCTCAATTCGTAATTCTGTTTACGTTGCCAGATGTAAAATTTAATTTAGAATTGAATAAAGTTCTCACACGGTATCCGTTAACTTAATAAAATTTCGAGATAATCGCACTTTGCACGATTTTACGCGATTTTGGCTTTTGGCGGCGGTAAAAGTGCTATTATCAGGTGTTTTTACTAAATGAGCAAGGCTTAAAAGTAACACCATTCGATTCCAAATCAAATTTTACATCCAGGGGCATCGCGTTACAGTAATTCATCTCAGTGTATTCCTGGGCGCTCAGCAAGAGATTAAAGTCAAAATGCAGCTGCCCTATTCTCGATTTATGAACAGAAAATCATAGGTCGGCCGCAACCGCAAAATGCGCAAATTCGGCTCTACCAAATCATAAAAGGCCAGGAAAAAAAAAAAGGCGGGGAAGAAGAAAGTGCGGGGCGTCAAAAGTTTTTTTTTTTTTTTAAAGAGGCGGCTGGCCATAACTTTTATTTGCGTATTTCGCGCCCAAATGCTAATAATAACAAATTGCGAACCGCACCCTCGCCGTCTGCCTAGCACATTACATCCTGTAAAGCACGTTTCGCCGCGTTGGAAGGCCTGTTTGGCGAGCCGTAAGCTGACGTGCGTCAAAAATTACTCCGACTAATACCATCTCCTGACAGACATGTCCAAATTGTCTCAATTTTGAACCTGGCGCTCGTCGAGGCAGGCAACTTCAAGAAAACCATCCTAAGGGGTACGATGATCTCGTAGTTTTTTTTTTTCGTTTTCATGCGATAGTTCACTTTTTTCGTATACGATCGCGATCATGTGCATTTTTCAGGTAGTCATAATTGAGAATCTTAGATTGGTGGGTGCGCAATGAGCCCATCATGTCTGTGTACAAATGCGGAGATCATTGCGCAATGCTATCCTTGCCGTTGACGCATACCTTTTTTATTTTTAGTGTTCGACCGGCCCTTTTGACCAAACTTTGTCTTGACTGGCACTATTTTTTTTCATGGAGGCATGGAATGTGACATCATTTGGCACGATGGACACGTAGGGGACGGACATGAATTCTGTGTTTTTGCGGCGTAGAGCGTGCACGGCATGGAATGCGATCATTACGCGTCTGAGATTGCGGCGGGATGATCCCATCCCCCACCCCGGGAACGCGAGAAATGCCATTTAAAGTTGACGTGCCTTCTTCTCAACCCCTCTTTCCCTATTGAGCCAACCCCTTGGCCCCCCTCATTTCCTCCTTTTATTTTTGGCCAAGCGGAGATGTGCGATCCGAGAAACTTTCCAATTCCCGAGATTTTCTTACGTCCTGGACCACAGCGAAACAAATAGAAAATTCTCCTATGGAAGCAGTAATTCTAATGCTTCCATGGGGGTAATTTCTTTCAAATAAGCTTTGCCATTGACGCTGGATCATGCTCACCGCCATTACCATCGTATCTTCCACCCGTGGTGGGTCATCGAGCGCGCGCGTGGTGCAAAGAATATTTAATTAATGCTCAAAAAGATCCTTGTTTTGCTTTTTGGGGGGGGGGACAAAAGGGGTGCAAAGGGGGGAAAGTGCGCGGCCAACAGGTTAGCCAGCCTAGCCAAGAGGCTGTGTTGTGAGCGCAGGGCCTCGATTGTCTCCTAGGACGACCCAAAAAAAAAAAGGAGGTCAAGGGTCCGCGCGCCGCGCGCAGTGGCCACATTATGATTGTTTTCGTTTGAATTGGAATTGCTCTTGGGCACGCTAGAAAAAAAAAATCCCGCCCATATGCGCATTCGAGTTGTTATTGATGGAGACAGAGGATGCATGACTACACACATCCTCATGGGACTTTTTTTACTGATGAATAAAAAAAAAAAGACTAAATAATAAGCTAAAATAAATACTAAGTGTAAATATAAGAAAAATCAAGGAAAAGAAGGAATTGCGCGTGCAATGGATATCGAAGCAAAGGGTAATTGGGACAATGAGCGAGAGAAAGCTGATCTGGCCGGCAAGTGATGCATGAAGCGAGCGAAAAGGGAAAGGGGGGCATTGTCGCTTCCTTGCCTTTTTTTTCTTGGGTGGGCGAGATTAGAAGAATCAAAAGAGGGGAGTGTAAGTGGCGACGTGTTCGTCGTCCTGGGCGAATTCAGCGGGTTTGGATGCCCAGATGGACGAGAAGCCTGGGTTGGTTGTTGCGAGCCACGAATGATGTGTTGGGGTTGCGAGAACGGCTGAGCCAATGGACGATGCGGATGGCGATGGCGACGCGTATTTTTTGGGAGCCGATGGCAAAAAGAGAGTGGGTGGGAGGCTGGGCAACGATGGCGGTGGGTAAAATGGGGTCAATGATGGTGATGAGGTGTTTGGCGCGAGATCCAGGCTGTCACGCGGTGTTGTTATGGCTGCGCTTGACAAACGTGGCGAAGGAAGACCGGTCGATGAGCCCGCGGATGTCAGCGATGAACACGAGATAGTAGGGGAGACCATGGTCACGTTTGTCGCCGCAGTGGTCGCGTTCGTCTTTGCCAAATTCGAAGATGAATATGAATTCGTGCAATACGATGGGGATGTGGCGAGTGCAATGCACGGTGCCGAAGCCGATGCACGCGGTGCATATTGGTACAGCGAATGCGATTGCTGCGACGCGTCGGTGCCAATGGCCAAAGGCGTTTGTGCGACCAATTGTGCGGCTGTCGCAGTCTCTGTGGCCGCTGCGCCTGCGGGTGGCGTGTCATCATGGATGAATGTGCATCGTACGCCGTAGTGACAGGTGCCGGTCAGGTGGTACGTGCGGCAGATCTGTGTCTTGTACAATGCGTGGCGCTGCACCGTGCGCAGCTCCGGACGTCCATGTGCAAAGCAGCACTTTTTACCATACCTAGTTAAAATTCGAGGTCAAATTGACGCTGTCCATGATAAAAGATCTTTTTTTTCAATCTTACCTGCATTGACCCATCTCCTCCCAATTGCGACACATCTCTGTCTTGTACAGCTCTGGCTTCTTTTCGGACATAAAGCCAAGGGGCATGGACTCGTCCATTTGATTTAAATTAGACAAAAAGTTAAAAAAAAAATAAAAAAGCGAGCCACAAAGAGAAAAAAAGGGAGCAAAAAGGCAAATGCCCGGACCCGAGAATGGATTTTATACGCTTTTTTTTTTTTTTTTGGACCCCAAACGGCTCAGCCAGACGGGTTCATCTAGAAAATGTGCTTTTTTTTTTTTCTTTACTTTGCCCCATGCCTCCATTTTTTTTCTCGCACTCCCCTATTTGTCTTCGGAATTGTCCAACGTGCCCCTGGTTTCGCAGTCTTTCGGCTCGTATCTTACCCCTTTATTGGCTTCGTGCCCCCCTCCCCCATCCGCGCCTCCTTTATTGTGAAACAAGATTTTTTTTTTTTGCCACTGACTTTTTTGCCATTGCTGCCCCGCCCACGCGCGTGTTTTTGAATTGGAGCAATGGTATCGTGCGCGCGTGCGTGCGTTCTTGCCACACCCCCATTCCCGATCTTCAATTACGCCAGACTGCCCCTTTATCGAGCATCTTGGCTCGGCAAAAAGGCGCGTCAATTAAAAAATACGTCAATGACGTTATCTTTTTTCACTCTTTTTACGACGTAATGCAACTGTTTAGCATGGCAGGTCACGACGGTGCGCGAGAAACTGAGGAGAAAATGTAAATTTGATGCCACTGGCATCACGACTTTTTATTTGGCCCGCCATTTTGGAATTTCCATTTAATTTTACATAAGCCAATGGCCAGATCACCACACACGCGTTCAAACACTGTACAAAAGGGAAAATAGAGACGTGAGCCATGCCACTCATTTAAGCTATTTTCTGTCTTTTTTTTTTTTTTACCTTTGGGAGACATATCGAGATCATTTTGCTTACAATTGGGACACGTGTCGACAATGCGCGCCAAAACCGACTTGCCGCCCTCTCCTGTGATGGACACTTTCTTTTCACATTCCGGGTTTAGATTAGGATTGGCGCCTTTTTAGAAAAAAGATGCAATTATGCATTGGTGAGATTCTCTGCTGCGGCGCTTTTGCCTCCCTTTTTTTTTTTCTTGTTGCCCATGGGCTGACTACGATTGGTCATTTTGCAATACCATTGTCCATTTGTTCCTTGTTTAGTGCGACGACAAGCTCATCGTCATTGTCGCTCTCACCACATGAGCCCATGCCCGTGGCATAGTATGTGCCCATGCCCTGGAAGATGTGCTTGACCTTGGCGAGCGCTCCCTCGTGCTTGTCGCGCGGCTTTTGCTCCTCATCCTTACCGTTGTCCTTGTTTTTCTTGCCTTTTCCCTTTTTCTTGCCCTTTCCTTTGCCATTCTGCTCTGGTGGTGGATCGACGGGTGTGTCATCGTCCTGTGCAGGAGCAGCATCATCGGCCGGCGACTTGTCTTGCGCAGGCGTGGGATGGTGCGCGTGCTTTTGCTCGGAAGCGTGTTTTTTCTTGTCAGATTTGTTTTCCGCTTCATTGCTTGGTTTACTCGCATGCGTTTTGCTTGGAACGTGTGAACTGAATGCCTTGGGCCTGGAGGATGGCTTGGGCTTAGGAGTGTGTTGAGGGTGCGGGGTATGAGACGCGAGCGCGTGCGAGGTGTGAGATGGGTGGGCATGCGAGGTATGCGATGCATGCGGCGTGTGTGACGCGGCGTGCGCAGGTGCATGCGACGATGCGTGCTCATGGGCCGATTTGGATGGATGGGCTGATTTGAGTGGATGGGCTGATTTGGATGGATGGTAGCTTTCTTTTGCTTCATGCTGCAATTGGGCGCTTTGTTGATGTTCATGGGCTTGTGCGTGCTTTCCAGGGACCTGTTTCTTGGACGGCGTGTGCGCAGGCGCGCATTGACACACATGCAGGAGACAAACGCCAATGCAAATGACACAGAGCCACCAACGGAGAGAATGAGCCATGATGGAGGTGAAATGGTCCTTTTTTTTTTTTTTGATCGCGTGGAGCGCGCAGAAAATGGAACTGGGAAAAAGAAGTATAGGAATGAAAACAGGACACCGCTTTTAAAGCAAAAAAAAAAAAAAGAAAAGAAAAAATAAGGAGCAATTGATCGCGATAAATCCAGACAATGAGCGAAAAAGGGTGTCAACGGTCTAGTCAACAAAGAAAGGAGATGCCCCAGACGCGTGTCAATGTGCACTTTTTCTTATTTTTCATCAATTGCTGTGCGTGTCATCTAGGACGGGGTCATTTGGATTCCTTTGTTGCAGGGCCGAAAAAAAAATGACAGCAAAAACGACGAGAAAATGATCCATCTAACCTTTTTGGTGTGTGCTGCCCTGTTGTTGCCATAAAATAAACAAGGAGAAAGGGGCGAGAAAGGAGCGGCGCGTCCATGACACTGTGAATTGCAATCGATCGTTCTCATTCCTATCCGGCCAATGGACGAGATGTTGCGACGTCATAGTTCTTTTTAGGTATCCAACAAGGTAAGCAAAGGACCCCACCGACAAAAATCATGGATGGGGGCCCTTTCTTTTTCATTTTTTTATTAATCTATTTCGAGTGTAAAAAGGAGGGGGGATGTCAAAAAAGGGGGAGCGGGGGACTTTTTTTTGCGGGAAAAGGGGTGTTTTGTGAACAAGAGGCAAAAAAAAGGGATTTTTGAGGGTGTTTGAAAGGGGGGGCGATTACAACGATTGCCAAGCACGAACCAAGACGTCGACCTGATCCTCGACACGGACGGCGACACGGACAAAGGAGAGGCATTGATAGCCTGGGGTGCCACTGCGCACAGGGACACCTGCGGCACGAGCCAATTGCACGGCCTTGTCGGCCATTTCTTGCGAGCCCATGTCGACCCAGACCCAGCTGAGGAATGGCTTGCCATGGATGACCCATTCGGGGTGCAGAGCGAGTAGTTTGTCCACGAGGTACGCGCGCAGACGCGTCGTGTTTTGCCACGTCTCATTCAAATACGCGTCGTCCTTGACAACCGCCTCGACAAATTTGAGCGCGGGCCCATTGACCGACCACGGCACCTGGATCTTGCGCAGAGCAGCGCAGTGCGCGTCCGACGCGCAAATCACAGAACCCACGCGCAAACCCGTGCACGACCAGATCTTTGTCCACGAATGCATCACGTACAACGACACCTTTTCCTCTTGCCACAATTCCTGCATGAACTCGTGCTGAGAAATCAGCGAATCGTCGCGGAAGGCGGCCGACACCCAAGGTTGCATCGATTCATCTAGAGAAAAAGAGGGGAAAAAAAAAGTTCAATTTCAGTATCGAGTGTCTCTTTTTCATTTTCGCGTTGCTTACCAACAATGACGGTGCCGCCCGTCTTGACGTTGGCCTTGATCCAAGCCTTCAAAGGCTCGATGGTCATATAATCGCCCGTGGGATTGCACGGGTTAACAAGACACACCATGTTGGCACGATCCGGGTTCTTGGGGTCCAAGATGGTGAAGCCATTGGTGCTGGCGCTGCGCTGGTATTCTTGGTACTAGAGGATGGACGAGCAAATGGCGGGAAGGGGGAGAGGCAAAAGATTGCAAAAATAAAAAGAAATAAAAAACACACGCTTGTCAATCGCAATTGATCTGCCTACTGCTCCGCGTGCCTCATTTCTTTTTTTTTTTTTTGTAAATTGTACCTGGACGTTCCATGGGCCGCCCTTCCACGTGGGCGCCTCGGTATCGGCGTGGTTTTTGAGGCAGAGACGCACCACAAGGTCAATCAATTCGGACGCGCCATTGCCCATGAGCAGGCGGCCGTGATGCTGCTGGTAGTCGTTGGGCCACAAGAATTGCGCCAAATGCGACTTGGCAGGCTCCTGGTTGGCCGCAGGGTAATGGTGGATGTCGTGCATCTAATGACAAAATCCAAAAAAAAAAAAAACGAAAAAAAAGAAAGAAAACGTGAATACAAAGGGGGCAAACACGATGCCAATTGCCTGTCAATTGACAGCAGCACACCTTGTTTGCTTACCGCTTCCTTGGCCGCCTCCAAGGCTTGCTTGGGAGTGCCCAAGTAATTGGTGGTCACGCTAAAATCCTCGACAAAATTGTCCAAAAAGCTGTGTTCCTGGCCGCCGTGGAAAGTTTGTGTCGTCGAGTCCCAAACAGTGTTCACCATAGTGTAAAACGAAAAAGAGAGAGAAGGAAAAGGTCGAAAAAGAACAAGAACAAGAACCAAAAAAAAAGGCGAAATGGGGTCGGACCCTCTTTGACCAAATTTGCTTTCCCAAATTTCAGGCCAACCGCCAGAAAGAGATGGGCCAATCATAATGCCGCATCTCAATTTGCTCTTTGATGGGGTAGCAACATGACCAATGGCTCCAGCGCTGCCCGTACACTCCTTGGAAAATGGGTCAAAACCTATCGTATACGAAGCATTGTTCGTTTTTGACGGTGGCTTGACATCATGCGCGCCCCCGTGTCTCATCAAGGTGGCACACGCGACACGAACACAACGTAATCGCTTTTGATCAGACGCGCCTCTTTTTTTTTTTTTGGCCTTTCTTTTTGTGTCTTTTTCACGAACGCCAATGGAAACACGGGAAGCAGCAGGGTCCCTTGCCTTTTTAAAAGTCAGCATTGGTCTCCCCCATGGCACGGCGCAGACGCGTGAGCGCGCATCCGTAACGTATTTTTTTTGTTGCTTTTTTTTACTTGTTTTTGCATTTTTTCTTTTATTAATGGCAAAATCAGAGTGACAGAGAGGAAAGGGGGGCTAGATTTGGATGGAATGGTGATTTCATTTGTGTTTTCGAATGAATGAGGGTTTCAATGTAAACTTGTTTTGGCGATAGGCCTTGGCAATGGTATCCCACATGAGGTTGACTTTGGTATGTGAGGTGTTGAAGCGGCGCGACATGACCATGAGGCGGCGCCACTGCGCCATGTCGCCGCCCTTGGCCTTGTAGTAAGATTTGAGCTGCTTGGCGAGGCGCAATTTGTCATTGCCGGCTTCATCGACGCGCACCGCGGCCAATGCCTCCACATACAGCGGATGGCTGCGCACAAACACCTTTTTGAATTGCACATAATCGTGCTGCGCGTCCTGGTGTTCCTTGCACAGCGCGTCAAAGTCAGACTGCGTGTGAATTGTCGGCGCAACATAGCCCGCATCCATGCTCGCGTCCGTATCGTCGTCTTCCGAGCTGCCAGATGCAGCACCATTCACTGTCACCATGGGTGCAGCTGCCTCGTGCGTATCCACGTGCGACGATGCTGCAGCCGACGTGGCTAATCAAAAGAAAAAAAAGCAAGAAAAACGATGAATTTCTCACTTTTTTTTTTTTTTGCTTTGTTTTTTTGTTTCCAGTGACGTGACGCGTCTGTTTCGTGATTTTCTTTTTTTTTTTTTACCCGGAGTCTTTGCCGACTTTTTTGGCCCAGGTGGGGTTGCCTTGGGTACGGGTGCGGCGGTCGTCGTCGTTGAAGACGACGTTGGTGCCGATTTTCTCTTTTTTTGTACACTTGTCTTTTCGTCTGCTGGTTCATGGCGCTTGACGGGTGGTTTTGGTGCAGCGGTAGCGACGGGGGTGGCAGTGGCGGCACCATTGGTGGCTGCGGATGGGGTGCTATGGTCCTTTGTCGCGGAATTGGCACTGGACGGTGTGTTTGCCGCTGTTGTCACCGAGCTGGTGGCCGAATTGGGCGTCGCCTGGGACGGTGGTGGAATGAGCTTGGGCGACAGTCGATGTGGCTTGCGTGGAACGAGATTGGCGCGCTCCGGGGCGTTGCGTGGCAGATGCAAAATATTGTTGTACGCTTCCTCGGCTTTGCGTCGCACCAATGCACGCTCCTTGTCGTCGTACCGACTCCACTCCCAGATGCGAATATCCTTGTACACCTCAGGCCGCAGGATCCATTGGCCTTGGGCATGCATTGCCACCTTGAAAAAGCAGTAAAAAAAATATGACAAAAATAAAAAAGACAAAAATAAAAAATAAAAAAGGAGAAAATGAGAACACGAGAGAATGAGAAGATGGGTTCATTGACTCCCATTGAGACCCATTGAGGTCCATTTTTATACCTTTTTCAAAATGGCAGAAAGATCGTTCAAAGAGACTTTGAGCATGTTTGTAAGCTGGTCGGTGGATCTTTGCTCCAAAGCGAGGAGATGGACCAATCTTTCGCGCAGATTCTTTTGTGCGATTGGATCGAGGCGGGATGCCGGTGACGAGGGCAGCGGCGATGCGGCGGCAATGTGCCCCACCTTTCGCTTGTAGATTGGATTGACATTGTTGGGGTTCTTTCGCGAAGGCGTGGGTATATTTGGCACGTCGAGCAATTCAATGCGTCTTGCGTGCTTCTCCTTTTCGCTCTGTTCCGTGCGGCTGCGCATGCGTTTCTTGTCTTCCTCGGACAACACCTGCCGCATGTGCCCAATGTGTGTCACGTCGCCAACGTACAATATCCGCTCCTCGCCATCTTGCCGAGTCTGCTGATTCTTCTCATACACCACAATGGTCGACTGCTCGTGCCTCAGAGAAAGGTCAAACGAACGCTCGCCAATGTAAATTGCCTAGAAAAAACATAGAAGCACCGTCAGCATCCCCAAGAAAAAGCCCTCAAGACGTTGCCATTGCAACCAAAAGGAAAGGGGGAAGCAGGCGTAACTGACCGATGCTGACGGCTGGATATCGACTTTCATGGGCTGAGGGTGCTTCATGAGCGAATTGAAAGCCTCTCTATTCAGCCGCACCGAAAATATCTGCTTCCGAGACGTCATGGCAATCAAAAACGAGGGGGGTATCGCACGGAAAGAAGAAAAAAAAAGTGAACAAAGGGAAGAAAAAGGGAAACAAGTGCCATTGACCAGACCCCCCGCCTTTTCAAAGCGGAATTGTCGGGGTTGAAATCGGGCTCCACAGCCCATTTTTCCTTTGTACAGCCGAATTTGCGCGTTTTGCGTGGAAGGCGACGTCGACTATGGCAAACAGTTTGACAAAATCTTCAATTTGCGCCGTCACATCACGCGTAAGCATGGAATTGTGCTGCAGTCACGCGGAAAGGGCCAGCGCAACGCGATCGCAAGCAATTTCGTCTCTGGCACCACCCCTGCCACCGCAAATTTGATGACTTGAAGTTCATTGTCTAACACATGAATTTCAAAAATGGCACTGCATCGCCCACATTTGCGCTAAATCCTCCTCTTTTTTTCTTTTGTTTTTCTGCCGCAGGAACCGTGATCACTTTATCTCGAACAGCTCCGACTGGATCATCAAGGACGACAGTGTATCCGAGCTTTTCCACGCGTACCGGGCCCACGCATTGGCCAAATTTGAGCCTGACACGTCGATTGACGCTGATTTCAATGAATTGTTGTAAGGAATTCGTCGTTTTTTGCCTTCCCCTCGTCACTCATTTTTCGCTGTTTATAGAGCAATTTCGTCAATCTTGGTACTGCAGCGCGGCATCAGTATGTTGACGTGCCCGCAGGGTTTTTTTCGCCCACCATCCTCAAAAAGACCCATTGCGACATTTTAGCTCCGTTGGCATCCCAATGACTTTGGACAGTGCCTTGTTTTGGACAACAAGCGCGTACCGACAGTGAATGTGTAACTATTTTACAATGGGTTAATGCTCAACGTGGCCTTTTTTGACACGAAAATCAAGGATTTTTGCCATGCAGGCGCAGACATGGAGCTCACAGCGCGCCTTGAACTGCTTGGTCTCGCTCTCAAGACGCATGGACCCGAGAAGAATGTAGTGCTTGCGGTCGAGGCGCTGTAAGTCGCGGCAATGTGCATGGCGCGCGAAGTTTACGTATTTTTTTTTGTTTTGTGGGTGATAGGTTAGTCGCATTGAAGGATCTCGACCTGGACGGCTCTGCAGAAAGCGAGCTGACGGCCAGCTACATTCATCCACTGATGCAACGCCTATTTGCACAGCACCAGCTTGAAAATGTCGCGCTTTGGTAATTTTTTTGTGCTTTTCACGTTGAACGAGCCATGCTCATCGCATGATCAATAGTGCAAAATTCATCAACTTGAAGGCAGACGAAGACCCGCGTCCAGATTCTGACCTGCCATATCGTCGACTTTTATCGGCTGAACCTCTTTGCCAAGCAGTTCATGATGGATGCGAATCTTTATCCTGTTTTTCGTTTTTTTTTTTAAATCGCAAGGTTTGCCTATGAACAATTGATCAAAAGGCTTTTCATTTGATCGTCGAGTGATGAACGATCAATGGTCACCATATCCATCCTGTGCGCGTAACCTATCGACACCATTACAGTGCATGCTCCAGCCGCCCTTTGGCAGAAAAAAATGAAAACAGAAAAAAAATGGCATGAGCAAGTCAATTTTTGCTGGAGCTTGTCGAGATGCGCCAACTCACGTGACTTGTCGGAGCATGTCTCGACTTGCTCCAAGCCGCCTCCGGGGAGAACGATTGATGAATCGACTTGCTCCAACTCATGCGACTTGCCGTAGCATGTCAATCGGCTTGCTCAAGCCGCCAACCAACAAAAAAAAAAAAAAAGGAAGAAATGAAAGAAAAGCTAAAAGCACGACGTTTTGACATGCTCCAACTTTTTTTTTTTTTTTTTTTGTCGCTGAAAATCCCGGGAACAGCCGTGTTGGGTGCTTTCTTGACATGAATTGATAATTTATTACTTTTAATGCAAAAAAAAAGGGGATGTATACAAAGATTTAGGTAATGAAGTGGAGAACCTTCTTCCACATGGGCTTGTTGGCCTCCTCGTCGTCCTCCATCTCCATTTCGCGGAGACTGACGCAGCCCGTGTCGAAATCGCATTCGTGCATGGGCACCCACTTTGATTTCTTGATGAGTTTGTAGCCAATCAGCAAGATAAAGAAGGGAGCAAGGCCAATGTAGTTCTCAAAGAATAGCTTGACGTCAAAAGTGGGGGTAAAGGCGGTGTAACCTTGGCCAAAGAGCACAAAGAGACAGATGACATTGGCGTACAGGGGGACAAAGGGATAGCCCCATGACTTGTAGGGCAATTTGTCCACGCTGCGTCCCTGCTTGACGTATGCGCGGCGGAAGCGCAAGAACACAAAAGTGATGCCCCACCAACTGATGAAGTCAGTGATCGCGGCAATGCTGAGGAACCAGCCAAATGCAACTTCCGCGCTGTAGATGGACACGAACACGCACGCAAAGCCGACAATGGACGACACGAGCACGCCAACATAGGGAGCACCGAAACGATTCGTCTTCATGAACACCTTGGGGGCAAGACCGTCGCGCGACAGACCGAGCAGCGTGCGCGAGCAAGTGTACAAATCAGAATTGGCCGCGGACACGACACTGGTCAAAATGACGACATTGACAACGTCAGCACCAGCCGCGATGCCAGCCTGCTGGAAGACCAAAGTAAAGGCGGCGGTGGTGGCGTCGCCGGTGGCATTGTTCAAGTCAGGGTCATTGTAAGCGACACAAAGGCCGAGCATGAAGATGGTGAAGATGTAAAACAGCACAATGCGCCAAAACACATTGCGGATGGCGCGGGGAAGCGTCTTGGATGGGTTCTGTGCCTCGCCAGCGGTGATACCAACTATAAAAAAAGGTAGGCGGAGTGGTGCCCGTGAGAAAAAAAATAGAGACAAATTTGACAGGTTTCATGGGCGACCGTCGCGCACAGCCTGTTTTTTTTGCATTTTTCCACGCTCTTGGGAAAAATAAAACAAATGCAAACTTACCAATTTCAGTGCCTTGGAACGAGAAACCAGCATTGATCAGGACAGAAATGGTGCCCGCGGCGCCGCCATTGAACGCGCCAGGGTCATGCCAATACTTGAAGCCAATGACACCTTCGTTGCCGACGGCGCCAGACGTGACGAGGATGGACACGATCAAAAACACAAGCACAATGGCAATCTTGAGCACACACATCCAGTATCTAGCAGAAAATAATTAAGATTAGAGACATCTGTGCGCCCATTTTCGGTTTTTTTTGAGTTTGCGATCACACGCTCCCTCATTTTTTGTATGACATACTCGACTTCACCGTAGATTCGGACACCCACGCAATTGACGGCGACAATAATGACCAAGAAAATGGCAGCCCATGCGGCATCCGGCATCACGTAGGCCCACCAGCGAATAATTGTGGCAGCAGCGGCCAATTCTGCAAAAATAAAAATAAAACATGAGTGTCTGAATGGCCCGTGGGGAAAAAAAAAACAGCAATTGCCTTACCAGCAGCAATCGTCACACTCTGTCGCGAGACAAAAATGAAGGAAATGAGTACAACCACATCTAAAATAAGCCAAACTCAATCTTGTGGACTTTTCAGCCTACCCACTATTAGGATGCGAAAAAGAGAGAGAGAGCGTGAGTACAAGAGCAAAAAAAAAAAAAAAAAAAAAAGGGGAGGGGGAATTAATAAGGGATTTTCTTTTTTTCATACACTAAACCAATAGTTCCAGCCAAGGGCAAAGCCAAGCGCAGGGTCACAGAAGCGAGCAGCAAAATGGTTGAACGCACCTGCCACTGGCAACAACGACACCATCTCACCCATGCAGCTGTGGAAAAATACAATGGTTAAAAAAAATATGACAATAAAAAAATGACGCTGTACCTCATAAAGCAGTAGACGCTCGAACCAATGATCAGATAGGCGATCACTGTGGAAAGGAAAAATGGAGTGAGTGCGAGAGCCAATGGGGGCATCGGCTTTTTTTTTTTTTTCTTGGTCACGTACAAGCACCAGCAGGACCCGCATCGGCAATCGAGGTACCAATGGTCAAGAACAAACCGGTACTGTTAAAAAAAGACAATAATGTGAGTATGTGGCGGTCGCGAGAGGCGGTGATGATGAATTGAAAGCAAGGGCCGCTTTGAGGGAGTGTAAACAGAGAGGCACCTCTGCATACAATATGCACGTTTTTTTTCTTTACCCAATGGCACCTAAAAAAAAGGGACAATCATATTAGCTACGCCACTTGACCCCCATTTCACTTTATATTTTACCGCCAAGACTGATCATCTGGATATGGCGAGCACTCAGACCACGCTTGGTGCCGTCGTGCATGCTGGGAGGGCGGCCATCGAGCGAAGCCGCGAGATCAGAGGTGTGGTCATAGACCTCGGTCTTCTCATTTTCCAAAAAGTCGTGCGTGTGGTGGGTCATTGTGATCCCATGATGCTCGTCGTAGCCAGTGGACGACGCTTCGACCTTTTCACTCATGTTTGAAAACTAGAAATGGAAGGGTATGAAGAAAAGAAAAAGATAAAAAAAAAAAAAAAAAAAAGGACAAAAGAAAAAAATCTGTCGATGGGGCGAAAAGACTTTTTTTCTATTTTTCCACATCCGCCATGTGCTTTGCAACACAATTGGTGGCAGCCTGAGAACTAAACCTTCTTTCATTGGGCGCACCAGTCAACGGGAAATAGCAGATAAAGTTTTCTCAGCATATCGAGAGTCAAAAAAGGCAATGATCCTTTCCCGTAGTGTTGCACAAGGTCACGCCTCCATTTGCACTGAGCCTATTTTTTCCCAAATCCGTCCGCCGAGGGACGGAAACATAAAAACATCAGATCAGCTCAAACGTAAAAAGTCTGACAAGGGTCATTCATTTCTGGGTTAAAGCGCTGCTGCTTGGACTAGCGGTGTAGCCCACTACGGCGCGTGCTTGGCAAGAAGGAAGAGGGCAGTGCCACTTTTTTTTTAATTGAGACTGCGTAATGCACGGACATGTCATCATCACGCATGAAACCTGAGCATCGAGGGGTGCCATGGTGCACAATGTGGAGATGCCCCGACAGTCAAATGGTCGCACAGGCTCAGGACCCGCATCTTGGCTCTGTCATTTATGATACTGTAAGCATGCATTGGACACGCTTGTGCCGTGCATGCATGACACCTTTGCTCGCCACATTACGCTATCATAACATCGTTTGCCCTCCTGTGGAAACCCTGGCTGGATTTCAACGCGGTGACACGCTGTTTTGGTGAACTTGCCACTTTTTTTTTTTTTGCGGATCGCTCAGCGTTAAGCAGCGAACAAGAACGCTTTAGGCGTTGTGTGAAAGCTGCAACTTCCCAGCATCTGATGCGTGCGCTTCTCGAGCCTTGGGGTCATAAAAATAGAGCATTAAAAAAACGAAAAGGGGGTTAAAATGCAAATCGTTCATTTTGCTCGGTTTTTCGTTGGCCAATTGTCTCATTTGATAGGTGTACGGTACTGTAGCATGCGTAGTCGAAGTGCAGCTGCGCAGAATTTGACTAGATTCAGGTGTTTAGATTTTGAAGAAATGCGAACATGCGTGATCTTCGCATCTTTGGCACCGGGTACACTTTGAACGGGCTATCGGACTGCACTCACAATTGACTCAAACACAAGGTCAACTTCAGTTTTATCACGAAGAACAGCAAAACATTATGTTGAGATGCCTCGAAAAAAAAAAAAATTAGCCTTGAGCAGACGTCAATTTCTCAATTTTGCATTTTGAGCCCTCGTCCTAGGACTCTATATTCTCGCTACAGTAGCTCGCGCCTATGATATGTAGAACACGTTGAACAACAATTCTCTGCTGCTTGCAGAAAAGCGCTTTAGTGTCTTGAGTAACGAGTCAACTTCCATACAGTACAAAATATTAGTTTTCTTGTTTATTTGAATTTTAACGCACACTTGTTTTCTGTTTCCGGTGTATTTTGTATATGATATGATCTGATGAACGAGATCCCGAGGACGCGCCCGGTGAAATGGACGTATGTACAGTATGATACTGTAGGATCATTTTTCTCATTTTGGTATGGTAGAATAATAGCGCACGCGACAAGGACGTGACCATCATCGGCGTGCGTGCGTCGTGACATTTCAAACGATATTACAGTACAGTACTGTACTGTAGTCATGTACTGTACCTACAGTACCTGTAAAGTATTGGATCGACTCTGCCTGCTTGTCCATAGTGTACAGTAATCGTGTATTCATTTGAGCTTTCACAAGCAGCAAGCGTGAAAAAAATCAGTCAGCATTTCAGCAAGTAGCCAAGTGCCCGCCCGAGAAAATGCACAAAAAAAAACAAAATTTACGTATCCGTATTTTGGATTTTTGCACACAAAGAAATCATTTGATCCGTCCACGTTTCAATAATATCAGTGGACAGAAACTAACGTGTGCTACTGTATGTATCATTTCAATGCCTGAAGCACCGCGCTATCATATCATACACTGCACAAAAACGTACACATTTTTTGCCTTTTTAAAAACTAAACAACAGCGTGTTTTTCAGACTTTGCCGGCTTGCAGTGCCTCCAGAAATTTTTTTACAACCTACTGTAGAACAGTACAGTATCATACTTGTCCGCCAAAAAAAGAAAATGCGTCACGGCATAATAAACTACAGTACGACGACCTACGACCCGGGCAGCAGTGCTCAAGACGCACGGACCCGCCCGATTTTTTTTGCACTCAAAAATGCTAAAAGTCTCCTACTGTACTGTACTGTACGGTACAGTACTGTATTTGTACTATTTTGCATTCATCTGGCCATCTGCATGGTCGACCCCGCTCAAAAATAGCTGCATCGCACTCAGCGCAAAATTGGCAACAAAAAAGCTTAAACCTGCAACAAGGCGCTACAACCACGTTTGAAAAATTCAGGGGTCACACATTTCAATCTCAGAAAATGCCAAATTTGAGAAATTTCGAACTCCGCGTGATCAATGCATCCCAAACAGGTAACTCCGACCATTTTCTATTGTCAGACAAAATGACAACAGGTCGCCCCAACATTAAGAAGAATGCCCAAAGAGTGACGCATGAACGGCGATCGACTGAGGAAAAGTGCCTACTTCGGGCAAGATTTTTTTTGTAAAAATTTAAAGTTTGAGACCTCCAAATTAAGTGCGTGGATTGCATGGAATATTTATTTTTTTCGTTTTTTTTATTATTTTTTTATTTTGCACACTTTTGTGCGCGGAGTGGGCTGCAGCAGCCTGCTTGATTGTGAAATGACCGATGCAAAATTTTAAAACCCAAGCTAGCGCGCTGCAAGTTCTTTCATTAGATGCTTTGCTCCTCTGTTTGTTAGTAAATCTGAAATAAAAATCACAGGTTGACTAGACCGTTGTCGAGCAGACTGCGATTAGAAATTTTGTTGAAAAAGTGGATTTTCTCTGCTTGGAGCGAGTTTTTTTGACCATCCATTGGTGCATCTTCTGGTCTCATTTGATAAGTAGAGATTCATCAACAGGTGCTTACGACACGTTAAAAGCTGATATCATACTGTAGGTCGTCCTTTTCGCTGTTGAGAAAATGAGATTTAAAAATAAAAGTTTGATCCGATTTTTTTGCAACAGGCAGCGTATGATATGATACAAAAGAATGAAGTCATGCATGCATCATTGTCGGGCAAACAATAAACATTCCAGAAAGAGTGCCGGCCGCTGCTGGGGCCCTCCTACGTATCTAAATTTCGAATACTGTACTGTAATACAGTAATGCAACAAGTTTCATATTACGTACTGTATGATATTCATGGAGCGATCAAGGCGTCCCCTTTGCACACCCAATGGCCAAGGTGAAGAGGAAAATGCATAAATACTGTACAGCCCATTATCGCCCAAGACTCGCCTTTTCTCTTCACCTGGGACATCTGCCTGCTGACATCTCTCTCTCTCTCTCTCTCTCTCTCTCTCTCTCATCCAACCCCTACCTTGCCTGCCTACAGTATCATACGCTACAGTAGTACTACTACGGTACATACCGGTACCTGCCTGCCCATTTGTTTTCCCCGCCGTCCTTTGTCTTTGTTTTTTTTTTTCCTTCTCTCTTGTCAATTAAAATTCTTTCAAATGGCATTCTATCATATACTTTCGAATGCAACAAGTCTGCCCCAGCCATAGTAAAATCCGCGAGCCACCGTGCCCTGGTACCCCTTCATCACAGGCATGGCCCCTGACACCAATTGAATGATCTCGGGGTTCCGACGTTTTGTTGTTGAAAAAAGCGCGCGGAAATATCATAACACTGTACGGTACAGTAGGTACTGTACCGTACGGGTACTGTACCGTACTGCAGTACCACTTTTGAAAAAAAATATATTCGGGGGTCAAGCGGCCAGCCTTTCAATGCGACGCATCAGGTCAAGTCCTACGCCGTAAGCCCTCAAACACTCAACGTCAACGTCAACACCAAAGCAAAATGCATAAAAATTACAGATGAAATGTTAAGGTGTTTTTAAATTGGTGGGGGCTCCGTGGACCATTTGCAGCGAAATGACACAGGGGCCGCGTGTGTCATCAACCCGAAGCCATGATCCTTTTGAGTGCGACGCGACGCGTGACGCGCGACCAAAAAAGTCCGACGGTCAAAGCAGCAAATCAGATTTATTTTTTTTAGTGAGAGAAACAAGAGGAAAATATAAAAACAAAAAAAAAAAAAAAAAGAGGAGAAAAAAATCGCAAAAGCGTCAATCTAGTCAGTGTCCATGGCATCGCTGTCCTCGTCGTCCTCGTCCGAGTCGTCGTCGCCTTGGGCGACGGCGAGGGGCATGTCCAATTCCTGGTCGCAGCCATTGTACGAGTCGGACATGAGGTATAACTTGAGCGTGTAGTCGCCAGCCTTTGGAGCGACAAAGTCGAGCTTGACGGTGAGTTTTTGCTGGAGGGTGACGCGTTTGATGGCGAGGAGCGACTTTGTTTGTGGGTCGCCGAGGACGATCCACCAGCCCTCGTCCTTCTTTTTCGGGTAGTAGGGCGCAATGACCGGGCCAATGTCGGCACCGTCTTCCTCCTCGTCCCATTCGCGCTCGAGCTGAACCTTGACCTGGACGACGTTGCCGGACGCGAGATCGTCCTCGTTGGCGACCTCGAAGCCCAATTCCACGTTGGGGTAGCGATTGACGAAGCGAGCCACCTGGCCGAGCTGCTTGGCGTCCATTTTGAGTGCCTTGTTGCGCACATCGTCCTCCATTTCCATGATGTCAAAGACGGACTCGACGCCTGCGGCCTCGCAGCGCTCGATGACGCTGGACGTGAAGTAGGGCAGCTGCTTGAGCGGCGAGTCGCGGTCCCACATGGCCTGGACGGTCATTTGTGCCAATTCCATGGATGCGAGGGCGGGGGCGAGCCAGCCATTGGACGATATGACGTCCACGCAGGCTTGCAGGAGCGGCAGCAGCTGGCCGACAATGGCGACCTGGTCAGAGTGCAAGTCGGGGGGCAATTGCATACGCGAAAAGTGGGCTTGCAGCAGCAAATTGGTCTTGATGCGCGGCTGGTTGAATTTGGGCTGGCCGAGCTTGACAGGCAGGCGGTCGTAGATGCGCTGCAGCAATGTGTCCTCGTGGTGGCGGATGGGGATGGTGTCGAATTCGGTGGCGGACGACACAATCTCAAGCAAGCCCTTGAGTTTGGTGGTGGCCTTGAGACTGACGCTGAACATATCGACCGTGGTGTACGTGATGTTGTAGTAGGCGGCAATCATACCCAGATTGAGCGGGTGGACGTCCATTTCGTCCTCAATGTTGATGCACTTTGTATCCTGCAAGTCCGTGAGGGTGTTTTCGACGAGCTCGGACAAATGATCGGACAAGTGGCGGTGGGTGGTGCCTTGCAAGCCGTAATAGTTGGGATTGTGTGCCATGCGGCGGTACAAAAAGGTCCAGGTCAGATAATCGACGGCATCCTGCTTGTTTTCGATGGTCTTTGTGACGATTTCGGCATTGAAATGGTCGTGCATGACCTGGTCGAGGTGGGATTCGACGGGGATAGCCTCGTACAGGAAGCGCTTGTAGAAATCCTTTTTGGTGGCCTGGCACATCATGACACATTTGCCGGTTTCGTCGTCGAGGGGTCTGCAAGCGCGGCCGATCATCTGGAGAACGTCGGTGATGGGGTAATCGGCGTAGCGATGCTCCTTGCCCTCAAAGTACTGCGTGCCCATGACAATGACCATGTGCGACTGCAGGGGGAGGCTCCAGCACGTGTCGCGCGACGCAATGACGACCTGGATGGCGCCGGATCGGAACAATTGCTCGACCAAGGTCTGGTCCTGCTTGCTGAGTGCCTCGTGATAAAAGCCGATGCCGTGCGCAAGTGTCTCTGCCAACGTCTTGTTCTGGACCTTGTCGAGCATGGCCTGAATCTCGTCGCGTGCGCAATGCAAGAAACGCGTGGGCGTGTCGTCGGCCACACAATACGTGATGATTTCCTCGGCGGTCAGACGGCATTGCTTGCGATTGGGCACAAAGACAATAACGGGCTTGTCGCTCGAGTGCTCGGTGATGGCCAGGTACGTGGGCTTGGCCAGCGACAACATCAAGGACGCGAAATGCGTGTTGCTGTAACTCTGGATGTGGATCTCGAGCGGCACAGGGCGCACCGACGGGTGGAAGCTAAAGGTCGAGTGCGCATTGGTGCCGATCCATTCGCCCAAGTCGCGCGCGTTGGCCACTACAATGAAGAAAAAGAGAGAAAAAGATAAGAAGAAAAAAAAAAAGTCAGACATTTTCGTCCTTTTCAACTTTTGTCGTGCGCTTTTTTTTTTTTTTTTTTCTTACCCGAGGTGCCCAGGGCGACGATGCGGATGGCGCGCTCCGTTTGGGAGGCGATGTAGCGCATGCGCGAGAGGATGACCTCGTAGGTGGGGCCCAAGACGGGGTCATTGATGAGATGGACCTCGTCGGCGATGAAGAGATCGACGTTTTGGACGTTTTTGCGCTGTTTCCATCTGCGCGAGATGACGTCCCATTGTGTGGGGGTGGCGAGGACGAGGTCGCCGCGGTCGAGGAGCTTGAGGTCGGCGCTTGTTTCGCCGGTGAGGGCGACGACGGACTTGCCAATGTTTTCCAACTTTGGCTGCCAATCGGCGAGTCGCTGGTCAATGAGGGCCTGGTGAGGCACGACGTAGACGGCACGCCCATCCTGTTTGGTGGACCAAAGGCGGAACAGGGCGAATTCGGCGCAGACAGTCTTTCCGGAGCCCGTGGGAGCGCACACGAGGGCATTGTCGTCGGTGGTGTACAGGGTATTGAAGACCTGTGTCTGGATGGGGTTGAAATGGTCCATCCACTGGTTGTACAGGTTCTCGTAGCTGGCCTTGCGCAGGGCATTGACGGGCAGGGGTTGCAAATCGAGCAATTCCGTGTGGGGCGCGTACTTGTCGGGCAGGATCAAGTGGCGGAACGAGACGGGCAGCTTTGTCTCTGCATGCATCCAGCGGTCGGCGACGATGGTGACGTAGTAATTGGGGGGCAATGGCTCGTACAGGGGCACGGTGAACGACACAAAGTGCTCCTCTTCGGCATATCGCTGCTTTAGCACGAAATACTCGTGGTGCAGGATGGTCTCGCCATCAACATCCTCGACCATGATCCAAAACGCCTCGCCGGCGCCGTGCACCTTTTCATCCCATTGGAAATCCGGCGTGATGGTCAATTCCATCTTAAGCAGCGAACGTGTGATGGGCAGCACATGCGCCTGGATATCCAGCTTGGGGAATTGATGGATCAGCTTGTGCAGCAAGCGGCCCGCCTTGGGCTGGCCCGCCAATTCGCCCAGTTCTTGGGGATTCAGGTCAAAATAGCGCTCCCAGGGGAACTCCTTGCGCTCCAGGCGGCGAATCAAGTCGGCAGGCATGCTCTTGAATTGGCGCAAAGGCGTCATGGACATCCATGCCTAATTTTATAAAAAAGGGGGAAGAAATTGGAATGAGATCACGATTTTTTGTTATTTTTCACTCTCACGCTCTCTCGCTCTATCTCTGTTCCATTTACCCGCTTCTCGGCCATCTTGCACAGATCAAGGGCCTTTTTGGTCAATTGGGCCCATCCGCGGCGCAGACAAATCTCAAAGATGGCGCGCAGGATGCGTCCAGCGCTTTGAGTGACGTAGACCATGTCGGAGATAAGGGCAAAGCCCTCGAGCTTGAGCTGCGAGATGTAGGCTTGGAGGAGGACGTTGATTTTGGCGGTTGGCTCGTCGAGGCTTTCCTTGACGGGGATGGGGACGCGTTCGAGCAGCTTGGCCAGCTCCATTTTTTCTTCCTCGCGCACGGGGATGTACTTGAATTCGTCGGACAGGGCAAAGACACGGAACAATTCAATGTTGCTCATCATGGGCTTGAGATGCTGGTTGTAGGTGGCCATGGAGTGATACGTGACATAGTAGTGAGAGGCGATACGGCCGAGCTCGGTGACCTGGAAGCGGCCGGAGCGCTTGTCGTACTTTATCAGATTGCACTTGTCGAGCAACAAGGCGGCCGAATGGATAAGATCAACACGTTTTTGCTCCAAAAAGGGGTCGTCTTCCATGTCGTCTGCACTGACGCCGTACAGCGCGGGCTGGCGCAGCATGCGCACGTACAAATACGTGTAGCCGAGCCATTGGACGGCTTCGTCGCGGTTGCGGATGCTGCCAAGCACGATTTCGGCATTCAGATTGTCGGCAAGGCGTTTGACGAATTGCGACTCGATGGGCAGCTGCGTATTGAGCAACGACAGGTAATATTGCAGCTCGCTGTGGGCGGTGATGATGATGCCCTCGCCATACGTGTCGTATTGCGGACGACCGGCGCGACCCAGCATTTGCAACACATCTTGTGGCGACAATTCGACCCAGCGACCTTTCTCAGGCGAGTAGATTTGCGTGCCCTTGATGATGACGGCGTGCGCAGGCAAATTGACACCCCAGGCGAGTGTGGCCGTGGAGCAGAGCACCTTGATGTGGCCATCGTTGAACAATTCCTCGACAAGGGTACGATCAGCGCGCGTCATACCTGCGTGATGGATACCAAAGCCATAGGGAAGCAATTCGCGCAAATGAGTGTCCTTGACAGTCTCTGCCTCGGATTGAAGGATTTCGCGGCTGGCGGAGTCTTGCTTCAAAAAGCGGCCAATGGTATCCTGGTCAATGGCCATGTCGCGCATGGTCATGGCGGTCTTTGCCGTCTCCTTGCGCGAGTGGACAAAGACGAGCACCTGGTTCTCCTCGCGCTGGTCAATCTGCTCAATCAGCTTCTCGTAGCACACCTCGTTGGACACTTGGAATCGCTTGATGGCCTTTTTCTCGGTGACGCCAATGAATTGTTGCTTGAGGGGACAAGGGCGATACGTGCTGTCAAAGTGGAACAGGCCCGTCTTGGGGTCGACGCGCAAGAACGCGGCGACATCGGCGAAATTGGGCAATGTGGCCGACAGACCGACGAGGCGGACCAATTCTTGGGTTTGTTCCATGGTGCGGATGGTACGCGACACGATGCTCTCGAGAACAGGGCCACGATCATCGTGCAGCAAATGGATCTCGTCAATGATGATCAGGCGCACCAAGTTCGTGTAGCTGCGGTCCGTGGCCTTGCGCGTAATCACATCCCACTTTTCAGGCGTGGTCACAATGATTTGCGTCTCTGCAATCTGCTGCTTGGTCAATTGGCGATCACCGGTCAATTCCGCCACCTTGACACCATAGCACGACAGACGCGTGGAGAAATTGCCGACCATTTCTTGCACAAGGGCCTTCATGGGCGCAATGTACACAATCTTGAAGGCATCCAGGTCGAATTGGCCGGTTTCTTCGTCGCGATGCTTGCCCAATTCGTGCAGCACCGTCAACATGGCCACGTTGGTCTTGCCCGCACCGGTGGGCGCGCAAAGAAGCACGTTTTCGTCGCTGCCAAAGGCCGTCGGGTACAATCTGCTCTGCACGCGATTGAGCGTCTTGGGGCCCTTGAATGCCTCGTGCGTCCATGCCGGCATCGATGTAATGGGCACAAGCTTCTCGCCTTCGGCAAACGGCTGAGGCTTGGGCGCAGGCACGTGGATCTCCTCGTACCCCTTTTTCGACCGCTTGAACGAGCCGTCAGGAAGACGCACCTTTTTGTTCGACATCAAATGCGCGCCTTGCTCAAACGCCATCTCGTCCAAATCCACAATGCGGCGCGGCGTCAACGTCGTGCCCGGCGTAATCGTCGCCGTCGTCGGCACTTGGCCACGGCTGCGTCCTAATCAATTTTTTTTTTTAAAAAAAATGGGAGTGAGCGTGCCATTGTATGATTTATAAAAAAAAATGAGCCTTACCCGTCGCGCCTTGCGCGTCGACATCCATGGGGGCAGCACCCGTTGCACCAGCAGCAGCACGTCCTAAAAAAAAATTGAAAAATAGAAGAAAAGAAAAGATGTCAATGGTCTATTTTTTTTCTCCATTTGTCCCCTTTTCTCTCAATGTATGTACCCTTGTCGTCCGCTTTTTGTTGGGAGCGATCGCCGCGCAAATCGCGCAGGATCCAGGCAAGGCCGCGCTGGTCCATGTCTTTTTCGAGAGCAGCCCGTTCGTCGTCTGTAGCGCGTGCGAGCTTTGTGCACCAATAGATGGGGTCGCGATTCTTGATGAGGATGCGCACGAGGTCGAATTTGTCGTAATCAAAGAGGCCCATGAGCTCGTTTTCACAGTCGCGGGTGTTGATGGCGTCATCGCCGAGGATGTCAAAGGCCTTCATTGTCTTTTCTTGGGCGTCAAGGGGGTCGGCATAGTGTGTGGCGACATGGCGTTGAAGCCAGAAGGCATCAATGTCGTGTGGGGCAACCTCGTCAGGATTGGTGGTGGTGGAAGCGGCGGTGCGTTGCTTTTTTCTGCGTTGTTGACCCGGAAGCACGGTTTTGAAGCCTTCTTCGTCATCGGTGGACAATTTGTCATCATCCGCGACTGCGGCAGGTGCAACGTCTTCTTGCATTTGCATGGGCTGCGCGTCCTCTTCTTCATCTTCGTCTAGGTCATCTTCGTCGCGCACTTCGTATTGCTCGTCTTGATTGTCTTCGTCTTCGTCATCATCAAAGACGACAGCGACACCCAATTCATCATCCATGGCGCCTTCGCCACCATCCACGTCCATCTTGTCGTCGGCAGAGTAATCCGTGATCTTTTTCGACAGATTGACGAGCTGGGCAAAGCGATCCGACTGAATGGGCCCAATGACCGACTCGATTTCGCGCTTCTTGTCGAGATCCTTCATGCCGTCGCTCTTTAGGGTTTCCAGCACATCGTCTGCAGCGCTTCGAATCACGTCGCGTGCCTGGTCGCCCAAATGGTCATAGACAAACGACAGAATGTGTTCGTACGACTCGCGCGTCTCCTTGGTACGAGGACGATAGTTGAGCCCCTCCCAATCTTCCGTGGCAGACAAAACCGATGAATACCCATATGCTTTGTTCATGCTGCTTTCTTCGCGTCGCTTGCGCTGTCGCTCGGCAGAATCTTCGCTGCGCTTGGCTGCACGCTTCTTCTTCTCCTCGAGGTCCTTGGGTCCTTCACGTTCAGCACGGGTGCCAAACTCCTTGGGATCGATCTTGCCCCAAAGCGTCTCTGGCTCGCCCGTCGGCTCCTTGTCGCGTCGAGGCAACTTGCTGCGGTCCGCTTGCAGCACCAGACTCGCATTCGCCGCGTACTGGTATTGGCTCGCTTTCGCAATGTTCTCAGCCATGATGGGAACAAGTCAAAAAAAAAAAAAAAACAATCGACAAAAAGAAAGAGCTGAAGAAGAAACACAAAAAAAAAAAAGGCCGCCCCATCTTTTACTAAATCCTGCCAGCCAATCAGATTCAGCCTCAGAAAAAAAAAGCCCTTTTGCCCCCCTTTCGCCCTTATGCCTCTTTTTTTTCTGCTCTTTCTCTTTCCCCCCTTCTTTTTATGCTGCGTCGCCGGCTCTTGCACGCCTCGCGCACTATGAAGCCTTTTGTGTTTGTCGACTTTGACGAGACACTCACCACAAAAGACACCATCAGCTTGCTTGCTGACGCGGCACGTGCCGCCAGCGGCGGGTCCAAGACCCCCTTTTCTTCCTTGGTCGACGCTTATATGCGCGACTACCGTGAAACGCTCGCAAAAGACCCCGTCACGCGCGACAAGGATCCTGTCGTCAACAAAAAAAACGAGTGCGAGCGTCTGCGCAGCGTGGAATTGGCATCGCTCGCACGTGTCGGTGCCAGTGGCGTCCTGCGCGGCCTGACACGCGCCCAGTGGCGCGAGCAGGCGCGTGTCCGCGTGCAATTGCGCCCACACGCCCTCCAAACACTGCAAAACGACGTCCATCCCGATCGTTTGTTCATTGTCTCGCTCAATTGGTCAAAGGACTGGATCCACGGCGCCCTGCACGGCCTCCCACGCATGGACCATCTCTTTTGCAACGATCTTGCCTTTGATACCTCATCAGATCCCGTGTCCACTGGCTACATTATGCCTGAAATCGTCGATTCCTTGGACAAGCTGCGCGCCATCCGCGATGCCGTCCCTCCCAATGCCTCGTTCATCTACATTGGCGATTCAGGGGGCGATTTGATGCCACTTTGTATGTTTAAAATTGAAGAGAATGACAAGAAAAAAATGAAAAAGAAACTCATTTTGTACATTTTTAGTGAATTCGCACATCGGCATCATCCTGGCGGCGCGTGACAGCACACTAGTACGAGACCTCGAAGCGTGCGGCCGGACCGTGCACGAGGACATCGATCCCAGTCTTGTCGAAAACGGCAAAAGTGCGCTTTTTCGTGTGGATGACTGGGAAAGCATTGCACACAGCCGGATCCTTGCCATGGATTATATGTAAAATAAACAGCTTTTATTGATGCATCAAGTAGGCAGTTTTGTGGAATACGAGTGATCAAGCGGGATGGGTTGGTGATGGTGGGTGCAAGATGTGAACAAGGAAAGAAAAAGAGATGAAGCGGGTGAGACTCGAGTCGCGAGACGCTTAAGCACGGCGGCTCAAGGCAATGACGTTGGTCAACTCGTCAATCTTCTTCTTGGAGCGCAAGAAGGTGCCGAGCTAAAAGAAAAACAAAAACAAAAATTGTCAGCAAAGTTGTCGAGCTAGAAAAAGAAAAAGAATAAAAAAGCGCCTTACTCTCTTCTTGGTGAGCTTCTTGGCACGCTTGTCCTTGGAGTTCTTGATCAATTCCATGACACGACGCTCGTAGGGGGCGAAGCCGGCAACCTCACGGATGACGCCACGCACAAAGGTGGTGCGCTTGGAGGCGGCCTAAGAAATAAAGAAAAAAAAAAGGATTCTGTGAGCCACATTTGAAAATAGAGGCCATGGAGACAAAAGGGCAATGGCGAAGTCCATCATCATCCCCAATGCCATCCATCCATCGATCTATCGATCGTCCATCCATCCATCGTTTTGTTGTTACGTACACCCTTGCGGTAGGACACCTTTTGCTTCAATTCACGGCGAGTGGTGATGTGGCCGTGGTTGAGACCGACAGCAATACCAGACTTTTGTTGAGGAGCCATTTGTGGTAAAAAAAGAAAGAGGAGGAACAAGAAGGAACCACAGACAGCCCACCCCATTTTCAAGCCCTCCCCTCCCCTCCCCTGGTGGCTTTGAAGCTCCGCCGGGCCAGCCCCGGACCGTCGCATTTCACGCATGCCGATGGTCCCGCCCCCATTGAAAACATCGCGGCCACACATGGCTTTCAATGGCTACAAAGATTGCTCTTTTTTGTTTTATGGCCCCGGTTAATGGTGTAAAAACGCCATGTCCATGGTAGCAATTGCGCCCTGACGTGACAAGACGCAAGCAAGCAAGGAAAAGAAAAAAAGTGCCTGCTTTTTTTTTGTTGGCGGGGATTGGTTGCGCATCTTTTTGGCATTTTGACAAAAAGCCCGCTGAGGCTTCTTGAGCAGCTCTGTTTTTCCTCCTTGTTTACTTTTTTTTGTACTTTTTCACCATGGCCTTGTTCAGCGGCTTGCTCCAGCGCTCGCGCCCTGTGTTGGGCATGTTCCAATTCCAACAATTTGTCAATACCCCTGCGACTCTCAACTTTGTGCGAACTATGAAGGTGCGCTCGTCCGTCAAGAAGCTCTGCGACGGCTGCACCACCGTCCGACGACGAGGCAAGCTCTTTGTCGTCTGCAACAAGAACAAAAAGCATAAGCAGCGCCAAGGATAAATCTTTTCAACAATGCCCATTTGCTCTCATTTCCTCGTCCCCGAATCGTCCTACTTGTATTGTAATCCGCCCCCGCCATCCACCTAGACGACCAATCTCTCTTGTACAGCTGAACATTTCATCACCCCGCCCTTTTTTCATGCGAATTGTTGCCAAAAAATAAAAAAAATACCGTCATCTTTATTCATTTCGCTAGGCAATTTCCGTGGGATCCCAACAAAAGCGATGCCTCTGCGTTTCTTGCGCCTTGTCAAGCAACTCCATATCCTTTAACAGTGAAGAATGAGCGTTTTTTTTTTCCAATTATTGTCATTTTTACCTCGTCTGTCAGTGCAATGTCCCAGACGTCGCCATTTTCCTTGACACGAGCAGGTGTCTTTGATTTGGGGATGATGGCCCAGTGGTGCTGGAGCGCCCAGCGCAGCAGGACGCGTGCCTGGGTCGTCTCAAGGCGCTTGGCAATGGCGTCCAAGCCGGGCACAACAACGCCGCCATTGATCAGCTCGCCTTCACCGAGGCTCGAGTACGCCTGGACCTGGATCTTGTGCTTCTCGCACAGCGCAATCACTTCTTTTTGATACAGGCACGGGTGCAGCTCGAATTGATGCACGTGCGGCACCACTTTGCAATTCTCCAAAAGGTCATTGAGGTGCGCCACTGTGAAATTCGACACGCCAATCTGCTTGATCTTGCCCTCCTCGTACAATTTCTCAAGCGCACGGTAGCTGTCCAGCCTGTTCTCGCGATTCTTCGCGTCCGACGTCTTTGTCTTGGACGTCCCAGGCCAGTGGATAAAATAAACATCGAGATACTCAAGGTCAAATCGCTCCAAGGAATCAAGCACAGCTATCGCAGGTCAAACGCATGTCAGTCCATGGTTCTTTTTTTTTTTTTTTTTTTTTGAAAAAAACGTGTTACCTTGATAGCATTTCTCATAGCCCTGATCCTTTGGCGCGAGTTTGGACGTGATAAACAGATCTTTGCGCGTCAAATTCAGGCTGTCATCGCTCAATGCCTTTTTGAGGATGGTCCCCAGTACTTTTTCATTGCGGTACACAGTCGCCGAGTCTAGCAAACGTCGTGAGAAAACAGCCCAATGGCGTCCAAAATGCGAAAATAGGACGAAATTCACGAAAAAAAAAACCCACAAAAACACACACACGCGCCTTACCGAGCAACCGATACCCTTCCTTGAGCGCCGTCATGACCACGGGCTCCAGGTCGCGCTGTGTCGTCATACGGTACGTGCCCACTGGGCACAAACACACGGGAGAAAAAAAAAAAAGAAAAAATGAGCCATTTTCGATTTTGACGTGCTTTGTTCAGTCACTGAGGGGCATACATCCCAGGGCTGGCATGTTGTTGCCATTGTGCAGCTCATAAACCGTCGTCATGTCCGTTTCCTAGCAACAAAAAACAAGGTCAAAGAGGCAATATCGGAAGAGAAGCGTGTCACCCAATTTTAAATCCCCGCCATTCGAACGCCAAAGCGCACTGGGCTTAATGACTGAGGTGCCTGAATGAATTGACCCCAGATTGCATTGATTTGCCGCAGCAAAAATCAAGGAGCCCTCAGCGTCGCTCCTGTGCCATGACCAGACGCTAGGTAAGAATAGAAATCGCGAAAATATCAATTTTCGCAAAAATGAGATAGCAATAATTATATCATACAATTGACAAATGAGCTTCATTCGATAAAGATTGCTTGTCCATCTCGAATGAGCGCTTTATCAATGCGCTGCAATGTCAGAATCGCGAGCAATTGCATCGAACAGAAATCGCAAAATTTTTCAGGGCTAAGGAGACCCCCATAAAATTCGTGCCCTCTTTTCTCGCGGAACAATTACATCAAAAGTTGTGACCCATTTCACTTTTCCTCCAGGCAGCGCCCGGGGCAGCCGTGCGCTCCAAAGATGATCTGCATGCGCTTTTATTCACATTTGTTCTGAGCAATCCGTGGGTAATACAAGATTTTTCCAACAAGTTGACTGTATCATTATTTTTTTTTTTTTTTGCACACAACTTAAAATTGTTCACGCGCAAAGTGGATTTGAAGTGCACGTAGATTGCAGTGTTGTGCGCGCTTGGTGTCTGACATGGTCGACAATCACTTTGATTGTCACCTTTGACCTGGCTCTCACCGCTCGTTACCGATTGTGCCGTGGGTGTTTCAAATATGAAGGCGAAAGACCACGTGGAACCCGCCGCGGCGCTCATAGAGCACGCGCCACCCCTGGTGACGACCTTGGTTGCGACGACGACCACGACGACGAGCGTGAGGAGAGCGACGATGGCGCAGCAGCTGTCGATGTGTTTCATGACGCTGCGGACGACTTCCTCGAGGACGCCGAGGAAACGTCAGAAGACGAAAGCAGCGACGACGAAATCGACTTTACTTTGAGGCGCGTGTGCGACGTGATGACAGATGCCCGCATCACGTCGAACGAAGGTATCAGAGATGTCGACTCGCACGTCAACATGCCCAATTTCAAGCACGCTGCTACGCACGATATTTTTTTCGCTTCTTGCATATGGATCACATAGAGCAAGTTGTCATCCGAGCTATCAATGGCTATGCCAAGCAGCACCGGCCCAATTGGGTTGATGTCTCGTTCTTGGAATATTCCATGTGGGTCACGCTCTATCTGATCATGTCAATTTGGCACACCAACGGCCAAAAATCGTCTTGGCGCAAAGGTGGCACCATTGGTCTGCTTTCGATCAACTTCAACGATTTCATGACCTTCTCAAGGTTCACGCAAATCAATTGCTATCATGTGTTTGTCGCGCCTGATCTGGAAAGGTAAAAAAAAGGAGCGTAAACTCGAAAGAGCGTGGTGCGGTGAGCGCGTAAAAAAATCTGACACGCTGTTTTAGTACTTTGCGGGACGGATTGTATCATGTACAACAATTTTTCGACGCGTACAACGACAATCTGGCTAATGCTCTCGTTCCTGGCAAGTATTTGTGCGTGGATGAGAGCATGAATCAATGGCTGGGCAAACGCCTCCCTAAAGTGAGGAAAATCCCTCGCAAGCCGCATCCTGTTGGCCAGGAATATAAGACGATCGCCGACGTGAACACCAATATCATCCTACGTTTGGACCATTCGATGGCCAAAACGCAAAGAGACACTCGCAAATTCAGTGACACGGATCCCAAGAAGGTGGCAACTGTAAAACGTCTTTGCGAGCCATGGTTTGGCACTGGTCGAACGGTCGTTGCAGATTCCTGGTTCGGATCGCCCACAATGGCTATGGCACTGCGCTCAAACGGCCATTTTTCCATTATGCAAATCATCAACGCAGAGCATGGCCTCGTGGACTACCCCCTGACACGGATCTCATCAGGCACCTGGGTTCAAGATATGGGGATCATCTGTGTGTGTCGAAGGTGACGTCCAATGGCGACACCCTTTTTGCGGCCTCCTACAGAGACCGCAGGTAAAGGCTATTGTGTCGACCTGCAGCACGATGAGCCTCGGATCAACTCGCTCGTTTCGCGACCCTAATGGCGTGCGCCAATCGTTTGAGCGTCCAGCGGTCTTCGACGATTACGAAAGTAGCAAAAGTAAGAGCAATTTGTCAATGATCCATCAAAACATCCATGAATTCTTTTTTTTCTAGGTGCTCTTGACATTGCAAGCAACAGGTGCGACATCTGGTGTCCTTTCACGTTGTGATTACCACGGAACCTTGGGAAACGCGCTGCTTGTCGTTTTTTTTGCAATGGCAGAAGCCAATGCGTACAGCGCATACAAGTGCTTCCATACCTTGGGCCCAAACACCAAGCACGATGAGTTCAAGAGCCATTTGGCTCGCAGCTTGCTTGAATACGTGGCGGAGAAGTCGTCTGAAGAACAAGCAGCCGCCAGACAACTTGCGACAAGATCAAACACACGAGAAAGTCACCATCTGGCATCAATGGGCAAGCGCAATGGCAATGGAAAGCTCATTAGGCGCTTTTGCAAAACTTGCCATAGCCAGCGCACAGCCCATTGTTGCTCGTGTAGCCAAGCAAACGCGATGTGCGCGAGTTGCCACCACGAGCACACCATTGAAGCAAATCAAGAATGAACAATTGCCAATTATTCTTCATCTTTATAGATAACTTTGTAATAAAAACTAAAAAAAAATAAAAAAAAAGTCCGGCAGGGGCCGCTACAGTGCGTGATAAAGTGGTGGCCACATGTGGCCGCCATATTTTAACCCTTTGACCGACCATTTTCAGAGCCGATAAATAATGACATCTCCTTGTTACTTTTTTTTGTGAATGGGTGTGAGTCATGCTCTTAGTGAATACTATCTTGTGTAAAAAGAACAGATTTCAATCATTTTTTATTGGGGAGGAAACTGATTTTGCGTGATCGGCCACATATGACCGCTGGACGCGATTACCACTTGTTATTTATTTATTGCATGATTCTGTCCAACTGCCAGACCAGTTTGCGCATTTTCCACTTGCTTTGCAGCAAACCGGATAGGAATAGCCGTAGCCGCTGCATTCGTTGTCTTGCGTGCACTTTTTGTTTTTAGAGCCACAATAGCACAGTCCGGTTCCACTGTGCACTATGGCAGAAATGTCACAACATTTGCCGTTCACCGGTGCCTCGTCGCATTGACCACCACAGGGTTCTTTAGGTTTAACAGCGCACTTTCCATTTTTGCATTCATAGCCATCTGGACAAATGTCATACAAGTTGCACGGTTTGTCAGGTCCTGTGCATTGACTTGCAAAATCTCGAAAACATTTTGCCGAGCATATGTTGTCGTCATCGTGAACTAGGGTAAATAGACCACTGCAGCACTTCTCAGATGCGTCAGTTGGTACCTCTAGTCCCAAGCATCCTGCAGGTGCACCACCAGTGCAGGGTCTACGTCGACCAAATACTTGAATACTGCCAAAGCCGAAGTCATCAAATGAAGCAGGGCCATATATGCAGAACTTGTTGAAGACCGTGCCGTCCTTGTTATATATTACGCGGCATTCCTCTCCAGGCACAGTACAATCTCTGTTTGTTGAACACGGCTCCTCCTTGTCAATGCATAAGTCACTTGCCATGACGCTGCCAGCGATTAGAACCAATAGAACGCCAATCATAAGATATTCAACGATAAGAGTTTGTGATAACTTCATACGATTACTACCAGGCTACAGCAATTGTAAATAAGTTTGTAACACTCAAGCTACTTTATGACTATACCTTTAGAAGAAAAAGATGGTGCTAAATGCAGATGCAAACGTTGCAGAACATTCCTTTTGTTTTTATATATGGGCTATTCGTTCCCCTTTTGATTTAACATGGCCATGGAATCGCAAGAAGATTTCCTATTTTTTTTTTTTTTTTTTGCCAGTACCCATTTTGCCATTTAGGAGACAACCTCCTAGAAAAAAAATACGAATCATAGGGAGCAATTGCATGTTGCGTACGCCGATGCACATTGATACTCCCAATCGTTTCCTTTACATGAGTTTGTAAAGAAAAATACATCGTGCCAGCAGCTCATATTTGCGCACCACTGACAGTCTTGTGACGCCCAATGGTTTAAAAGGGTACGGTCTGAAATAGATTTTTTATTTCAACAAGACTCTGTTTCAATGGCAGGGACACGTCAATCCAATGCGAGTCTGACGTGTTTCCGACTACTCGTGCAGAGGTAGATGATAAAAATCATTTGGCATAATGGGCTACCAAGGTTACAGATGGCTTGCATCTTGTGCAAAGACGTGGCAACGGGGGCAATTGCAGATTGACGGAGGAATCTCCTTGACTAGCTATCGAGAGCTCGAACCTACCTTGCAATGCACGTTCGAGATTCACGTCAACACTGACTTGTTTTTATCTTGCCTTTCAGCGCGCAGTCTTGAAAAAATCCGTGCGAGGGAGTTTGTGTGAGTGTGTGTGCGTGTGAAGCATTGTCGCGCACCGCGTCATCAGTCCACACAAAGTCTAGTCTCGATGGGCGCCAATATTTTAGGGGTTTGTTAGGGGTGCTTCCTCCTTTCCCCCTAAAAAGCTTATTTTATTCGGTAGTGTCCAGCCATGCATACTTTTGTTCCATTCAAGCGTCTGGCATCCACGCATTTCTCTTATGGCCACGCGGCGCTTGATATCCCCATGGCGTGCGTGGCTCGTATTTCATGCGCAAAAGAAGAATCTTGTTAGGGACACCCCATTTCCATGGCTGGGATTAAGCTCGAGAGCCGCATTTGGGCACGAGGATTGGGTCCGGTTGTAAGATGAACTTAGCACAATTTGTACTGTAAGAATGCCGTCAAATCACGCTTTGTAAAAAAGCCAACTATGAGAATGGCATTATAGCGAGGACATTTTGGAAACCAGTGAAATTTTGACATATCCGTGTGCATCGCCATCATGGCTTCTGTATCCGCTGGGTTAAGTCTCAGGGACGTGTCCCGTTGACAAGCAATCGCTGAATATCGGATTTCCGAAAAAAATCGCTTGTTCGTGACATTTACGCTACCTGATCAGCTTGAAATTTTACTGTATCAACCACACGAGACTGAATTACAATTCAACTTTTCTGCTTGTAGCAGGATGTTATAATGCGACAAAAGCAAATTAATATAAGGAGAGCAAAATAATCCCAGTTTTTGTATTTCGTGCATCCTTGCATTAATTAATCCGTTCGGGATAGGTGCATTGTATGGTATGCCTTGCCCTCTATGTATTGTAGTTGGTTTCAAGAAACTTGGTTAGCTGTAAGCTGACGAAAACACGCTAAATTGATGTTTTGCTTTGAGGTTGCCACCAACATCTTCTACGACAGTGCACCGCTTTGCTCTAAGTGTTCAAGGTGTAGTTGGCAACGCATGCCATACAATGCACCTAATTTCGAACGGATTAATTAATGCAAGGATTTGAAGAACTCGATGATGACGCAGGCTTCGGGAACTTGTAAAAATGGTGGGTAGCGCGCGACGAGCGCAAGTTCGCATCATATGGATGCATGATAGGAGGTGATCGTGGTGCTGGCGAATGGGTGATCCGGATCCTGGGCCAATCGAAAGAGGGGAACGGGGGTATTCTCAGCGACCTCAACAGGAGGAGGCACTGGGCGGGCGGCGGCACATGTGTGTAACCGGAGGTCTTTAATCAATTTCAGCGAGTTTCATGTTTTTGTGGACAATTTGCACTGTAAATTCAAAGATGGCGAGATTTCAACGACCGTTCGCAATGACTTGAAAAAATAAAGTTTTGCTTTTTTGGAAAGGGTTGCCAAAACGGCCTTTTTGATTTGAATTCGTCAATTTCGGCGCGGAGGCAAAATTGAAGTGCAAAACGAGTGCCTTAAGCACAAAGTGTGTTCTCCAGATGGGGGCACTTCTCGCTCCAGCAAAAAAAAAAAGGATCAATTATATCATAGAAATGCGTGAGGTCATAAGCACAACTGCAAATTATTTTGTTTCTGCAAAAAAAAAGTCCTGGGAGAGCTGATCCGCATCCAACGTCCCACAAGTGATTGAGCATCTGACACTGTACTTGCACTCTATGTAGCAAAAATGAGGATCGATCAAGCAGAAGTCGAGAAAACACCGATTAATTGTTTTTGGTGTTTTTCAGTCGTTTGCCGATGAGTTTTGTATTCCTTCAGGTCAGCGACACGTTCAACTGACGCTGTCAATGTGTCTCGTTCGAATGACACCACCCACGAGCCTCTGCGAGCGTTGGATGATGCGCAACGATGATTTTCGAAAATGGCGGATTTTCCAAGGGGTCCAGTCGAGGATTTGAAAACAGCGAAAAGTAGGTCCTCAGATCTCCACGCCATTCACACACACGGTAAACACTCGTCTTTCACCGATGGAACTGCAATAAAAATCCGGGGTGCATTAACTGTTTTCCGCGTAAAACGCAATTTGCCTCTTTTTTTCGTCTCAAGGTCAAGTCGACGAAAATTGATCACAGAGACGTAAGACAGAGACCAACAGGACGAGCGAGGCCTGTTGCATATGTATACAACAACGATCACTGCAAAAACCGCGTGTTCGGTAGAATTGACATGACGAGCCTGTTTGCGGTGCAACTTGGTCGCGTGGAAAATCGCGTCAGATGTCGAGCGACATGCACCTGACTCTTTTCAAATCCATGCACCTGGAATCCTTCTTGCTAATAGACGCGTCGGCGTGGTTCTATGGGCGCGTTTTCCCCGTGCAATGCGCGCTTGAAATTTAATCTAAAATTACGAAATGCTCGTCAACCAGCAGGTCGACCCCACTCTTTTTTGGCATTTTTCGTGGTTTCTCCAGGCGGCCATTCATGTGTGTGAGTTTGACGTGATTCTGAAGACCTGATTTTTCAATTTTGGTTCGAGAGCTCGGCATGGCTCAGTTTTTGAATTGCGTCTAGCGCACCCCCATTCACTTGCAGCGGCCGTGAGTTGTATCCCCTTTGGTGTTTCTAGCTCGCCAATTCACGATGAGACGCGTTTCGGGGCTGAAAAGTGCCTGGCTGGCGATTTACAATGGACGTGTTGTTAAAAACCGGACATCCCAAGAGCATTTCCGGATGAGCTTGTCCAAATCGTCCTAAATTTGAGACAAAGGGTGACTAAGGCTAAAGACTTGACAAGAGCCCTGTTTTCTCAAGAAGATAAGGGACTCTTGCCGATTTGCAAGGTGTAATCCAGGTGCAGTGTGTTTTTAATGCTGTCTCATCGAGACCACGACCAAGCGTTCCTCACGGACCACAAGCTCTCTGGCTGTCTCATAGAGCTGATTCATACGAAAAAAAAACATGCTGCTGGATTTAGTCCACACCTCAAGTCCACACCCAAAACGAGGGGTTTGCTTGATTTTCTCTATTTTTCTGCGAGATCACGAGCAATGTCGCTCAATTTTTGCAAGGAACAGCGACGACAATCTGAAGTGGCGTCAAATCCTGACGGTGTTCCAAAAAAAAATAACGAAATGAGCTGTCTATTTATTATTAATGCGAAGGTATTGAAAATTGAAAAAGGAAATGTAAAAAAGTCTACATGCGCGAAACGCCATAAAGATTGCCGCCAGACACGGCGTTGTTGTGCAACGCGACGAGACAGAAGCCAAGGATGTCGCGCGTCTCCAAGGGCGAGATGATCGCATCGTCACGGAGACGTGAGCTTGTAAAGTAGACGTCTGATTCCTTTTCGGCAGTTTGCTGCAGGTAATTCTTTTGCTTTTGCACCTTTTCTTCGTCCACGGGCACCCCGGCGCGCTCGTACGATTGGCGCATCACCAAGTCCATCACCTAAACAAGATGAAAAAATGAGCCCAATTGCCCTTATCACGACATTTTCAAAACTTACCCCTGACAATTGCTCGGCACCCATGACAGCGCACTTGGAATTGGGCCACGAGAACAGGAAGCGCGGAGCGTAGCCACGACCGCACATGGCAAAATTGCCGGCACCATAGGATGAGCCAAGCATGATGGTGATCATGGGCACAACACAGTTGCTGACGGCATTGATGAAGCGCGCACCAGCCTTGATGCTGCCCTCCTCTTCGTATTGTCGGCCAACCATGAAACCGGTGATGTTTTGCAAGAAAATGATGGGGATGTTCCTGTATATCAAGCAAAAGTGAGCATTTGCGTGTCTTTTTTTTTTCCAATTTTTACGCGCTTACTTCATGTTGCAGAGTTGGATGAATTGGACACCCTTGTTAGATTCTTGAGGGAAGATGACCGTGTTGTTGGAAATGAAGCCAACAGGAATGCCGTGAATGTGTGCCCAGCCACAAACAAGGCCCGAGCCATAATTGGGCTTGAAAGCCGTGAAACGAGAGCCATCAGCGAGGCGGATGATCACCTCGTGCGCGTCATAGGGGTTGCGAATGTTGGCAGAAACAATGCCAAGCAATTCCTCTTTTTAAAAAAAAAATCATGTTAGAAGCGAATTTCAAAGGGGAGAGGTATTTCATTTGCACTTACTAGGATCATAATAGGGCTCTTCATAGTGACCCTGCACGTGGCGCAGAGGCAAGGTGCCCTTCATCTCGTAATTGAGGCCGGCCACCCACTCGCGCGCCTTGCGGATGCCGTCATATTCGTCAAAGGCCAACGCGTCGCTGACACCCGAAATGCGCGAGTGCATGTCGGCACCACCAAGGCTCTCGGGGTCATTGATCTCACCCGTCGCCATCTGCACAAGCTGAGGTCCACCAAGATAAATCTGGGCTTGTTTCTATAAAAAAAAAAAAACAAGACGTTAAATCGCTACCAAAATATCAAAAATGTATGTTTTACCTTGACCATGATGACATAGTCGCTCATGCCGGGGATATAGGCACCAGCGGCCGTCGAATTGCCGAAGACAACGCAGCATTGAGGCACGCCGTCCTTGGACCTGGGGGGATATTTGAAAAAAAGGCATGAGTTTTAAGGATTATGATATGTCTTTTTTTTTGAGTTTTACATGATGGCTTGGTTCCTGAACATGGGCGCACCATAGTGGAAGACGTTGAATTGACTCTTCAAATCAGCACCAGCCTATTGCATTATATCAAAAAGTACATGTTTTCAGTACAAAATGCCGTTGACAAGGTCACTTGATGCTTACAGAGTGGACAAGCGTCACAATGGGGATACGGTTGGTCATGGCGATTTCCATGAAACGGTGAATCTTTAGCGTACTGGCATAGTTCATGGCACCACCGCCAATCGTAGGCACATTGGCATACACCATCGTGAGCACACCACTGCAAAAAAAAAGTTAGATGTTGTTTTTTCTTTGCTTTTTTGCGTGCTGCCTTACCTGACCAAACCCAGGCCGCCCACCACGGAACCACCCACGGTGTACTCCTTTTGACCAAAGCCCACCAAGGCGCCAATCTCCAGGAATGGTGAGTTTTCGTCGAGCAAAAGATTGATGCGTTCACGCGCTATTATGTTTATGAAAATTGAGTCGCTATTCTTAGTATTTCTGCATCTTTTTTTTTTTTTTTTTTTTGCTTTACCAGACAATTGGCCCTTTTTGCGATGCGCCTTGACATACTTGTCGGGGCCGGCACCGGTGGCCTCTTCAAGACGATCATCCAGCGTTTTGAGAATGTCCTTCCATTCGGCGACATTGGCCTCGAATTCGGGCGACGACGGGTTCACCGAGGATTTGATGTGGCGAGGCACGAGTTGATCGACAACGGATTGAGAAGACATTGTTGATTGTTTGTTGTTTGTTGAAAAGAAAAGATAATTTGAAGTAGTAAAGAACTGAAAAAAAAATGGACCAAGGCCCAAGGTATTCAATATTTATACCATGCGGATGCGGGCATCCCTAATTGTGCAGAAAGTGATCTGTGATCTGGAGAAGGGGTCATCAGGGACACGATAATACAAGGGGGAGAGAGAGCGGTGCGGCACAATCGGTAAAACCATTGCTTTCCTTTGGATCACCCGCGTGCAACCAGCCCCGCTGCCCATGTGGAGCACACTCTTATCGTCATGTACCGGGCAATCAACCGGCCAAAGGATCCCAGCATATTTTGCTGCGCACGGTTGGCGATCCGCGGGTGATGTTTTGCCGTGATTTAAACTCATCAAGTCCATATTTTTTTGTGATTTGTGGCGTGAAGGTTGGATGATGGGGGAGAGTGTGGAGATGGCGGGGAAAGACTTGAGGGTGTTGCAAAATCATGAATTGGGCTCACACTGATCTTGCATGACGTGAAAACATGAATTTGTCCGGGTTGCTACCTCTGAATCAGGTAACTCAAGGGAACAGCGCGCACTTGATGGTTACACGGAGATCTTGCATTGGTTTATGCGCGGCTATATCTATAAACCTGACATGTGAAAAGAAAGCGAATTTTTCGCTCTTTTTGTATTTTTCTTGTTTTTGTTGGGTTGTGCTTGGCCTGACACTCACGTCCCCAATCCAATTGTCCCACCTCTGCTCTACCACGTTCCTTCCTCCCGTGACACGCCTTTGCATTGTGCTTTTTCGTTGCCTTTTTTCAGCTCTCTCCTCAAAATAGGCGCACAATGAAACATTTTAGCCGTTTGTCCCTAACAAACTTGCCCAAATTGTCCCAGGGTTGAAAACAGAGCTGGCTGACGCGTGAATTCGATTGATGCACGGGACAAAATTGACAGAATTCGCGGCACTGACGCCAGTAAGGCTGGAATGAAACACTTTAGATGGTTTGTACCATTTTCAGCACTTCCGTGATTGAGCTAATGTGCTTCTGACCTATTGTGGATGCTCGATAGTTCTGACAGAGTGTGTCCTGCGCAATAAAAAATAATGATTGATGACGTGGTTGTGGAAAAACTTGAGCGATTATACCATTTTTTTGTGTTTTTTGGAGCCAGTCCATGAGCGACTTCTCGATCAGGTGATTTCCAATTTGAGCCTGTCATTCCGGGCCCCGTGGTTCAAATGAGCCCGCACTTGCTGCACTGCGGCTACCAGATGGTGCACAACAATGATTTTTGAAAATCGCGGATTTTCCAAGGGGTCCAGTCGCGGATTTGAAAACAGCCAAACTTTGGTCATCAGATCGCCACGCCATTCACACACATGGTAAACACTCCTCTTTCACCGATGGAAACACACTAAAAACTAGGGATCCGTTGACTGGCTTCCGTGTAAAAAGCATTTTTCTTCTTTTTTTCTCCTCGAGTCAAAGTCGACGAAAATTGGTCGCAGAGCCGCGAAACAAGGACCGGCAGAAAGAGCACTGTCTAATGCCAACGTGGATAACGATGATCATTGCAAAGCACGAGTTCCAGGCAGAATTGATGCGAGCAGCCCTTTTGCGGGCCAACTTTGACGCGTGAAAACCCGTGTCAGTCGTCGAATGGCATGTGCCTGTTTTTAATCAAATCCATGCCTCTGGTGCCTCTCTTGCTGGTGGACGCGTCGGCGGAGGTCTATGAGCGCGTCTTTCCCGAGCAATCGGCGTTTAAAGTTTATTCGAAAAACTCGAATTGCTCGCCAGCCAGCAGGTGGATCCCAACCTGCCTTGGCAATTTCCGTGGTTTCTCCATGCGGCGTATCTTGTGTTCAAGTTTGACGTCATTCTGGGGACCTGATTTTTCGATTTTTGTTTTGGAGCTCGATCGCGGCTAAATTTTGATTTGCGTGTGGCGCGTCCCAAGGATCTTTGAAAGGCGCACTTCAAGTTCCATTCGAGGTTTTCATCTGCCCATTTCACGCTACGATGTGTTTTTCGGCGCTACAGTGCCTGGTTGGCGCGAGCTGCGGCCAATTTTTGCTAAAATGGACCATTTGAATAGCAACTTCGGAAAAACGTGCTCAAATGGTTCCAAAATCGAAACAGATGATAAACGAAGTACAAAACCAAGGATGGGGGATTTTCTCGGCACTTTATTTCATGCAGTCCTGCGAAATCCACAAGAAATCACAGCCAAATGCGTCAGCTCGCTTTTGCTCACCAAGGTCGCTACTGTACCTACAGTAGGGTACAGTACATGCTCCCCTCGCTCCAGCATATATTTTTTTCGCTTCTCCGGCTCGCACGTTGAGTGTGATATATTTTCACGTTTGGTTTCGTCTTTTTATCGTCAAGTAACTAATCATTTTGTCTCTTTTTTTCAATAAAAGGCTGAAACACTTGATTTGATTTTTTGAAGGAGCAGTGGCAGTGTTTGTTTAGGTGCGCGCTACTGCGCCCTCTTTTCATACGCGCGAAATCGCGTGCATTTTCATTGTTTTTTTTTTGCGCCTTGTGCATTTTTTTTTTGTTGGGATCGACATGCCTTTATTGGTCATTGGTCGATAAATACAGTGTAGACGGCTCCTCCAATCAATGCACCAGCAAAGGGGGCCAGCATGGGAATCAAAAAGTAGTAATTGCGAGCTTGGAACACCTGCCAGCCCCAGCCTTGCGTGCAAAAGCAAGAAAATGGTGAGTTTTTTTTCTTTATTCTCCTTTTTAAGCAAGTGATGGTGGTACCTGCGATGGCGATGAACAAGCGTGGGCCAAGGTCGCGGGCCGGGTTGAGCGAGAAGCCGGAGGTGTATCCGAGTGAGATGGAGATGGAGGTGATGCCTGCGGCGATGAAGCAGCCCTGGGCATTGCGGAAGGGCAAGTTGTTTTCGTGGCCGGTGGCCATGACGATCAGGAGTAGCAGTGCGGTGCCGACGATCTCGGACAAGATGGATGACGATGTGGGCACGTACACGGCGGGAAAAGTGGCAAAAATGCCCGCGGTGCCCTGTTCGCCAAACAGCTGGCGCTCGCCGTGATCCAGCTCATTGATGGCCGGAAAGATGACGCTGTAAAGGATGGCGGCGCCTGTGAACGCGCCAAGGATCTAGATAGAGTTGGGGGGGGGGAATCCAGACTTTTAGTACATTTCTCTTTTTTTTTTATCATATCTCGCTTTTTTTTTTTTATCGCTTTGATACCTGTGCGGCAATGAAGCCGGGCACCTTTTTGCTGGGGAATCCGCTGAAGCACCAAAAGGTGAGTGTGACGGCCGGGTTGATGTGTGCGCCCTATTTTGCGGAAAAAAAAAAGGATGAGCTCGGATTTGCAGATGCAAGATGGAAAATTGGCTATTTTACCGAGACGTGGCCAGCGACGCCGATGGCCATGAGCACGGCGATTCCTGAAACAAGCGCGAACAAAAACGGGTTAGAGGGGGGAGCGGAGGGCCAATTGCGGTTTTTTTTTACGTTACCGCTGCCGAGAGACGAGGTGAGCCAAGATTTGGTCGGCTCGACGTGCAATGTCTGCTCGGCAGACACGCCGCACAACAGGATGATGAGCACACAGGTGCCGATGAACTCGGCGAGGTATTCGCGATACTGAGCGCGCCAAAGCCTGCCCTGTGCGACCCATTTGTCCCTGCGAGCCGGTTCGTCTATTATTTATTAAAATGCATGAATACGGCGCGCGCAGCAGTCATGATGGCATTGTGTTTTTTTTTTTTTACGTTGATTCAATAGAGGCTGACGCTCGTCCGTGCTTGTGTAAGAGCCAAACCAAATCATTCCCATGGTGAAAAACAAAGAAAAGAAAAAGATAAGAGGAAAAAAAAAAGGCAGAAAAAAAAAGCAGGGAGAAAAAAGGGAAAAATAAGAACCGGGTGTCAATTGCTGATCGGCGCATGGCCGCATCATGAGCTAGTTCCGAAGGTAGGACGGTGGCACAAAGGAGTGGCGTGCTCTGATGCTGGGGAAACGCGAGATCAGATTGAGAAAAAGCACACGATCACCGCGAATTGGGTTAATTTTCGCGCACTTCCCCCTCTGGTGACCCCTTTGCAGCCACGTTGACCTGAGAAGAACAGAGGGTCGAGAAGCCAAATGAAAAAAAAGGGGTCACACCTTGGAAAGTGGCCCAAAATAGGCAATTGGGGATCCAAAAGGGCAAAAAACAAGGGGAGATCACGTGGACCCGCTCGGCCCTAATTGATGGATCCTGGGTTTGAACCTTTTTTCTTATTCCTTCTTTTCTTTCTCACTTTTTTTTCTCTCGATGCCCGCGTCACAAGATGGTTCTCTCAGAGCAGCAGAGCAAGTATGTGGCCGGCAAGACGAAAAAAGAGCGGCGTGCCGAGGAGCGTGCGATAGAAAAGGAGCGCAAGCATGCGCAAGACGACCTTGACTCGCTGCAAATCACGTTTTTCGAAATTGACCATTGGATTGAGCGGACGGCCCCTGTACTGGAGAGGATGACCAAGGAGCTTGACCGTGCGTCCCAGCGATTTGAGCATCAAAAGCAGCAGCAGCAGCAGCAACAACAAGAAGCGCCAGAACAAGAACAAGAACAACACCAACAGGCAAAAGATGCGATTTTCCAGGCACAAGCGACGGCTGAGCAACCCGAAAAGACGCCTGTTGGCATGACACAGCAAGACAAGGATGCCATGAAGTGGGCTTTATCGTTTTTACCGGGCAATGCATTGCGATTGGAGACAAATATCACGTCCGTGGATCAATTGGTCGAAGCTGTGCGACGCATTCACCTTTTACAGCCCGACTCGGCCTTGGCGGGTCCCTTGGCGGCGCATCATGCGACCGCAGCACCGCACATGCAGCCATTGGCTCGGCCGGCATCCATGGGTTCTCCATTGCCAGCCCTTTTAGCCACTTCACATCAAGAAACGTCCGCCACGTCTGATTTCCTCACGATCCCGTGGACTGGCGCGTCGCTGCACGCGTCGACCGAGTGTTGGCTAGAGGCATTGCAGCAAGGCACGCAGCAATCGCAATTGGATGCGTTCCAGGACATTGACAAGGCTGAGTTGATCAAGCTGACGGAGAACATGTCGCCACATATGCTCAATTACGTGTTCCAGGTGTATTGGGACTGCCCGCATCCCAAGTTTTCGTGCGATTGGTCGTCGTTTTGGGACCGATGTGGCGATGGGCGGCGCAACCAGCTGTGCACGGACGCGGGGCTGGCCATGGTGTTTTTGCATTTGCTGCGGCATCACACGGACGCGTGTCCAAATGCGTTGGCCATTGGGTATTCGTATTATGTGCGCACACGCGACGCGCTCGTCGACTTTTTCGACGCGCCCGACTGCGCGACCATCGAAGCCATGATCCATCTAGCCATGTTCTGCGTGCTCAGCAACAGCCATCCTCAGGCGCGCATACAACTGAGCCTCGCGTACCGCATGATGCAAGATCTGGGCATCCATCGACACGCGGCTTGGTCGAGAGAAGACGTGGCAATGTGCAAAAAGTACATGTCGCTGTGCATGGTGCTCTACTATAGCGACATTGTCGCCTCCATGTACTCGGGCGAGCCGCCACTCGTCAATGACAATGACATGGCCATTGATTTTTACGATTTATTGCGCATCAACGAGCAATTGGTCCCGTCCCCCGATGCAAAGACGCTTCTCAAGGACACGTTCAACGTTCATCTGTTGGCCGTGTTGCGAATTGGCAAGCGAGCGCTGCTGATGCTCCAAAATTATCAAAAACACATCGCGCCGACGTCACACACCTCATCGCCATCCATGTTTTCAAACAAGTCACCGTCGTCGTCGTCGTCATCGTCGTCCATGGCCACACCTTTGTCGCCATCGTCTTCTCCATCGCCAGCTTCGTTGGCCTCGCCGGCACCGGCGCCAGTGTCGTCCAATGGCGCAACTTTGAAAAAGCACGATTCTTCGGCGACAAGGACATTCAAAGATTTGCCATCGACGTTTGTGCAGCAGATCCAGCAGCTGGAGGTGGATCTTGCACGCTGGTTTGATCGCTTGCCACCTGAATTCCGCACGTACGACGCGCCGGACGAGTCTAGTACGGCGCCAATGGCTTCTGTTCAAGACCACGACGCGCCCGAGCTCGAGTACGTAGCGACGCCCGAGGCGACGGTGAAATTACACGTGACGATGCTGTTGATGATGCAGTACCAGGCGCAATGGCTTCAATTGCACAAATCGTTTGCTAATGTGGCGCCATCCATGCTTGCAGCGACAACAGCCACGGCCCAGGGCGCGCCACCGCTCCCGTTTGGTCCCGACCGGTCACGCGAGATCTGCACGGACGCTGCCAATCGATTGGTGGTCATGGGCGAGGCCATGGTGGCGCGTCACGGCCTGTGTGTCTGCCAGCAGGTGTTGGCTTGCCTGTACCAGGCCTCCACTGTCTTTTGTCGCCAGGGACACAGCCCGCACACACCCATTCGCCGTCATGCGCTGGCCATGGTCCGCCGCATCATGGCCATCTTGCAATCGCCCGCCATAAACGACAAAAGCTTGACCGACGATCTTGTGCAATGCCTGGCAAACTATTTGCAACAACAGCAGGACAAGTTGGACAGTGACACACCTGCGCCTACCACTCCACCACCCTTCAATGATGCGCAATTCAATTCACCACGCAGACACGTCGATTGCATGCAACAATTCTCGGTCCACAGGCCGCCAATGACTTCCAATTTCTACGATAGCGATGCCCTGCTGTCCATCAAGCTGCAGGACTCCATGGTCGACACAACCACACTGTCCAATGACCAGCATCACAAAAATTGGAGGTATGTTCCCCTTGTTTTTTTTTTAAAAAAAAAAAATCATACAACCCCTGGTGTTCACCTGTTTTTTTTATTTTTATTTCAGAAACACGTTCTCGTCGTCCAATGTGACGCAGGCCAACCATCGTATCTTTTGAGGCCTCCTTTTTCCCACCCCTTGCTTTTTTCTCATTGTACACTATTTTTTTTTGCTTGGTTGCAATATACCCGGAGGCATTCCTTTTGCCGCAACGTCGTCATTAAAAGCCAATGCCTTGTGACACGTTCCTTTTTGCATAAATCAGTCTGGAAAAAAAAAATGTGGCGGGCTTCAATTCGATCGATGAGGGTGCCTTGACAAGGGCAATTTGGGCCCTTTTTTTTTCTTTCTCTTTCCCTTTCCCGCTTTCTCTTTTTTTTTTCCTTTTTTTTTTTTTTTTTGTTTTGCCATGGCCAGCTTTTTGACCGACTCGCCCCCGCCGTCGCTTTTCCAGTCGTATGTCCAGACCGGCCAAGAGTGGTTGGAAAAGGCGGCCATCTCTGTTTTCAAAAAGGGCAGGATACCCCGGCATGTTGGCTTTGTGATGGATGGCAACAGGCGCTTTGCACGAAGGCACGGCGCAACGTCGACTTATTATGGTCACTATGCGGGCATGAAGCGACTAGAAAAGGTAAAAAAAAAAAAAGGGGGGATTTCGAAAAAGAGGGTCAATGGGACACTCACCGTTCCATTGTAGATTTTGGACTTGTGCATGGAGCTTGGCATTGAGGAGATCACATGCTTTGCCTTTAGCATTGCCAACTTTGAGCGGTCATCCGACGAGGTCGCCTATCTGATGCGGCTGTTCCGCGAGACGTTTGCTAGTTTTTGCGAAAATCAGTAAGTGCGCGCTCCCCTCCCCTTCTTGGGTGTCAGCCCTCATGTTCATCCTCTTTTTCCATTGCTGTTTTAGCAAATTGATCGAGACGTACGGGATCCGCGTGCGATTCATTGGCGACCTGAGCCAATTGCCGCCTGATCTTGCTGAAATCACGCAAAAAGTCATGGAAAAGACCAAGGAAAACAATTCGTAAGTGGCCCATTGGGATTGGGAGGATTCGTAGTGGCCCACGAGGATGCGTGTCGCCCGCGTTTGCTCAAGTAGCTGATTTTTTTCTTTATTTTTTATGGCAGACGCGTACTCAACATCTGTTGCCCTTATACCTCTCGCGACGAAATGACGTCTGCGATCCGGGCCAACCTAGAGCAAGTGGACCAAGGCACGCTCAGTCTAGCGTAAGGGGAAAAAAAAGGGGAAATTGAACAAAAGATAAAATAATAGGATGGGTCGCCTCATTTCATTGTTTTTTTTTTTTTTTTATCAAAACACTAGGGACATGGATCACGACACGATTGCCAAGGAGCTGTTCACGCTGCGGCCATTGGATGTGCTGGTGCGCACGTCCGGGGAGATCCGTTTGAGCGACTTTTTGCTGCACCAGGCCAGTTTGGATGGCTGCCAGACCCATTTTGTCAATTGTCTTTGGCCCGATTTCTCTCTTTGGAAGATGCTACCCATCCTGCTAGAATATCAAATTTACTGTGATGTGTCCAAGGGCGCATTGGCATTGAACAACGAATAAAAGCATCCCTGAATCACGAAAAACGCATGAATTTACTCAAATCGTCCATTGTGTCGGTAACAAGCTTGGGACGATCACCGATTTTTGTGGCACAAAGTCCAATATACAGACGGCCAATGCATGACATGGCTCATGCAATGGCTCAGGGGATCATTGGGGTCCTTTTTCCGGGAAAAAGTCCTACAGGTGCAAAAAAAATGGGATCATGGATATTTAAAAAGAGGTCATTTTCTAAGCAGCGCGGCACATTCAAGCGTGAAATTGGGTGGCGAGCGGCGGAGTAGAGAGAGTATGGGGGGCCCAGTAAAAAAAAATGAAATAAAAACACAGCAAGGGGCGGGGCCAAACTCTTTTTTTTTTTTTTTTTCTTTCTTCCTGTTTTTTTATATTTTGCGTGGTGGTTGACTTTTTACCCCCCTTGATCAAGTACGGATCGGTGGCTGCTACGAGTGTTTTGAAAGCTGACACGGGTTTTTTTTTTGTTTTTGTTCCTTTTTGTAGGTTGATGAGCCAGCGAAAGACGAACAATATATGGCATGCGGTGCGCATATGCCATACGCTGTGGCTGGACTCGCAGCAGGCGCGTGCGCGTGCGCCGGCATTGACGATGCGGCGCACAAAGGCATTGCAAGCCCATCCGCGGTCCTTCCATTTATCCTCTGCACGGTGTTACGCGTCTCAATCGGCGTGCAGCGCGTCACCCGCCGCGACAGCGGCAACAACGACGACTTCCAAGGCGTCGGACTCGACACAGCTTGTTTCTGCAGCAATTCAACAATCGGACACGGCGACGGCGCACTCGCTAGTGGATCTGGCGCTGCAATTGTTGCGTCACCACAAGCCTGTGCTTGCGTGGGAGTGCTACACGGATCTGTCATCGCGACAATTGCTGCGGCACGTGTCCACGGATCATTTCCGCCAATTGATCAAGCTGTTCAGCGCCAGCAAGCAACCGCAGAGCCTGGACTATGTGCTGACGCTCGTCGAGGACATGAAGCACCTTGGATACCCGTTGGCCCATCGCGAGAAATTGATTGTGATGCAAATGTTGGGCAAAAGCGGCATGTTGCAAGAAATGGAAAAGGTGTTTGATGACATTGGCATTCCCCTGAGCAAGCACCCACTCACAGGCACCTCATTGGCGCCCTCTCCCTCGTCCTCGTCCTCATCGTCGTCCTTATCATCTTCATTATCACCATCGTCACCATTGTCATCAACATCAGCATCATCAGAATCAGCAACAGACAATGATGTTCATCAGCCATTCCACATCATGCTCGCATCGTACCAGGAACATGCCAATTCGGTCGGACACACAACCATGCTTGCTCGGTCGCTTGCTATTTACGGGGACATTTTGGACATGGGCATTGTGCCTTCGGCGACGGCGACACGGCTGCTGATGGAGAACATCCGCCTTGTGGGTGTTTCTGCCGACCATGTGGAGCAAGTGTGGGAGTGGGCGTGGCACAAGATGGGGCAGCATGTGGGCGGCGTGACGCGCGACCTGACGCCTGATCTGTACCGCGATTTGGTCTTGTATTTTGCCGCTGCAGGTCGCCCCGAGTATGGCCTTGCTGTCAACGACATCATGGTGCGCAAACAGATGCCGCGCGACCGCCGCATGCTCGTGTCGCTCATGCACAAGGTCGGCCGAGCCGGCGATTTGCCGCGCGCTATGCAATTGCTCGACGAACTAAAGGCATTGGCGATGCCCATGGACACCCTCGTGTACAATGTCTTGTTGGACATCCACGCGCACAAGACCCCGCAACCGGACATTGCGTCGCTCAAGCAAATCTACACGCAAATGCAAAAAGATGGCGCTGAACCAGATGTCACGACGTATGGCACGCTCATGCACCTGGCAGCACAGCAAGGCAGCGTGGCCCTGGTCAGCCAGTGGTACGAAGAGATGCTATTGCGCGGGATCAAGGCCAACGATCATATCCATGCTGCCGTCACCGAGGCATTCCTCGCCTACGACGATCGCGAGGGTGCGATGGCCGTCCTACGCAGCCTTGCACCGACGTCACCCATTGCCCTGTACAATTTGATGCTGACGTCGCTCGTGCGGCGCCGCGATCTGGACCACGCACACCAATTGCTGCAATTCATGGAAAACGACAATGTGTTGCGCAAGCAGATGGATGCACGCTCGTTTTCACCCTTGCTGTCGCATTACGCGAATGGCGCCAACGTGTCGGCCGTGCACTCGCTTTTGGAGCGCATGAAGCAGTTGAACGTGACGCCTACAGAACACACACACACGGCGATTCTCGAGGCGTACGCGCGTGCAGGTGATATGGCGCGCGCCGAAGAGATGTTGCCCTTTGTACGCAATGCACATGCGTACAACGCGTTACTGGACGGGTACGTGCGCCGCCACGACGCCGACAAGGTGTTTGCCACGTACAAGCTAATGCTAAAGTCCGGGATCAAAATGTCCGAGCACACGTATGGTATCCTCATGTCATTTTACGCGCGCCGCCAAGAGTACGACGCCGTCGACACGTTGATGCGCAATATGCAAGCCAGCCACATTGCGCCCAGCCTGATTTGCTGGACAACCCTGCTTCAGAGCCACGTCGCCCACGGACGGTACAGCCACGCCAAGCAGGTCCTGGAGGCCATGGTGGACGCCAAGCAGCAGCCCTCGTGGACCACATGGAGCATCTTGATCCACGGCATGACGCGTCAGGGCGAGCTGTCCCTCGTGCATCGTTTATTACCCGACATGATTGAGCAGCAGCGCAGCATCCTTTTACGCCCGGGTCGCGACTTGGACGCGTCTTTCAAAAACGCAGACAAGCGTCATGACTGCAAAGAGTATTCGCCGCTCGCATCCTCGTTTTCGGGCGAAGATTACGAGACCAAGGTGCCGCTACTCGTGCGCGACCTCGCCGACCAAGTGAAAAGGAAGCAGACGGCCGCCGATCATACCCGCCGTGCGCAAAAGGAGCAGAAGCAGCCCTTGGACGACGACCACCACGTGTCCTCGCCGCCCTATGCAACGGCGTATACTGCGGCAACACCGCCGCCACACCTGTTTGTCAGCCTGATTCGCCAGCTCACCAAGCAAGGCATGTACCGCAAGGCACGCAACGTCGTCCAATTGATGCGCCAGTACGACACGCCCTTGTCCATACCCGTGTACACGGCGCTGCTGTCGCTGTACAGCCGCGAAGGCCGCTTTGACGACGTCGACACCCTCTTTCACGCCATGAAGAACCCTGCTGGCGCCGACAAGACCACCATTACTTTGTTTGGCTTGGATCCGCTGCCCGTGCCCGTGCAAAAGCAACCGTCGCCATCGTCACCATCGTCGCCGCCGGCCCTCTCGCCATTTGCATTGTCCATCTACATGGACTCGCTCATGAACCAAAACAGGCTGGACGAGGTCGCGTCGCTCTGGGATTCCTTGTCGGCACAAGCATTCCCGTTTGATGCCGTCAATTGGAACAGGTACATTGTGTATTTGCTCTTGTGTCAGCGCGACCAGGAGGCGTATCGTGTGGCCCACGATTACCTGGCCGACAGCAATGACGATGACCATCACCACCACCATGACGACACCGCCATCCATACGCATCGCCGCGCCCACGACGTCAATGTCCGCGCCCCCGCACTTCACCGCCGCACATGCTTCTTGCTCGCCAAGTCCATGCGCATCCCAGGATACACCAACTTTGGCCAGGGCCGCTTGCGCGACGCCGTCACCGAGCACCTTCATCTTCATCATCACAACCCCTCGGTCTACGCCACCATTGCAAAGAGCGAACACGACACCACCACCTCATAGATCCATTATTTTTTTCTCCCTGTAAATAGTAAAAAAAAAGAATTAGACACCAAAAAAAAAAAAAAAAAAAAAAAAAAAACGTAAACCTAGTTCTTGTTTCCATTTTCTGGTTTGATCTTTCGCATCATACAGTATGATATGTACCTGCAGCTTTCAAAAAAAAAAAAAAAAAAAAAAAAGGCACCGGGCCATCGATGTGGAGGAGGGATCTTCCTATCATACTGTCAGAGTGTAGTGCGGCATGTGGCAAGTTTGACGACGATAAGACGCGCGAGATCAATTTCTGGGAAAAAAAATGCCTTGTTTTTCATGGCGCTCGTGGTCCCTCTTCTGTGGTCCTTTGTATAGTATCATACTGTATGATACCTACGTTATGATGATACTGCATCACACAATGGAAAGATATGGTACGTAATACGGTACGTATGATACGGTATCATATATGCTGCAGAAAAAATGCGTGTGTTTCAGACTTTGCCGGCTTGCTGTGCTTCCAGAAATTTTTTTACAGCTTGCTCGCCCGCCAATGAAAAATGGCGTACGTTGAATTTTCCCGGATCAAATACCCCCGACCCCCCGACCCCAGCTACACCCAGGTTTTGGCCAATCACGATGAAGCTGCAAATGGCGTTTTATATGTTTTCAAGGGCGTAGAAACTCATGGCGGTGTTTAAATTACGTGTCCATTTGCTGAGTTTTGAGTACTTAGAGATTTGGCTCAAATGCTGCGGTTTGCTCTAATCACTGGAGAAAGAAAACTCATTGTTTTGTCATTGAGCGGCCGTTGCGTCCCCTTCGCGTGGTCTTCAGTATGCCCACTTTATCATGATTGTAACGGTCAATTAAAGACAATTCGATGACAGAACAACGACCGCGCAACGACTGCGCAATAGTCGCACAAAGACCGCGCATTGGCTGAACAACGGCCGAGCAATGGCTGCACAACGACCGCGCTATGGTGGTGCAATAGTCGTGCGACGATCGGTTAGCACACAAACGGTCAGAGCAGATTATTCCTCCATTAGTCCCAAAAAAAAAAAAATTGGGCGCGCACGCGCGTTCACGCGCGGCACATGATTTTATTTTGTATTTTGTCTGCTTTTTATGATATTTCAGCTAATGTCACCCAATCATAATGCCAATTTGAGTGCAATGGGGCCACCACAGAGCCTTAGGCACCTTACCTTCGTCCCTTTTCGTTGTTCAGACCGAGGATGATAACTTGAGAAATGTTGTTATATTAAAATCTGCAGTCTACAGAGCAAAAAAAGTGAGAAATTGATGATCTTGCTTTGTCACCACCCCTGTTGCGCCGCAACAGCGATCGCAATTGCCATTATTACCTTCATACTAATGTTGTTGTATTAGAAGCTACAATCAATGAGAACAAAAAGTGAGAAATTGACGATCATTGGTTTGTCGCCACCCTTGTCACGCTGCAAAAGCGGTCACAATTGCCCTTACCATTATACCAAAGGAAGTAAAGAGCAGCGTTGAATCATTGCGCCTGTACAGTACTGTACAGTAGTTGCGAGTGCTGCCAGCCATACGCGACACGTGAAGAATGCAAAAGTGCATGTCAACAGAGCATGAAATGCTGTACTGTAAGTCCAATATGTGCGATGCGTGCAAAGTGAAAACATACTTGCTGACAGTGTTCAAATATCGTGTTCAACGGACCTGGCACGCCAAAAATGCTCTGGCACACGCTCAAAGTGACTAAATAAAATACCCAAAATACGCACTGCACACAACGGGGCAAGGTCGCATTGGCAGCTATGAGAGCAAGAAACAGGTGAATGGTTGAACACCACCGATATGGGCACTCACCACCAGTTTGGAGTGCTCTAATATACGTAGAGTCTGCAGTGCTACCAACGATGACGAGAAAAAAAAGGATGAGAGAGAGAGAGAAAAGGAAAAGCGGGACCTGGCAGTCAACTAAAAAAGATTTTCTTATCTCCGATGTGGGCGAGGTTATCAATTCCCCCCATTTTTTTCTCAAAGTCCGTTTTCCGCACTCTTTTTTTTTTTGTCGATCGTCATGTTCATGTCAATGAGTCAATGAGACTCGCGTCTATTACAGTAGGCTCAGGTTGCATAGGACGACACGAAAACGGGTGTCTTTGGCTCGTGTTCTTTTGTTTTGCGTATTTTATAGTGCACGACATGGCCATGGACGCGTCCAATGTCCATGACTTGGTCTTTTTTTCCTTTTGGTGCATGTGACGATGGGAGTGGGTAGCATGTCGCTATGCGCGTTCATTGTGAATAGAAACGTGCCTCTGGACACGTTCTTTGTGAGCAACAGTCTATTCAGACGTGCTTTGATTCTGCTGCCCATCATGTCCAGGCAAAGAAGCAAAAAAAAAAGGCGGAAAACGGACTTGAAATACGCCGTTTTGCCCCCGCCACACCGCTGCTGCCGCCGCGCCCAATTGATCAGCCATTCTCTCATTCTGACTCCAAATGCTTTCAATCTAAAATGAGTGATTTAATGTAGTTGTTTGGCATTGCGCACTGCTTTTCATGGGACACGGTTCCAAACCTGCCAATGGTCATTGTTTTATTTGATGGAACAATTTTTTTTTGCAAAAAGGCTTCAGCATTATTCAAATGATGACGCGCTTGCAATTCATCGAATGCGATGCTCCAGCTCTTTTTTTTTTTTGCCAAGTCAATCAAATCGAGGGCATCTGTCAGCGCTTAACACTGCACAAATCATGGCACGGCCATTGCACGACTGGCTAACTCATTGAATGGCAATCAGTGCTGGCAATTCAAAGAACATGTTACAAGTCATTGAATTCCCGGTGCATGCCTGTTGCACGCTCGTTGATTTAATATTTTATATTTTTAAGCGTGGTCATCGAATTGCCAGCGCACTTTCATTTTTCGCCTATTTTCTCTCAAATCGATGAGCATTCCATATCATCCAAAATTCATTTCTCCAGTGAATGGAAGTACCTCAAAACTTGCTTAAATCGCCATTTTGTCACACAGGTTCGATGTAAAATTTAATTTAGAATCGAATAAAATTCTCACACGATGTCCGTTAACTTGGTAAAATTTCGAGATAATCGCAATTTACAGTACGACATTTTGGCCGATTTTGATTTTTGGCGGTAAATGTGCGATTTTTTCACGTTTTTATTAAGAGAGCATGGCTCGAAAGTAACACCATTCGATTCCAAATCAAATTTTACATTCAGCGCGTCGCGTTGTAGCCTCTAAGTGCACTTCCTGGGCGTCTAGCAAGAGATTACAGTAAAACGTCTTTACCAGCCAAGTACAGTATTTGATCCCGGAAAATTCAACATTGGCTGAAAAATGCATCACGGCATAAACTACGGGCCAGTGCTCAAGACGGACCCGCCCGATTTTTTTGGACTCGAAAATATCAAAAACCTCCCATTTGTACTAATTTTGCATTCATCTGTGCATCTGCATGGTCGACCCCACTCAAAAATAGCTGCATCGCTTTCAACGCAAAATTTCCGACAAAAAAGCTTAAAACGCCAAAGCGCTACGACCACTTTTGAAAAATTCAGGGGTCACTCAGGGGTCACACATTTCAATCCCAGAAAATGCCAAATTTGGGGAATTTCGAACTCCGAATGATCAATGCATCCCAAACAAGCAACTTCGACAATTTGCTATTGGCACGCAAAATGGCAGATCGCCTCAACTTTAAAAAAATGCTCAAAGAGTGACGCATGAACGGCGATCGACTGAGGAAAGTGCCTACTTTGGGCAAGATTTTTTTGCAAAAAATTAAGGTTTGAGACTTCCAAATTAAGTGCGTGGTGGATTGCTGCATGGACTTTTTTTATATTTTTTATTTTTTTCATATTTTTTTTGAGTATTGCAGGGTGGTGGTGGTACTGTATCCTGCAGGAGGAGGCTACAGTATCATACTGGTGAATGAAATGACCGACGATGCAAAATTTTCAAACCCAAGCTGCGTGGCGCGCTGCAAGTCATCCCATTAGCTGCGCCTTTGTCCCCCTGTTTACAGTAGTACTGTACTGTTCTACAGTATTATCAAATCTACAATAATAATAATCACAGGTCGAGCACTAGGCCGTTGTCGAGCAAATTGCGACTAAAGATTTTGCTGAAAATAAAAGTGGAATAATTTCTCCGCGAGTTTTGGCGACCATTCATCGATGAAACTGGTCTCATATTTTGATAGAGACTTACAGCAGTACAGTACTGTAACAGGTGCTTTCGACGTGTTAAAAGTACAGTAGTTTTGGTTGCCCTTCCGGGCCCAATTATCGTCAAGAAAAGTGAGTTTGAAAAATCTGGAATAAAAATCGGGAGTCGACGCGAACGATCCCGAGATGGCCCCGCTCGGACGTTGTTGTTTTTCAAGGAGAAGACCGAGGGTTTTTTCCGGTTCGATCTACCCGAGGAAGGAGGAACACGGTCTTTGGCTCGCTTACCTTGACAATCCGGGGAACAAACGACCGATGAAAGCGCGTACCATTTCCACGACGACACGACGACCTTCTTGAAGACGATGATTTTAGGTGACGACGCGGGCATTGACACTAACGGCCATCATCATCGCACCCATTCCTTGCGTTCCGTGTCGTCCTCAGCCGCCGCCAGATGGGCGTGCGTGACCTCGGGCTGGATCAAGAGCCATGGACACTGGTCCGACAGATGCAAGGTCTGGGAACAGGTGTACTCTACGATCGCGAGATCGTGTCTTATGCCAAGAAGACGGGTACAACAGTAGCATCATCCAAGCAAGGCATCATCAACGGCGTGACGACGAATGGAACCACTTCGGAGCCTCTGAGCGAGGCTATCATAGATGCATGCATGTTCCCGGATTGGTCGAGATGCCTCGATGACCAATCATTTGGATGGAGCTGAGAGAAGAAGAGGCGATGAAGAAGTGGTTACAGTAACAACACCCACCCACCGGCGGCCGCAATAATACAGTAATAATAATACTGTAATCCTCCAAAATCTTCTCTTCTCGGCCGAATAGTCGCCACCACCACCCTTCCACTTCTCGTCCTCTTCCTCTTCATCCCGTTGCTACTGTCCGTGCTTTCTAGGGATGGGGGAAAAAGGGGTGATAATTATACTGTAGATTTGCCTTTTTATTTGAATTTTTTTTAATTATGTATGATACCGTACCAAAAATAAAAGCGTGCTCCCATAGGGTTATGATATTGTGTGCAAGTTTGGAGGAATTCTGGAGACCTACAACACTAGTACTGTATTTTTTCAATTTTGATTTCGGAGCTCTGAGGACATGGCTACAGTATCATATTATTTTTTGATTTGCGCTTTGCGCGCCTCCAGCGCGCTGCTGCAAGGCACACCGTTACAACAGTAGTATTACTGTAGATGCTTTGCCCCCTAGTTTGTTATCATACAGTAGTACTGTAAATCTATCATACATACTGTAGAATACTGTAAAAATTACAGATCAACTAGTAGACCGTTGTCGAGCAGATCGCCAGTATGATATCATAATGATTTTATTGAAATACTGTACGAATCAGATCATGTCATATGATAGTGTATTTTCTCTGCGAGTTTTGGCCATCCATCGATGGAACTACTGGTCTCATTCGATAGAGATTCAACAGGTGCGTTCGCTTGACATGTTAAAAGTGTAGCGTGCCGTCCTATTATGATATTATTGATTGTTGAGAACATCGAGGTTGAAAATTTTTGAAATGTTTGAATGGCTTTCACAAGCATACAAAGGTCGCTCGTTACGCATCGAGCAAGCAAACACTCTCCAGAAATGACATCCGAGCGAGCCTATATTCTGATTCGAACAATGCATATTTCATTGCGATCGAAGCAGAATTTGACCAAGAAACTATTGTACAGCACAGTACTGTACCTACAGTAATAATGGCGGAAGTGTCGCCATTTTGAAATTATCTGCACAACGACTCAACAGACCTCTGGTTTTCATCGCCATATCATACAGGAGACGCAACGAAATGGGTTTATGATATCATAAAGCAAAGGGTTCTGAAGGCGAACCAGCCATGCTTTTGCAGTGTTATGATAAGATTAGATTTGTGAAAACGGCATTGTACATTACGTAAAATACAGAAGGACAGGCCCTGCTGTCGAGACTTTTTTTTTTTTTTTTTTATAGATTGCGTTTTATTGGTTTCAAAATACAAGCGTGCAGATTAACAAAGCGGGAGATTGGGTGTAAACAGGTAAGCGGATGAAAAAGCGTAGAGATACAGGCAAAAAAGAGATGTAAGGTGTACGAGGCAATAGGAAGGAGATAATAAATACAACGGGGCGGGATAAAATGGAACTCAAGAGGGGGAGGAGGGGGGAGGGAAAAGGGTTGAAATGCATGAGTTAAGGTCAGTAAAGAAAAAAAAGGGGGATGTCTATGTGTGCTTTTTGGCGAACGGGTAGAGATGGTCCATCATGTATTGATAGACGTGGCGGCCGTAGGGCGAGTGCCAAAAGTGGAGTCCGAGCAGCCATGCCATGAGGCCATTTGACAAAAAGTAGAGCGAGTGGGTGTATTTTACACCAAAGAGGCACGCGTACACGATGACGGCGGCAAAAAAGGCGTAGGTGACCCAGTGCCACACCCTAGATGTCAGTCTTGGCACGATGGCATGCTCATTGGTGAGCAATTCGATATAGATGAGGAAGGGGGCAATGGCAATCACGCTGTGGTCCGACGAAAAAGGCACGAACCAGTGGACCGAGAGGTTGCGGATCCAGATGATGAGGATGGGCGCATTGAAGGGCAGCAGCGCGACGAACAACAGCAGGATGGACACGAGGAAGTGGTGGCGGTTGACGCGCTTGTGATCGTGGGGCGTCAGGGGTAATGAGCGCACGCAGCTGACAAGATGAACGAGGAGCGCAACAAGGAAGACAAACTGATAGGGTATACATGTTGCGACCAGGCTAAACAAGATCAGCGTGACAATGATGCGTCGTTCGAGTCTTTGGCGCTCGCCATCATGATGTGCTCCCTCCAAAAGCGGCAAAAAGCAAAACGAGGATGCAGAAGAGGACGATGAGACACCAGTCGCCGTGGCTGTGGCCAAGGCCGGTGCGGAGACGGATGAAGAGGAGGATGAGGACGAATTGTGCGCCTCGACATAAGACGTGGCCGAGCCATGCAAAGAAAAGGAAGGCGACGTGACGCTGACGGTTCTTGGGATGACCCATGAGAGGACCATGGCGAGAACACGGAGCACGACACTGATCAATGCCCACAACAGGGTCATGATGCCTAGCGCGACAATGATGCCGAGCGCGGGCAGCCACCAGAAAAAGAGGTCAGTGCGGCCAGTCAATACGTCGTGCTTTTGAACGGCTGGCAGATAGTATTGCCATGCTTCGGGGACGGTCCAATCGTGGGGTGTGGTCTGCGACACGGTGGCAATGGACAAGACGACGAGTAAAACGGGGAATGCGCCCCGCAAGCCATACACCATTGCCTGAATAAAGCTTGGATACATGCCGGTCTTGAAATAGCACCTCAATTGCAGCGCCCAGAGCACCAAAACGACGATGTAGCACGACGTTGGCAAGAGAATGCCATTGCGCACGCCAATGCGGCCAGCAGAGCCGTACCAATCGATGGAAATGTCGACGGTTACGGGCTGAGCACATGTGGGATCGACCCATAATTGCAATTGAATCCCATTGACAAAGTCGTCGGCCGTGTACCCGAGCTGCTGTTGTTGTTGTTGCTGGTACGGCGACATGGGTGCGAGAGCCATGGCATTGCTATTCATTAACTGTCGTTTCCGGCTCTGGTGTGCGGGTAAGGCGCCGAAAAAGGGGCTGGTGCCGTGACGTGACATTTCGATCGGCGTCGACGGTTGCACATTGGTATAAAATTTCGACTCGTGCATGCTGGAGATGGATTGGCGCAGCAATGGGGTGAAATGCAACTGTGGGCAGCTGGGCCGATGGACGCGCACGTGATACGCGAGCATCGCACTCTCAATGGCCGGCAAATGCACCGTAGAGTACAAGGCCGGGTTCATCTGCAGATGGATGCCATTCATCGCAATGCTCCAAATGGACTGATCGATGTTGCGGGTATTGGCGTCAAAATCGTATGGTTCCGCAAGGAAAAAATAATCATGCGGCCAAGGAGCCACGTGCCGGTCAATCAGCGCGAGAAATTCGTATGGGCGCATTTCCTCGAACGTGATGGTCGCAAATGAATAAGGAATGGCCGACGACACCGATGATGACGGCAATGCTACGCGAAGCGCGTCGCCCACAGCGCGACAGCCCATGCGCACCGTGCCTTTGACGCGCGTCTCGCGCTTGTTGCACAGAACAAGCTCCAGCGGATGATGCGCGCCAAACGCGTGATTCGAAAGCACGGAAAACGCGTCGGCGCCCTCGTAAACGGGCAAAAATGTCATTGTCGGCGCTTCCAGTCGTGTGTCCTGGCTGAGCATCAGTCGCTGGCCAGGCAACAATACTTGGCTTTGATTCGGCTTGATGTCATAGTACGTGAGGTCGCCTTTTTTTGAAAGTAGTTCAAAGATGGAAAAAGAAAAAAAAAAGCGCGTCAGTGACCTATTTTTAAGAAAAAAAAAAAAAGCAATAAATTACCTAGTTCCAGATCCGATCCATCGCCAATGCGTGGTTCCAGACCCGAAAGGAACGCATCCTGCATGATCCGTATCCGTTCGTCAAGTGCCTTGGTCTGGGAGCCGCGGCGTGCGTCCACAGTATTGAGAAGCGTCTTTGCAAGGACGCGGACGAATTGGTTGCATGACAAGATTTGAATGTGGTCGGTGCCAGACCAGACATAGGGCATGCTGTAGAAAAGAAAAAAGGAGGAGAAAAAAAATAGGAGGGAATTGCATGAATGACCCTTGAAAAAAAAAAGCATGCATGACGCGCATCGCGTATTTTTTTTTTTTTTTTACCTTGTTGTAAACACGGTGAACCCGTGAGTGGGTGGCAAAAAGGGGGCGACATTCGTGCTATCTGACGAGACGGTACTATCGAGATTGCCGCCGGCAATGGAGATGAGCGAGACATCCTTTAAAATATCTGATGGCGTGGGATGCGTGGTTGGCAAGAGCGAGCTAATGTCGTGGGATGCCGGATCGAATGCTGATTTCCAGAATTGCAAAATGTCATCGTACACCTGCGAGAGCTTCCAGTCGAATGGCGCTGGCGGCAGCAAATGGGGTGTTGAGAGCGTGATGACGGTGTTTATGGTGCCTGGTTGATAATTGTGCATGGTGAACATGGCGCGCGCGACGGTGCCGCCCATGGAGTGAGCGACAATGATGACGGAGGTCGGATCCGGCAGCGGGTGGTGCTGTTCCTGGCCCCAGCGGCGCGAAAACGGATACAATTTCAAAATATAATCGATCGCGTCATTGAGGTATTCCGCCTGCTCCAAGAGTGATTGTCCGTGTAACGCCGAAAACTCTTCATTGAAATCAGCTATAAATAACAAGGTGTACGAGGGGGGGCTTGTTAGTGAAAAAAAGCATCATAAAGGCCCGTTTTGTTTTACCAGTGAAGAAATCCAGGGGCCGCATCCCTTGATCCCAGTGCTCGGTGTGGCGCGCATAGTGTTGGTAATAGTAATAGGATGTTTCTGCAGCAATGGAACGCACTTGTTTGTAGCTGCCGGCATGGCCAGGAATAAAAAGCACGGGAATGCCAGTGGGCTATGTGCAAAAATACAAAAAAAAAACAAAAAAGCGTGAGCATCGGGGGGTTAAAATAAAGTTTTGCGATTTTTTCGTGTAACACCCGTTTATATTACCTGGTCAGAGAGATCGACGCCCTTTTCTCTGTAGAGATGGAGCGAGTATTTGCCTGCAAAGCGCGTCATTTCGCTGTCAAAGCCCTCTTGCTTTATAAAGACGGGCCGCATGTAGCTCTCTTGGCATGTCGATTGATCCTTTTGGTAATGGAAAAACGAGTCGAGCATCACGCCAAGGATAGAGAAAGCGAGCACAATCAGGCCAACCATCAAAATGATCCATGACGTCGAGACCTGATACCATAAAGGGATTGGTCGTCTCGTCACTGGGTAGCTGATGTGTGTGTTGTCGTCCGAGGGCTCGTCTTGATCGTCGCGTGTCGTCTTTTCCAAGGAGCCATGATGTGTGTTGTCCATAATTACAAGAAAAAGGACAAAAATGTGGCAATTTGATGGTCGTGGCTCGTTTTCTAAGCAATTGTCGGGGTGGCGGCAGTAACAAAAGTGTAAAAAAAAAAAAAGAAAGAGCTATCCTTTGGGCGGTGTGCGAGAGAAAAAAAGATGCGTGTGTGTGGAAAAACAGGGGGAAAAAAAGGAATAATGAAAAAGCGAGAGGCGAGGGGGAAAAGTTGCTGTAAAAGAGACGCCGTGGAGAAGAGGAGAGAGACAGAGAGACAGAGAGCGGGGAGGGGGACCTTTGCCAAGGCAAAGGGCGATAAAACGAGCTGTAAAAGGGTCTAAAAACGAGAAAAAGCTAAGCCAAGCTGTGAAGGCTTACACAAACACGCACAAATGGCTGTCCGAGAGCTGGAGAGTGAGGGGGAAAAGGATAGGCGAGATGAAGAGAGAAAGGACAACTAAATAAGCATCCTACAACAGCAATAGGAGAGGCTAACAAGGAAAATGTAAAGAGAAGAAGAGAAAAAAAAAAAAAAAAAGCAGGCTACGGCCCGATTTTTTTTTTTTTTTTTCTAGGCCCAATGCCCGAGGAGGAACAGAATTGAAAGGGGTACACACAGCGCAGAGCAGTGATTGGCTGCCCGGCTGGAAGGAAGGGGGCCCACTGTTTCCAAGGCAAAAAAAGGATGCCATGAGCCAAGCCTGGTCGTACAAGTGGAAACCAAAGAAGATCAACTTGAAAAAAGGAGGCAACAGGGCAGGGGGAGCGAAATCAATGATGCCAAAGATGTCATTGCACACAATCTTGGCCTGGATTGCAAAAAAAAAAAAAAAAAAAAAAAAAAAAAAGGCTTGAGATTGGCTGGCAAGATCAATGCAAGGAATGCAGCCTTTTGGACCTTTTTCTTCACGCCAATCGTTTCAAAAAAGGATATTTTCTTTTTTCATTCCTTGGTGACGACAGATGCCCATGGGAGTGGTGATGCTTGATGCCCCTGGCTCGTTTTAGTTGCCTTAACAACGCAATCGCTACTTTTTTTTCCATGCAAAATGCAAAACGCATGAATTTATGGATTTCATCAAGGCCGGACGTTCACCAATGGCAGTTTGGACGGTGGTGTGACGGTCTTGGTGAGGGCGTGCGGTGATTGGTAAAAATGAAAAACGGGGAAGACGAGGTGGCATGCCTTGACTTGTCGGCTGCTGGTCTTTTGGGAAGGGGGGGATTCAATTTTTTGATTGCCCAGGGCGCCATTTTTTTCCTTTTTGCTTTTTCCCTCTTTCTTCCCTGAATTTTATTTTTTATTTATTTATTCGTTCTTCTCATCTATTTGAAATCATGCCTTCGACAACGACAGAACCCGCCCCCGCTGCTGTTGAGCCTGTGCAAGACGTTGTTGCTGTGGAGAGCGAACAAGAGGAGGTGTACAAGGACCGCTACCTGGAAGGAAGCCAACAATTCATTGCCTACGACCTGCTGGAGGCGCGTGGCAAGTCGGGCGAGACAACGGACCCCAGCGTGCAAAAGTATCAGCAGGCCAAGGAGCTGTTCCGCAAGGGCTATGACCTGTGCATGAATATTCCCCGCTCCTTGGACGATGATGTGCTTGCCGAGCATGAGGAGGACATCAAGACAGCCGCGGAGACCATGGTCGATGCCTGGCTGCTGGACGACAAGGCCGCGCCAATGTCCGAGCGCGTCTTGATCTTGGGTCAGCAGTATGAAAAGGTGCTGCTCAAGGACATCCCAGAGGCCGAGAAGGAGGGCTTCTTTGTCAAGTATTCGCTCCTCTTTTCCGCGTGGATCTTGCTCGTTGGCAAGCAATTTGACCACTGGTAACACACAAAACTTTGATTTTGCCCTTTAAAATGCATGAAACTCAACCCCCTCTCTAGTATCACCACCCTTAACTTGGCCATCACCACTTATGACGACATCACCGCTCGTATTTACTTTTTGCGCGCCACTTGCTACTTTTCGACAAACAAGATCGAGTAAGAACCCCCTTCATTTTGCGTCATTTTGCGTGTTTTGGAAGGAATTGCCGAGGCATTGGAAAGAATAGAGAGGAATTGAAGAAGCATGGAGAGGAATTGAGAGCCACGGAAATGAATTAAGAGCCATGGGGAGAGGAATTGAATAGCCATGGAGAATGAAATGAGAAAATTCTAAACGTTCGTTTTTTTTTTTTTGGAATTTCCACGCTAGATTGGGCATCAAGGACCTGGAAAAGTGCATTGAGATGGACCGCGAGTTCCACTTGGCCAACAGCATCTTGGGCTCTGTGTACTATTCGCTCAAAAAGGACGACTTGGCTATCAAGCACTTTGGTTCGTTCCTGGAATGGGGCCATCCCGACACGCCTGACTTTGTGAACGCGCTGTACTCGATGGCGCTGCTCAGCAAGAAGAAGAAGAAGGTGGATGAGGGCAAGGCGTACTACAATCGCGCCAAGGAGGCCGAGGTGCGCTTCAAGGCGCTCTATGGCACGCATGTCGGCATGAACAATGTCAAGCGCGACGCGATTTACGCGTTTGAGTCGCCCGAGGAGGCACAGCGCTTGATTTTCACCAACATGAACAAGCGTGACAAGCAAATGTACAGCCAAAAGATTGAGCAGCTCATTGAGGCCGGCATCCTCAACACCGCCTACCCGGCCAGCCCCAAAAACTGCTCCAATTGCGGCGCTGGACACCTCAAGGACCAGCCCGGCAAGGCCCTGCTCTGCTGCGGCGCCTGCCGCGGCATCTGGTACTGCTCGCGCGAGTGCCAAAAGACGGATTACAAGAAGCATAAGCTTACATGCAAGAAATAAAAAGATTTTGGCTGTTTTTTGATTTTATTTTTGAACAAAAAAGGGGGGGTGGGCATAAAAAAAAAGTGCCCATTCAACGACAGCGGTACAAATGCCAATTTCAATCGGCGCCTCCTTTGCCTTTTCCTCTCTTTTTCGCTTTTTTACTCTCCTTTACGCCCTTGTCGCTTTCCCTGTTCTGCCAACACTCCTTCTTTCCCTTTCGTTTATTGCTTTTTTATTTATTTTATTCTTCATGGCACATGCACAGTCAGTCTTGGGTGGCGGCACAAAGGCGCTTGGTAGCGGTCTTGCCGTTTTAACGCTCGCATATGCGGTTATCAAGGCACGGCAGCGTATTTATTCCCTCGGCCAGCAGACGATCAAGACAACCTCGTCCAGCGCCTCGTCCAGCACCCAACAAAAGCCTCCACGCGTCGGTGTCAACGCTCAATTTGTCGAACAAATGAAACGTATTCTGCCTATCTGTATCCCAAGTAAGTTTTGCACGCAAAAATATGCGTCGCCCTCATCTCCCCGTTGGCTCCGCTTTGATACTAACCACTCACAATGCCCCTGTAGGCCTCTTTTCCAAGGAATCTGGGCTGCTCTGTGTCCTTGCATCCGTCCTCATTGCAAGAACTTGGCTTGATATTTGGTAAAAATCACGTGAAATGGCGCTTCATGCCCTGCCATCGATCTGCACGGAAAGCTGATCGGCTCTTGTTCTCTTTGCACTAGGTTCTCCGGCTTCAACGGGTAAGAAAAAGGGCAAAAGCGGCCATCTTGAAGCTGATTTGTACCTTTTTTTTTTCGCATAGAGCCGTCGTCAAGGCGGTTGTCTCACGCAATCGCAAGTCTTTTATTGCCAAAGTGATTTTCCAATTTGGCTTTATGATGGTACGAATGTCAATCATGCATGGAGACTATATGGGGGCGCGTGTCTGACCCGCCTTTTTTTTCATTTTTTCACTTTTTTTTTTCTTTTATTTTTGTGCAGTGGCCGATGAGCATCGTAAACAACTCGCTCAAGCTGACAATCAGTGCTTTGGCGCTGTGCTTCCGGGAACGATTGACAAAAGTAAAAAAGCAAGATGACAAATGTGCATTGGGGGGGAGTTTCCAATCACATGTCAATTTTCGCTGCAATTGTTCACCCAACTCACTTTTTTTTTTAGTACGCGCATGACCAATATTTGGATGGCATCACTTTTTATCAGATTTCCAACCTGGACAATCGCCTCCAGAATGCCGATCAGCTCCTGACGCAAGATATTGCCAAGTTTTCCGAAAATCTGTCGCATCTGTACTCGGACATTGCCAAGCCCATTGTCGACATGTTTTTGTTCGCTTACAAGCTCGGCGAGGCCATGTAAACTTATCCATGGACGCGTGCTACACGATCAAAAACGCATGCTGACGCATATTTTTCTTTATTTTTTTCTTTTTTTACGCGTTTCCAGCGGAAATGAAGCACCCTTCTTCATGATTGGCTACTTTATGCTGTCTGGCGTCTTGCTGCGCTCCTTCTCGCCTCCATTTGCGCGCTGTAAATGTCGTTTAAAAAGTCGGAAATGGCGCATTCACGTTTTTTATGATTTTACCATTAGACACCGCCATTGAACAGCGTCTGGAAGGCGATTTCCGCTTCACTCATGTAAAGAGGCTGCACAGAATTCAATCATTAAATGTATCAGAGACGTCATCTCACACTTTTGCTTTTATCATTCATTTTAGTCGCGCATCATCACGCACTCGGAAGAAGTTGCGTTCTACGGCGGAGGTCAGCGTGAAAAGGACGTGGTGAACAACAGCTTCCAAAAGGTATGCCATGGAAGAGCTCGTGATGCGCTGATCTCATGCTTCTTTTTTTTATAACAAAAGATTGTCAACCATGAGCGCAAGGTGTATACGCTTCGCTTTTTAAATGGTATTCTTGATTCAGTCTTGGTCAAATATTGCGCTACGATGACGGCCTACTAGTAAGATCACGACGCGACACGACGCGTGTCTTGACTTTTTTATTTTATTTTTAGCCTTCTTGCGCGTCCCGTCTTTGATCCTCGCTATGGTAAGGCTTGTTTCGCTTGCGATTGTGTCGCTTATTTTTGTTTTGTTTAGCCACACAATACATGGGTGCCGCCGGTGACGACCCCACCAAGCTGATGGAAGATTATTCGCGCAATTGTAAGCTGGCGTCACTCGTCTTTCTCTTGTGTTTTTGTGCTTACGTTTCTTCTTTTTTTTTTTTTTTTTGCCGTGCTCAGCGAGCTACCTGATCAATCTGTCGCAGGCTGTCGGTCGCCTTATCTTGGCTGGGCGTGATTTGACGCGCTTTGCAGGCTACACGGTACGAGTTTGACGTGCTTTTTTCTTTTTACGTGCTGATTTTGCTCTTTTTGTAGTCGCGCGTGGCCGAACTCTTTGATGTGCTGCGCGACGTACGTGACGGTAAATACACACGCACGCTTGTGAACAATGACGATGCAGTGGCCAGCAGCAGCAGCCAAAATCAAGGTAAAAGAGCGAAATAATATAAAAACACACCATTTTACTCACTTTGGGTATCGTTGCAGTGATGGATGCCAGCCGCATGAAGGGCAAATTGATCATACAGGATGGTGTCATCATCTTTGACCGCGTTCCAATTGTCACGCCCAACAATGATGTCCTGGTAAGATATGATAAAAAAGAGCTGGAGACGTCTCCATGAGATGCTAATGCCCTCTTTTTTCTATTTTAGCTAAAGGAGCTATCGTTCAAGGTGTCGCAAGGGATGAATACGCTGGTGTCTGGTCCCAATGGCTGTGGGTAAGGCCGCGCTTTTGGATGTTAAAAACAGCCCAAGGAACAAAAAAAAAAAAAAGTTTGTGTAACAACTCACCTATTGTCTCATTGCGCGCTGTTGCAGCAAGAGCTCGCTGTTCCGCATTCTTGGCAATCTGTGGCCGCTCTTTGGTAAGGTCTAGAACACCCATTGACGGGACAGGGGGATCGACAAACGGGAAAATAGGCACTTTTTTTTTTTTTTTTTGATTGACGCTCCATTGATTGCATTTCTATTTTTTTCCACAGGTGGCACACTGACTAAGCCTGCGGCTAACAAGCTGTTTTATGTTCCGCAAAAGCCATACCTGGCACTGGGCTCATTCCGTGACCAGGTGATCTATCCGGACACGGTCCACGAGGCTAGGGCCAAGGGCTTCTCAGATGAAAAGCTGCTTGATCTGATGGCAACGGTGCATCTTGCCTACCTTGTCGAGCGTGAGGGCGGATGGGACGCCGTCCAAGACTGGGCCGACGTGTAAGCGCCGCGATGGGCGATCTCAAGGAACAATGATAGAAAAAAGTCGTGCTCACTAGGCGCGCCTCTTTTCTTTTTTTTTTTAATAATCCTAGTCTCTCTGGTGGTGAAAAGCAGCGAGTGGCCATGGCCAGATTGTTCTACCATCGCCCTCAATTTGTAAGTTTCATCGCATCACGCGCCACTTTCTTTTTTAATTTTTTTTCTTTTTTCTTTTTGTAGGCTATTTTGGACGAGTGCACAAGCGCAGTCAGCGTGGATGTGGAGGCGATCATGTATGAACACGCACGCAAGCTTGGCATCACGCTGTTCACAGTGTCTCACAGGTTAGGAAAAAAAGGGGCCAAGCCGGCACAGACTCCAAGCTTAACTTAAACATCACCTCCAAATAGAACGTCGCTGGTGTGTCACCATGAATTTTTGCTACGCTTTGATGGCGAAGGGCACTATGAATTCCGCGAGTAAGCATCAGAATTCACACCTCACATGATGGGATCGCTTGCGCCAATCTCCAGCCCTCATTTTTAATTTTTTTTTACGCAGATTGGATCCAGAAGACATTCAAGTGGCCTTTGCTTTTGGCCACGGCAAGTCTCAATCGCCCAACAAACTCGACGAGGCAGCGTAAAACGGCGGATTTTGGCTCTAGAATGATAATTTACACGCAAAACGCGATGAAAAAAGAAAATAAAGTGGCTCTTTTGTGTGTCACGCACTGTTCATTTTGGGCCATTCTCTGACTTGACCCCAAAAGGAAATCTTCCATTTTGAAATGGATCAGCAGCTCGCAGCGCGTGCGGGATGTCCAGGCACCGCCTCTTTTTCCTTTTCCCTCGACTTTTTCCTCTTTCCGTCTCACTTTTTGCTCTTCTTTTATTTCTTTTTTTTTTTTCAACCACGCAACGTTATGGAAGAAGTAAGAGACGTTGGCCTGGGAAACGTCAAAAGGGGGCATTTTTTTATGCTTTTTGTTCTTTTTTTTGAAAACTCGCTAGGCAAAGGATATCGAGGCTCATTCTGAGTATATCCGCAAGATGCTGAGGTGGACCATCCACGACCTCGAGCGATTCATTAACCTACTAAAGGCCAGGTGAGGCAAAACACCCTCTTTTTTTCGATTTTCTCGCTCATTTGGGCCAATTCGTGCCATTTTTTCCTCCTTTTGCTAGGGTCCAAGCGGAAGAAGTGTATGTGCAACACCTTTCGCGCGTGTCCACCCGGCTTGTGCCCGTGCCGGAACCCGAGCAAATCCAGTACAACAACGCCACGAGCTTCCAACACGCTGTTTTGCAATATGAGGCGTCCATTAGCAAGGTGGCAGAGGAACGCATGGAATATATCAATCTGTTGCGCGATCAGATCCAGGTGTTGATGGACCTTCGAGTAAAAAAAAAAAAAAAACACGCCCACCGGCGCCACCGAGGCGCTCAGTGGCTCACTTTTTTTTTTTAATATAGGAAAAGCAGCTGACGAAACGCAAGAACCTCAAGACCAAAATGTCAGATGTCAGTGCCGTCTATACCACATACCGCATACGCGATTACCCAAAGGTGAGTCAGAGGAACAAACAAAAAGGGCAAGAAAACATGCATTTTCTGATTTGTTGCTTGAAAAATGACAGGTGAAGAAGAATTATGACATCAAGTGCAGGGAGCTGGTGATGGTACAGCAAGAGGACGCACCGACGCAAGACGCGCAGCATGTCAATTCGCTACAAGTACCCGCGGACGATGCGCGTCGCTCGCTGGACGGCGATCCCGACACAGACGAAAGCAGCAGCATCTCGTCCGTGCCCGACCACCGCAAAAAGGTCAATGCGTTCATGGCCCAGGTCCGCACCCAATTCGCCGCGGCCACCGCCAATATCAATGACGTGTCAAAACAGAATACGCGCATCTCAAAGATCAAAAAAGAGGTCCAAGACGCAGGTAAAATAGAAAAAGAAACGCGACACGACCCCCCTTTTCTCAGCAATTGTACTCATTGCCCTTCCCCCCCTTTTTTTTTGTTACGTATGTACTAGATGCTGACTATCGCAAGGGTGTGCGGACACTTGAACAATACCGAAAAGATCACAATGAGATTATGGATTTTGCGCAACAGGTAAAAAAAAAAAAAAAAAAAAAAAAAAAAAAAACCGCCTGTGACACGTAGCAAAATCGCTCGCTCACACCCGCTTTTGAATCCAGTATCTCAAGGTGATGATCACAGACAAAGCCGAGGCGGCGCGCAGTGTCCTCAGCAATCTGGCCAACAAGGAAATGCAATTATGGAAAGTGGAGAACAATGTAAGTGTCCTAATTGCATTGGCAGCAGCATTTCCCACGACGAGGACTTGACTCACCACGTCTTCTTTTTCTTTTTCAGATCTCCAGGACCAACCTGACGACATGTCTTGCCATTGATTACAACACGGATGTCAAAATCTTCCGCGACGACTATCAACGCCACCAATTCATCCGCCCGGACCAGCTCTTTTATCACAATCAATTGTATACTTGCCGAGGTACAAAAGAAAAGAATGGAGGGCTAGGGCAAAAGACAAGAGAAAGTGCAAAAAAAGCAAGAAATGGACTCATTCAAATTTTTTTTTTTCATTCAGATGTCTTGTTTGGCTCCTCGCTGGACGAATATGTGCGCGAGCATCATCGTACGGTGCCATTGATTGTAACTCAATGTATCACGGCCGTCGAGGAGATGGGCGGATTGGACAAGGAGGGCATTTATCGCATTTCCGGGCGTCTTGCCAACACTGAAATGCTGAAACTCGAATTTGAAAAGGACGAGGCCGGATTCAAGCCGCAGCAGCAGCACTTCGACGTATTTACAATTGCGTCGGTGCTCAAGATTTATTTGCGCGAGCTGGAAACGCCGCTTTTCCCGTTCAATGTGCAAGAGCGCATGATTTACTCGCAGGGCAAGAATCCCGAGACGCGCCAGGTGTTTTTGGAGGAGAATATCAAGAAGCTCAAACCTGTGAACCGCGACACGCTTGAAGTGGTGATCCGGCATCTTGCGCGTGTGAATGAGCACGCGGCGACAAACAAGATGAATGTGCAAAACCTGTCGTACATGTTCACGCCCGCGATTTTCCACGACCACAACCAAGCGGATTCTGCGCAGGGCGAATGGAAATCGGATCTTGTGTTTGAAGACCTGATTCTATACCACGACAAGGTCTTTTCCAATGTTCGCACGCAACTCAAGCAGCTTGAAATGCAACGACGTAATTACCAGCAGGCCAAGGTGCAGCGTCAATGGATGGCATCGCCACAGCCCTCTGCAGCGCCAATTGCGCAGCCGCATCCTTTACCACCCCCTCCACCCCACCATCCAATCGCTGCTGATGGGGCACAGCTGCCATCCCCGCCTCCTACCGCCACCCAGGCTGCTGCGGCTGCCAACGCGGCAGCAAATGCATCGTATCAGCCTGTTGACCTGCATGACGGGCCATTGTCGGCGCCACCACTCACGACGGCACCTGCGCCTCCCGCCCCTACGTCCCCTTCACCGCCAGCACCGCCCGTCTTGCCCAAACACTCGTCCCCGGACCCATCCACACAAGAATCCACGGAATTGCAAAAGACCCATGGCATCATCCGCCGTGCAACCCTCAAAGCGCGCCAGGGCATCCTTCCACGCCAATCTTCTTTGCGTCGTAGAGCTGATACCGCGTCAGCCACCGCCGCACCGCCATCCACAGCCTCAGAGATCCTCGCACGCTCCCCGTCAACCGCGTCCACCGCGTCAAACGCCTCAGGCACGCTCGTCGATGCCCAAAATGCGCCAAATCAGCCATCAAGTGTCTACCTCGCACCTGCTGCGCCCGCACCAACCGCGTCGCCTGCCAGCACAGCTACAACAAGCAGCACGCCATCCCCAGTGAGCTCCCAGGCGGCCGACCAGGCGTCGGCAAAAGAAAGTCTATGATTGTCTATTTTTTTTTTTTTGTTTCGTCCTTTTTTTTCGAAATAAAAAAATCCTGTGATTCCACCCTCTTTAAAAGTTCCAAATCATATACAGAATCGTGGCGTATCCAAATCGAAAGGCAAAGCAAACGCGACGCGCACTCAATGGCTGAGAAATCATCGGATTCAGGGCGGACTGGGGGCCAAGTAGCGGAAAGAGGCTGATGTCCTCACCTCCGACAGACCAAAAGCGGACCCTTGGGCCTGGACTTTTAGATTTGTCGGCACGTCATGTTTTTTTGCGTGAAACACGCGTTGGCATTATATCCCTTTGACGCCATGATCACGTTTTTCATCATTTCCTTGGTAACGTTTTAAAGCTTGGTTGTATTTTTTTTTACCCTTTCCTCTCGGTCCTTTCTCAACGCATGAGGCAATGGGGACCCGTTTAAGCTCTGGTCCGAGCCACTGTTGTTGTGAACACAAGGCTTTGAGTGACGACAGGGAGGACAATTCGCCGCTTTTGGGAGTATGTTTTACTCTCCCGGGATTCCGCCTCTCCTGCGCACCAAAAAAATAGGGCGGCAAATTAGGGACAGCCCTGTTTTTTTTCTCTCGTTCTCACTCTTTCTTTTCTTTGTTGTTTCTTTTTGGCTATTTTTTTCCACCGTCTCCACTTCTCCACTTTATGAGCGACTCGTTTATAGGCAGCAGCGAGGGCAAAGAGAGCCTTTACAAGGGCATAGGTGCCGCCCTTGGTATTGGCAGTGGTACGCAAAAAAAAGAAGAAAAACGTGTGCGCCCGCGGCAAGACCCTGATTTTTTTTCTTTTTTCCTTGCTAGGCTTTCTTATTGGCACGAGTTTCGTTTTTAAGAAAAAGGGCCTGCTGCAGTCCACCGAAAAAGCAGGTAAAAAAAGGGTGTTGACGTATACATTCTTGAGCCAGATCATTTATTTTTATCATTCTGCAGGAGCTGTTGCCGGTGAAGGCTATGCCTACCTGAAATCGGTCACTTGGTGGTCTGGGATGATTCTGAGTAAGTTTTTTGATCAATGGGGAAATGCGTGAGCGCAGCTTTCTGGTGTAGATCCCCCCAATGGACGAGGAATCGGCCGCTTTGCCGCTTTTGGTCTGATGCTAAAAATACCCAATTATCCCTTTAGTGATCCTTGGCGAAATATGCAATTTTGTCGCCTATGCATTCGCCCCTGCCATCCTCGTCACGCCCATTGGCGCAACATCCGTCGTGATTAGTGCGATTTTATCATCGATCTTCCTCAATGAGCGACTGACCTTCCACGGCTGGGTCGGGTGCATGCAATGCATCATTGGCGCCGTCATCATTGTGCTGCACGCCCCAGCAACGAGCAGCACGGACGCCAGCGTCGACGGGTTTAAGCATTTGGTTTTGCAAATGGGTAAAATCGAGCTTCAAATGCGCAGCAGCAGCAGCAACTGTTGCCATCGACAGTGTGTGCTTACTTTCTTTCGTTTTTTTTTAATAGGCTTTTTGATTTACGCAGGCGTCATCGTACTGATTTCGCTTGTGCTCATCTTTTACGCGGGGCCAAAGTGGGGGCGCAAAAACATGCTCGTATATATTTTCATCTGCTCGTTGATCGGTTCGATTTCTGTCGTTTTCACCCAAGGTTTTGGCACGGCCATTGTGTATTCGATCACGGTCAGCAACCAGTTTACCAATTGGTTCATCTATGTGATGCTTGGAATCCTTGTCGTCACGCTGATTCTCGAAATCGTGTACCTGAACAAGGCGCTCAACATCTACAACACGGCGCTTGTCACGCCCACCTACTATGTCGTCTTTACCACGTTCACGATCGTCAGCTCGGTTGTCCTGTTCCAGGGCTTCAAGGCGTCTGTCACCGACATTGTGTCATGTGTCCTCGGATTCACATGCATCTGCTCAGGCGTCACCCTGCTGCATCACTCGTCGGCGACACCCGCGAAAAAGGACGAGTTGGACGACAAAGACATCAAGGACGCCGGCGCCCTGCAAGCCTCTGGCTTCGGCAATGTGTCATCGGCGCAAATGCGCCGCAACAAGAGCATTCTAAGCGTGTTTTCCAAGGTCGAAGTAGAAGACACCGACGACACGGGTGACAATTCGCATGGGCGTCGCCCGGGTGAGGACCTTCCCGGTCCTGGCGAGTTGTTTTCCGCGCCATTTAGCGGCATTGGCCGCTATGCGAGTACAACGCGTTCAAAATCAAGGCGCCAGTCGCAGCGCCGATCGCTCGCCAAACTCACCATGGCCGCACAGCCCGACATCTCTGACCCCGATCTCGATGAAAAGGCTTACTGGTCCGGACATTCAGGTACGTGCTCTCCAAAATCAAAAAAAATGCAACGTTGCTCATTTTTCCATCTTTTTTTTTTTTTTTGCAGATCACTCTCTGTCGACGATCAAAGAAGTGGATAAACCTCTGCTGCCGACACACCGCGGCGACATTGATGAACCTGATCCCTTTACACCGTCGCCCACGCGTGGACGACGCGACCAAGATCAACTGAATCCCGTCGAGCAGCTAAGGCTAGGCATTATTGGCAAGCCATCGTCTTCCTCATCTGGAGATGATGATCGCCATACACTCATGGACCATTAGGTCACCTGAAATGCGCGACATTTCATCCTCATCAAAAAAAAAAAATCCTTGCCGCTACGTGGATGCTTGCTCTTCATTTATCCAAGTGGCAACCTTGTAAATAGGCTGTTGTATGATATTAAATTATGTATTGTTTTATACTGTATTTGACGCGCATCATGAAAAAAATATGAAATACTGTACTGATGATAGGTACGTATGATACAGTATGTACACAAAGCACGGCTTTCGTGATCTTGGGATTTTAATTACGGTACGTACACCGCAAATACTGTACAAATGTTGACCTGCGCATTTTTTATGATACAGGACGTAATCGCAATGGATATCATACGTAGAATCTGACCATAGCGCGCCACACCACCGCATTACTGTAAAATGCACACATTTGCCTTCGAAAAAGTACGCAAGTCGATTTTTTCAGACTTTTTTGTCGCCCTACGTAAAATATTATTTAGCACGGCTTTTTCACCAGCAAACACGAATATCGAGGTTTCTCGGGACTGAGTGATTCGCTACGCGAAAAAAGTTAACACCGTTGGAAAACTGGGTATACCATCAACTTATCCAAATTTGGGGCCAAGTGCACAAGTTTCTGAGGTAGCACCAGTTTCATAGGCGTTAAGGGGGTAAAATTACCTCCATTTGATCTTGTACGTCGGCAACGGCTGAGAGCCTTGACCTTAAACAAAGCAGCGGGCAAACGCGGACAAAGCGCTTGTGGCTTGGGGACATCGCGTCAAGTTCTCGACGAGTTAGCCTTCAGGGAGTCGATTCGGCTAAGATTCGCGCAAAATGCATTTTCTTAGGACTGAGTGATCTGATCTCTGAAAAAAATTGACATCGTTGGAGCTTTGTGTTTAGCATCCTCTAGCTCAAATATAAGACCTAATGAACAAGAACCGGGGGGACGCGCCCTGCAAAAAGAGAGTAAGGGTTTGTCTATTTTGGTGGCGTACGCAACAACATCCCAATGTATCGATGTGCGAGTCATCACAAATGAATCAGCGGCCAAACGTGGTAAAAGCGCTTGGTTTTGGAGACATGTGGTGAAGCGCATAAAACTGAGAAAATCGCAATTTGAACAGTTTTATTGTATTTTGGCCATTTGTCCGTGAGATTGCATTTTATTACGAAAACGGCTATGCAAACCAGTAAAGCCATGTATTGCGGTTCATATGAGCCTACCCTTGCAGCACTGCGGTCGCTAGATGGTACACAGCGACGATTTTCGAAAACGAGTAAAAAGCATGGATTTTTCAAGGTATACAGTCGTGGATTTGAAAATGGCAAATTTAGAACCTCAGATCGCCACACCGTTTAACCATATGACATGCACATCGCATTCACCATCGAAAATCAAATAAAAACCAAGTGTCCATTACCTGGTTTCGGCATAAAATAATTTTAGGGCTTTATTTTCGACTTAAGGTAATCTCAACGGAAAGTGCTTGCATTTCGATGAAACACGCATCATCAGAAAGAGCATGTATCGCTGCGTATGTGGACATTGTTGATCAATGAAAAAAGTGAGTGCTGGCATTTTTGACACGGTTTCAAATCCGTATATGTTTTTTGTCGCGTGATTAACCGCGTCAAAACGTGAAGTTACACGCGCCTTTCGTAATCAAATACAATTAGCTGGCGCATCTGTTGCTTGCAAATGCATCGGTGCCGTTGGATGATTGTGCTTTTTCTCGTGCAATTTGTCGTTGAAATTAAATCTAAAAACACAAATTGCTCGCCGACCAACAGATCGATCCCACTCTTTTTTGGCATTTTTTGTGGTTTCGCCATACCCTTTGTCTTGTGAGAGAGTTTGATGCAATTGTGGAGACCCATTTTTCACTTTTGGTTTGGGAGCTTGGTCATGGCTAAATTTTGATTTGCGCGTGTCGCTTTACTGACAGCTGCAACTGACAGCTGCAACTTGATGCAGCGTGACCCAGTGAGGCTTAGAGCTTGCCATTTCACGCTAGAACGCGTCTCGAGTTTTGCAGCGTGTGATTTGCCTATTTTAACCTTGTTGTGTCGCTAAAAAATCATTTTATGATCAAGGCAAGATGAATACATAAGCGTAGATGTCTCAAAACGTGAGGCAAGCGATTGGTGAGTCTATAAATCGATTCTTGACGCTCGGGGTCGTGATGAACAGGGCGATTTCCGGCAGATTGGGCATGTGGCAAAGAAAGGCAACCTTTGCGAGTTTGTTCTAAATTGCGCTGCACCTGTGATAGCAACTTTTTGCTCTCATCAAATTTATGCGCGCGGAGCCCAACTCGCTGGTAAAATGCCTCGCGGCAGCTTTGTGCCGTGTCATTTTATTTTAAAACCCGCGATTTTCGCGCGATTCGCGTCTCACACCTATTTCTTGCGATCCAGGCACCGCAGAGCCTTGGCAAAGAGCTCATTCGAACCGGATGCGCAGACGGCATTTTTTTTTTTTTTTTTTTTTTTTTTTGGCTGGAATGCATTTTAAAATACTATGTTGGATCCATATTTTCAAAAAAATGCATTTGATGCAAGAAACAAGCCCAATAGTGGGCTTTTTTTGCTTCCTAGTCGAGTTGAAACCTTCTCAATGCGACTATCACATGAGTTAATGAGCAATAAGATAAATGCAAATGCTCAATCAAGGCGCTTGATGCCATGTAACAATGATCCGACTGCGTTCATGGGTTGCATTGTTCTTACGCCACTTTGTTGCTGTGATGCGCAGATTATGCAATCGTGCATGGATGATGCGCATCAAGCAAAACAAAAGCCTGGCATCCGTGTATGTGGATTCAAAGCGCCATTGTGTCACTCTATTCTTTTTTTTTCTCCCTTATTTTTCATGGTTTTTGCATAATCCACTGTTTCGCAAGCCGGGCGTTGCCAAGCTGTTCACATGGGAAAGGGGGCGCGGTTGCCGTCCAAATTTGACACGCGTGTTTGAGAACAATTGGCAATGACGGCGCATAAAAGTCGGCGTTACACTATTTTGGGTTGGTGTCCGCGGCGATCGTTTGATTCTGGAAGGTGGCCAGGTGCCGCATGATCGCTGGGTCGAGCTGGCCTGATCGCGCAAATACCATTGCTAACCTACGTGGAGTGCGAGGAGGTCAATTTCTCCCCCGTCAGGAGACATTTAGAATGCATTGGGGGATGATTTCGTCTCGATTTCCCCTTTGTTTACCCCAAACACGAATCGCGTGGTGCGATCTGCCATGTGGGCGCCTGAAACAAGGAGGCACAGGAAAACGGGCCATTCCAGTGCTCAGAAAAAAAAAAGTTGCCTTTTGGGGCGATGTCTCCTTTTTTTCGCCCACTTCCCTTGTGCCTCGAACATTGAGAACGACCACGTTGCAAAGTCTGTTCGTTCATGCACAAGGAGGCCCTGGGATGATGCAATTGGGAACCGTAAGAGAGCAATGGACAAGGGGCAAAGGGGGAAAAAGGGGGGTAGGAGGAAAGAAACAAGGCAAGCCCGCGGAGAGGGAGAGCAAAAAATGCCATTGAGGAAAAAAAAAAAAAAAAAAAAAAACCTTGGCCAAGAACGCGTGTCTCCCTAGGGCGGGTTTTCCGGGGGGCAACCGGGTTATCGCGCGGTAAGGCGTTTGGCTGGACGCGTTCAAAGCCATCTTGGCCCCGCTTTCCGTCCATCCGCCGTTCGGCCTTCGCGCGCGAATAATTCATGGTCAATGACAGTCTTTGGCAAAGCGACGTGACACGAATGACGAGGCCTTCTAAGACACAAGGGCGATCGTTTCCTTTTTTTGGACGATCCCGGGCGTCCAATGCGTCGAACAAGGTGCAACAGAAACAATGAAGCCCTTCAATTGCTAAAAATTCATGTCGATTCCTTGTCCACTTTTTTAATTTGATGGGGCAATTTTGCTCATTCTTGGTCTTATGAGCAATAACATGCAAAGCAATCAGCCCCCCTCTTTTTTTTTTTTCTCGACCGAGCACGTGTGCTCCTTTCTTTTTTTTTTTCTCATCTGTTGTTTCATATTGACGTGTAAGGTGACAATGCGGTTGCTGCAATGGCATTGGTAAGCATAATGTAGTCTTTTTGCACATGGCCGTCATTAAGCTTTTCAAGAACAAGGAAAAAAAAGGAGGGGCCAAGCGGATTTTACGGTTTGGGGCCTTGTACTACTATGCGTACGCCGTCTTTGGCCCCTTTTTCGCGCGCACAAGGGTGTGGTGGAACGTGCTAAAGAGGCAACTTGCCCTGCCCTGTCTCTGGTTTCTCCTTTTCCGCCACGAATTCGATTTTTTTCTATAAAAGTAGCCATGGAGACGACGGGGTCCCATCCAATTTCTTTTTTTTCTCTTCTTTCTTCTCATCCTCACTTTGTCATTTGTGCATACCCCCTTACGGCTCTCTCGCCCTCATTCATTCCTTCCTTTTTACCTTTTTTTTTTTTCCTCCCCCACTTTTTTTTATATATCATGCTGCGCTCGACACTATTAATGAAGGGCTGGCTTTGGCAAAAGAAGCAGCACGCAAGCCTAAAAAAGAAGACGCGTCGCTACTTCACCTTGGACACGCAGCAGATGCTCCATTGCTTCAAGCAGCCCATGCCTGCATCGTCATCTCTTTATGATCGCGCGGATCAGGCATCACACGCCATTGCTTCGTATGACATGCGTCTGTATCGACTACAGGTGCAGTCTGACAAGCCTTTGACGTTTCATTTGGTGCACGAGAAGAACAATGCGCTGACATTGTGTCTAGAAGCGTCATGCAAGCAAGAATGGACGCAATGGATCGATACACTGGAACAATGCGTCGGAAGCGCGCCCAGCTATTATCTTGGCCCACAAACCGACGTCCTTGACAAGTGGCTCGAGCGGTTTGATCTGATGGTGCCTCTGCCTGATCGATTGACGCCGTCCACGGTCTCTCTCGCGCCATCGTCACTGGTCATCAGCTCTACAGACGATCAGAGCGACAGCTACGTCGATATCCGGTCACGGCACGCGTTTGATCAGCACGACGGCATGGTGGACGATGATGGAGACGACGACGATGACGACGGACTGACCACACCAACACCCATCTCGTCTTGCTCGCTCAAAACCATCTCCAGCAGCAAATCTACACCAAATCAAACGCCAAACAGCAAATGGTACACGTTTTTGCGCGTGCGGCCCAATCCAAAGCCTAGCGCGACGACCAAGAAATCGCCCTCCTTGTTTTTTCATTAGATTGACGCGTTTGAAACGTGTCTCTTTTGCCCCCCCCCTTGCCATTCCTTGTTTTATACGCTCTTTCCCCTTGCATTTCGCGCTTTTATTTCCCTTGTTTTATCCCCTCTCGGCCTTTTTGTGTGTGTGCCTTTTTCTTTATGTATGCCCAAATCCCTGCGTCTTGTCTCATCTTTTACCGTTTTCACTCTCCTCGTCTCCCCCTTTGCTCGTCCCTAACCTATCTAATCATTATTTGTATTCCCCTCTCTCCTTTAGACACATATACCTCTTTTCTCTTTAAAAAAAGATACACTATAATAAACTGGTCAGCATTTATCAAGCTGACCTCCCCGACCCTTTTTTTTTTTATTTTACTTCCAATTTTTTACGCATCACATGTCAATGTGGTGAGCCACTTGGCGCGTTTCTTCTTGCACACGATGAAAGTTTAGGTCGAAAAAGACCCCACAATGGTTTAGCCTAAAGCCAATTGAGCAAGTAATGATACACATTGGACCAAACATGTTGTTTCCCCCCCCCCCTCTTTTCTCCTCTCTCTCTCTCTCTTTTTTTTTTTTTTTTTGGGTCAAAGATTTCGCAGCAAGCGTCTCTCATGCTTTTTTCGGAATGGACAAAGTCAGCCGCCTTCATTTCCTTGTTCTTTTCCGTTTTTTCTCAATTCTGGGTACCTGTTCTCTATTTGTGCTGTTCATTTGCTTTTTTCCCTTTATTCTCTTTCTTTTTACACGACTCCCCCCTGCTTTCACCAACTTTATGTCAAGTCCTTTTGACTCGAACCCGCTTTTTGCGTACACGTCGCAGGGTTTGCTTCGTGCACCAATTTTAGCGTACCACGGCCACTCGGCTGTGCGAGGCCACCGCCGCGGACGAGCAAGCAACACCATCAACAACCTGACGGCCGGCAGTGGCACCGGCTCGGGCGCAAAGGACGACACACACGCCTTTAGTCTGCGTGACTGCTATGCGCGTGGCCCGCCGAAGTGTCCTTCCTATTTGCAGTCGTCTATCTATGCTCTGCTCGTCGACGAGCAATACCGCCTCTATTGCGCCAAGCACGACAAGCCGCGCACATCGCCCTCGGGTCGCGAAAGTCTGCAACAAATCACGCTCGATGCCTACAGCGCGCTTTCTTCCGATTCGCCGTGGACAGAGCGCCTCGAACAACAGGATTTGCGCCTGCCCAGTGCTTGGAGCGCAGCCAACCGAGGTGCCGGCCTGGTGCTCCAAGAAGATCATCTCGGGGTCGAGTTTCAAGGTATATAAAATGGATGAAGTGGATGGAATGGATGAAAAATCGAGAAAATCGAGAAAATGGCATCTCATCTCGACCAATTGGTCTGTTTATTCGCGTACCATAGGCAATGATCATGACGAGGACAGCCCTACGGCTGCGGCCATCCGTTCAAATCATTCCATCAAGCCGCAATGTGGTCTGTTTTATTATGAAGTCGAGGTTTTGTCCGATGGCATGAGCGATGGCCACATTGGTGTTGGCTTTTGTTGGAACATCAGTCGCACTGATCGTTTGCCAGGTACGGGGAAGAAAAAAATTGGGAAAAAAAAAAGAAGGGGGAAGAGGAAAATAGGCATTTCGCCTAATCTTTTTCTTTTTTACGATTTTCTTCTTCTTCTTTTTTTTTTTCCAGGAGTGGACGGTTATTCTTGGGGCTATCATGGCGAAAACGGGCATATCTACTCGTCTTCATTGAGTCAGGGTGGACAAATGTTTGGTCGGCCCACGAGCAGCAACAACAATAATAGTGGTGCAAGTGGCAGAAGCGGTGTTGGTGCGTCTCAGCGCGACTCTGGGTCTCTTCCTGGACGTAGTCTGAGCTCGAGCAGCAGCTCCAGCAGTTCGAGCAGCAATACGAGCAATAACAGCAACAACAATGCGCGTCCCACAAGCAGTGGCGGGCGCGGCGGCGGCCGAGGCGTCGATTGGGCAGCATCGGAGCGCAGTTTATTGTACGACGACAGCTTGCACGTGTACAATGGCAGCAGCAGCCATCTGTACTTTGCCGTGGGACCTAGCCAGCATCGCGCGTACGGCCCAACCTTTGGCACTGGCGATATTGTGGGCTGCGGCTTGGATTTCCGCAACAACAGCATCTTTTTCACACGCAATGGCGTTGCTCTGGGCACCGCGTTTTGTCAAATTCGCGGCCGCCGCTTTCATCCCATGGTTGGTTTCAAGCACCCAGGTGATGGCATCACGACCAATTTCGGCCAAAAGCCATTTGTCTTCAACATTGAACAATACCGCAAAGACGAGATGAATCGTACCCTGCAACACATCCTGTTGAACGACAGCAAGCACGATGACACGAATTATACCTACGATCAACCAAATGCTGGCCATCGCAACGATCATCACCGCCTTTTCCGCCGCCCGCGCCAAAACACGCAAAAACAACGCAAAAGCCCGCCCATTGAATCGCCTGCCCAACAAGAAAAGGCTGTCCTCGACGACCTCGTCTTGAATTATCTGCATCATGCCGGCTACACCGGCACGTATCTCGCTCTGAAGAAACAAACAGTCGATTTGGGCGCAAATGCCGCAAACAATCACACCACGGATGACGTCAAGGAGTCTTTGGATTACGCGCTGCTACGCCACGGTATGCAGAACAGAAAAAGGAGGAGAGGGGAGGAACGCCAAAAAAAATTGTGGGAATTAGGTGGAAAAAGTGAAAATAACGATGAATTGGCGCCTGTTGTAGAAATCTGCCAAGATGTGCGCAATGGCCTCATTGATCAAGTGTTCCAAAAGTGCGAGCAGCACTATTCAGGGATGTTGGATCGGCACGCGCGTCTTTGTTTCCGCTTGCGTTGTCAAAAATTCATCACATGCGTGCAACAGATGGATTCCCGCAAGAACAAGCAAGCGGAAGGTCGCCAATTGCACCAGCCACAGCCGCAAGACGCTATGGTTGCGTCCATGGCCATCGCGTCGCCCGTATCTTCTGCATCACCGTCGGTTTCGCCCATGTCCGTTGATGCTTCATCATCATCCGCTACAGCCACCAGCACCAAGCGCAAACGAGATGGCGCAGCATTCGAATCTGACGACGACGACGACAATGCACGCGTCGCACAACGACCGAGACGCGCTGCGCTGCCATCCGCAACTGAAAAATCCACAGACAATTACAAGGAGCGAGACGCGACGCGTGCCGAGCATGAATTCAACGACGTGTCCTCGGTCATGGGGCTCGAGGCCGTGATGGAATATGGCCAATTCTTGCAAGAGACCTATGGGCCAAAGACGGCGCTCGTCACCGAGAAATTGACGGACATTGACGTCAAGGACGAATTGACAGCCTCATTTTCCATCCTGGCCTATACAAACGCCAGCGACAATCCCAATTTATACCTCACCGAGGCTGCATGGAGGCAGGTCATTGCCAATGATCTCAACGATGCCATTCTTTGTAAATCTTGATTTTTTTCTACAAAAAAAGGCACCCAAGGCTGATCATTTTTTTATTTTTTATTTTTTTGTCGATCAGGCGAGCAAGGTGAGCCCGGCACATCTTCAATTGAACGCCTCTATCAGCAGACGTCCGTGGCAACACGCGAGCTTGTGATGCTTGGCGACGGCGAGGCCTCCATGATACCAAAATTGGAGCATATCCTTTGAGTTGCGCCAAAAAAAAAAAACGTATTCCCCCCTTTCCCCTGCGCATTTCTTGTTTTTACAACATCCCATTTACTTTTTTCTTTCTTTCTTTTATTCTCACCCTTGTATCGTGTAAATTTGTTTATATATGAAAAAAGAGCATGTTTTATCCCTCTGTAAACAAATATGGCTTCACATGTCAATCGAGAGGCAAGTTCATGATATGGTGGCCCCACGGCATGATCCGTGTCACCATGTTGCCCGTGATTTCATGCGTCCACTGGGCGTTTTTCTTTTTTTATGTGCCCAAAAGTAACAAAAAAAAGCATGTGTGCAGTGCGTGTGATGGCGTTTGGGAATTGGATCATGGGCTACTCTTTGCCAAGGACAAAGGTCAGGAGATGGAGGTCGGGTCGATGCCCAGGGAGAGCAGCTGGCACGTCGTCGTCGTCGTCCAGCGTAGTGGACACTGATGAAATTGAGATGACTGACGGACGTCGTTGCTAGATTTAAAAAAAAAAAAAAAAAAACGAGTGAGCCTATCCGAGGAGCCATTGAACATGCTGGCGATCATTTTTACTTGTCGTGGCATCACAGCATCATCCTGACTAGGCCTTCGATTGGCGTAGGCCATGCTTGCGGCTGCACTGAGCATGGCGCCCCACGAAATCACGGTTGGAGAGTGGACGGGCAGAGCCATTATTATTAAAATAAAACAAGGACGATGAAAAAAAAAAGACACAAAAGAAAAAGAAAATGATGCAAATGGAAGGATCCCCTTTATTTCCCCTTTAGTTCCCTTTTTGATTTTTTTTCCCATAATTTTTGTCGGAGGATCACGCAGCCTATGTCACTGTCGGGGTGGGCGCACCAGTCGGCCATCTTGCATGCGCTCTGCAGGCAAAAGCTTCTTCTCGACCAAGGCTGGCAGGTCGTCACCAATGCAATGCTCAACCCACGCGCCGGGCGCGCTCATGTAGGCCTTGGTCATCACTTTCAATGCGCGTTCTTGCATATTGGTGTGGAACAATTCAAGCATGATTCGGCAGTCTGGATGCAGCGGCTTCTTCATGAGGTGATTGTAGGCGGGGCTGTTGGTATCGCGCCATGCATTGACGACAGCCCGCGCGTATTTGGTGTAATGCACATTTTTTGCCTTTTTTAGGCGCAACAATGCCTCCCCAGTGTTGTCCAGCCTCAGGGCAAGCATCATCGCGTCCAACGCGATATATTTCCAATTCGTGACCTATGAAAAAAAGGTGAATCATCAAAAAGTGCTCTCTTTTCTTGCCAAATGCTACCTTGGCGAGTTTGTAGAGTTCGTCCACCAAAATGCGCTGGCAGGTCCAAAGAGCATCCACGTCTCGTGCACGCAGCGCCACAAATGCGGCCGCTTCATACACTAAAAACAGCGCGACGGTGTAAGAAACTCATTTTTACTGGCAATTTCACACGTTTTACCCTGCACAGCAAACATATAATCACCGTTGCTCCAGTTTGTCGCGCGCACACCCTCGCGCAGCTTGCGGAAAGGGTCGAGCAAGCTTTGGAATGGGGCAGGTTGTTCTATAAACTGCGTCGTGCGCAGCTGGGACATACAAAAAAAAGAATTTAGTACGCGCTCTGCGACTCAGCATTCATGCCGATGACCGGCGTGTGTCTGATGGTCATGCCTCGTCCCGCAGGTCAATCCAAAGTTCTTGCTGCAAAGGAAGGTCGCGAAGACTGATCATAAAAATGCAATTAATACCAAATTTGCTGATTTTTTTTTTTTTTTTTTTTTTTGCTTTACCTTGGGCCCTGCGAGTCGCCCGAACGGCTGACCAAGGGCAAGTCTCTCAGGTTTATCTTTGTAGGGCGGCTCTGCAGGTCTCTGGTAGTACGCCTTATATCCTGGGGAGCCATGGACGCAGCGGATAGGCGGTTTGAATTGCGATGGCGACCTGAGTTTAGGGTATTTGGTACTGCGCTTGTTCGTGAGTTGTGAGAAAAGGAACCTGCGGTCGAATTGCCTCTCCAGGAGCCGCGTGACGACGAAGATTGTGGTGGGCACATGGCAACAAAGTGTCAAACGATGCAAAACCGTAGTAACAGACACGCAAACAACAGAAAATCTGGGGGAAAATAAAGGTACCCGGAAAAAGAGCAAGAAAAAGGGGGGTGCAAAAGAACACAAGGGGTGTACAACAAGGAAAAAAGAAATGAAACGCACAAAGAAAAGAAACCACCCGCGACGAGTTGCGCTTTTGTCTTGCCGCTGCCCCCGCTTCTGATTGGCGGAGAATGAAAGCTGCTGGCGTCCAAAGACGGGGTCCGCAGCAACTTTCTTTTTTGTTTGACCGCGCGCGTCTCCATTTTCGACGCCATCATGCAATGTGCACCTCAAGCGGCACCTTCCATTGGCATAAAACATTGCTTCTTTTCCATTGGGCTTGACGAGAACGGAAATTGACGCGTCTGCTGAAGCACAATGGGCCTACAAGTCAAAAGAGGGGAGATGGCCTCATTTTGTTGTCAAGACACGGGTTTTCCACCCATCTCCCCAAAATAAAAACAAAGAGGGATCAAGATACGCAATCAGGAGTCACTGTGTACAATGGACCACAAAAGAAAAAGGAATGGTACGGTACCTTGATTCTCACTCTTTTTCGCCATTTCTTTTCTTTTTTTTCTTTTTCATGTTCGCGTTACCTCTCAGCCACGCTCTTCTTCCGTCCGAGCCTACTGTGGTCTTCAATTCCATCTATGCTATGATACCATCGAGATGGTTCGTTGCCATTTTTGCAGGGACGGCACTGGTGATCTTTTGGATCATTTTTCCGGTGTTGTCGCAATTGTTTGGCATCATCGACGCGTCCGCGACGGGCTCGACGGCCGTGTCCAACGCGAGGCCTGGAGACGGCGCGTCCGAACTGTTTGCAGATGTCCAAGCCATACTCACGATGGCACACTCGGCCAATCAAAGTATTCAGCAATTTTTCATTATCATATGCGGTGCCATTGTGGAAAATTCAGTTCACCATGCAAGGGACGGCAAGGATGGCCGCGTTCGTGTCATCCCCGCTGACATTGTCTCGATTGGAAAAGCATTCCGCAAGGCAACTCCCGAGTCAATCGCGAACATTGTCACCTACATGGTCCTGCTTGTCATCTGCGCGCTTTTTTCCATTGTGCGGCACGTCGCGCATTACGTGTTCGACACGATCATCAACATATGCAGGGCCATTGGTTGGTATTACAGCGAGATGCAATTGGAGCAAGATGCGCATTTTGGTGGATTGCTCAAGCTTTTACGCGGCATGGCCACCATCATTCTTCTTGCTGTGCTTGTCTTGCTTGCTCAAGTGCTTCCATTGTTTGATCTTGGATGCCGTGCCGTTGAATTTGCTCGAAAAAGCACGGTAATGAAAAATCATGCCAAAAAATGTCGCGTCTCATTTAATTTTTTTCTTTTTTTTTCTTTTTCACCAGCTAACCTTGCATTCCGATCCAATGCAATTCAAACCCAAGATTATTCACGACAACACGCTTCCCAATGTCCATCCAGCTCCTCAGAGCATAGACGTGGGAGTGCAAACAGATTCTTCTTGGAAACAGGTGTTGGCGAGGGTCGCTCCGACAGTCGCTGCACAAGACGTGCATGGCAAGATCGTGAATCAAGCAGCTGTTGGCCCCGCTTCAAGATTTGAATTCCTCAACACGCTAATTGCGCCTATTGGAATTGACGCTGCAACGTCGCCGCGCGCGCCAATCTCGGTTGATGCTTCCAACTCGCCACGCGTTTCAGCAATGATTGACGCTTCGACCTCGCCACGCGCGTCTTTCTCGCTGGACGGCCTTTCTTTACTATCCTCGCCAATCAGTTTGACCAGCCCTGTATCATCACAGCCAAATTCTTCTGGCGTGGACACACAAGATGTTGCCATTGATGCGTCTCTAGACGTCCGTGCGCCTATTTTACCTGAAGCTTGGAATGCATCGACGGGAGACGACGCGTCAATTTTGGAGTCTGAACGCGAGACGGCTTTGCCTGTGGATCATGAAGAGCCCGATTCGCCCCAGGAGAACCCAGAGTCACTTCCTGAAATCCTAAATTCGCCAGAAATTGCCATGGACAGCCCGACCACGGCGAGTTCAAGACAAGCGCTTACTGGCAACAATCCGGCAGAAGGAGTGCCTGAAGAAATTCATTCATCCATGGAATCCGCGGCTCAATTGGTGCACGAGTCTCCAATGCCGGCTCTGGCCACCACGCCCGCCATTGGACACAGACCGTTGCAAGCCATGATTGATTCGTTCGAGCTACTTTACAGGCAACAAGCGGTCCCTGACACGCTAGAGTCCAATTTACAGCCAATTCAAACGAACTCCGTGCAGTCAATGGGCATGGACACCAATTCACAGCTTCCACCACTGAATGAAATTCATTGGCAATGGGCATCCATGTTCAATCGGCAGCATTCAATGCAAGCAGGTGCTGTGCAACAGTCATCAATGCCGATGGAATTGAATTCCACGTTGCAATTCAATTTTTTCAATTCTCAGGGCAACTCGCTATTCCCGAATGAGCCGATGCCTGTGGTACCCAGCCAGCCACTGCCAATGGAAGCCACTCCTTGGTTCTCGGCGACGCCTGTTCAACAAATGTCCATGATGGAGGGCATCCCGTCCTTTTTTACGACAATTCAACAAGCAATGCCCATTATTCCTGACACGCCATCACCTCTGGCGCCGCCACCAGCAGCAGAGTCTATCTTGTTGCCAATGGCCACCACCATGGGAACTGAAATACCTATAGTGGAGGCTCCCCAATCATTGTTTATGGGGAACGCACAGATCAACGTTATGAATGTGCCTCAACAAGTTCCGACGATCCACACTTCGCAGTATCCAGAGGCAATTGTCGCGATGGAGACGCAAAGCACGCCTTTGAACGGTGCAAATCAAGACGAAAAGGCGTCTGTGCTCAAGAAGCGGCATCGCGACCTCTCGAATGGCAGCAATTACGACGAGACAACCTCCAACAGATGCAAAGCAGAGTCTAGTGCTAGTGAATCAAGCTTGGTTGAAACAAAAACGGAAGAGTTGCGCCCGACACAAGCCGCAAGTTCAGCGCCAACTTCGAATGATGAACATGTTGCGCCCGTTTTGACCAACAACAAGAAATCAGCAACATTGGCCGAGCGTTCACGCCCTCTGCGACGCCCATTTTCGCTCAATGACCGATTGAGTGCAATCTCGCCTGCTTTTTCTGCTTCGCTTGAGAAAGTGCAACGTGAAAGCGCCATCCCGCCAAGCGCCAGTCCGCTGATGGAAGCGCATCCATTCTTTGAAGACATCTCAAGCATGGCAGCGGCCAGCAGCCCATCGCAAGCATCGACACCAACTCCTCAGCAAGTGGCATCAGCAAATCAACCTCACCAATTTGTGGTGGACCGGCGGCCCGTGATTGACCCTGAGCTCAGAATGCTATTTGAAGAGCCTGAAAGCGATGCACCACCATCAGCGTCCCAGCCTGTGGTGGCTTCCGCGTCATCAGAAAGCACGCACGTGCCAATTTCATTTTTTGCGCCTCTTGCAGACGCATCAGTTGCTCCCCGCGCCTCTGCCTCGACATCATCCACTCTTTCGTCGCTGTCAGTGCAGGAAGATGGCGGTCGCCACAGTCTCAATAGAAAGAATCGCGTTGTGCCCGAGCACCAGCCTCTGTTTGCGCCAATTGATGCGTTAGTGCCTCCAATGTCCCAGGGGTTCTTCTCCCCTTCGTCGCAATCGTCGGCATGCAAAGAAAAAAAACTTGTCAGAAACAACAGGCCGAGAATTGGCCCTGCCTTTGTACATCCGTCTTTGCGATCAATCAATCAAGAATTGCCAACAGCGGCCCCACGATCGTCGGAAGCTTCGACCATGACGTACGATCCCATTGAACGCCCGCTTTACAACAAGGCGCTTGCTGCCTCGGCCGCTGCTGCCTCCATCGCTGCCTCAGCCGTCGCTCAGGGGGTCATGAGCGATCCATTTGCACACCCGTATGCAGCATCAACCTCTGAATCGTCCTCGTCCTCCTCGCCAGCCACGAAATTTCATGGTACCAAACGTCACGTTCCGCAAGAATTTCCCCCTGATCCCACTTTGCAAGCTGGCAAAGGCAAGAAACGGCCATCTGAAGTGCAATTCCATTGGGATTCGTCCGCTGAAGATCTGCTCCCACCGCCGACGGACAATCGACCCGAAGACACCGGGCAATCGTGGCAAGAACATGTGGAAAACATCGATCAGCGCATCTATGAAAGCAACGACCCGTACGCTGATATTGGTCGCCGTCCAATTAAAAAGAAAGGCCCGCCAAAACACAACAAGCTGCGCAGAGAACTTGGCTTAGCGCCAAAAACGTATAAATGAATTCCATCTTTACCATCTTTATCTTCATCGGACAGTGAATACAATCTTCTGATCGTAATAAAATTGCTTAGCATCATCCAGAAAATGCGCGAAAACTTTGTTATTTTTGTCTTTTCTCCCATGAGGAAACGCACGGAAACGCAATTTTCATGATTTTTTGAGGTGTTTACGTGCCGCTTTATTTAGTGTATCGTATTTTTTTTTTGCGTCCGTTTAATGTCGGTGTCACGCCCCAGCTCGTGTAGCAGCTTTTAGACGACTCAACCATGATGATTTGTGTCGTTTGATTCTGCATTTGTAAAAATGTCGAGATTTCGAATTAATCTGCACAATGATCCAGTGAATCTCTGGTTTTCAATATCTTGTTGAAAAAGGCGCGGCGAAATAGTAAAAGAGTAAAGGTTGGGAGGCAATCGAATCATGATTTGTGTTGTTCATCTTTGAATTTGTGACAATTCTTGAACACGGTGCATGCCACGAAAACGGCCCTATCAACCTCTCGTTTTTTAATTTTTCCTTTAAAGCAAGACGCTGAAATAGCCAAGTGGCAAAGTTTGGCGTTGATCGAATCGTGATTTTACCGCGAAAAGATTTGTACAAAAACGCGCTACAGCCAAATTTTCAGCAACGTCGTGCTTCCCGACAAACCACATGATTGACCTTTGATTTTTTATTTTTTTCTGAAAAGAGAGGGGCAACATACACTACATGTAAAAGTTTTGTGGCGCTGCGATGAGTGAGTCCTTGGTGACGATTTTTTTTTCAAATTTAGAAAAAAAAAAGGTGGGTCAGGTCAAAATGTATCTGGAGGGTCTCCCGCTTTGAGAGGTTCAGGCCTCTCAAATCCGTTTGGCAACCTACTCATTGGAGATCTGAGAAGCCGGTCATTAGATGCGTTGACCTCATCTTTTTAAGCAAATCTGCAATAAAAATCAGGGGTCGATCGAGCCGTTTTCGAGGAATGAGTGATCAAAGCCAAAATTTAGAAAACGGAATTTCTTCGTCAGTTTTGGTCATGCACTGATGAAACTGGGTTCATCCAATAGAGAATCGAATTCTGCATCTATGGTCACAGAAGCATGCCACCCTTTGTCTTGTCCATTGCCGAGAAAAATGAAGCTGAAATGTTTGATTGGGCGTTGCAAGTGTGCAAATGTTGCGCGTCAGCGTTGCCGGGCAGGCACGAAATGACACCCTTGTACGTCTCTTGCGACTTGCAGGTTTTGAGTATGATTGAGCAACAACATGACGCGCTAGTGACAAAATTGTGAATTTATAGGAAAATGTCGCTTTTCTCGTCAACGGCCAGATTGACCCGCGGTTTTTTCTTTTTTTATGAAAAGAGAAAGAGCAAAATGCCAACATGTCAAAGTTTTGTGAAGCTGAGAGTACTCGACGGCGCCCCATGTCGAATTGCAAAAAGCACGATTTTCCACCGATTTTCCAAGGGGTACAGTCATGGATTTTAAAAGCATGAAACTGAGGTCCTCCGGTCGCCGCACCATTCAACCCTATGGCAGAATGCATCCATTTACGGATAAAAATGCCATGAAACCCAGGGCTCCATTGACTGGTATTCGCGTAAAGTGCAATCCGCTTTGTATTTTTGTCACAAGGCTATCTCGACAAAGCCTGGCCGCATATCCTGGAAACGCGGCTCACAAGAATGAGCACGATCTGTTGCGTACGTGGCCATCAATGATCACTTCAAAAAGCGAGTTCCAGAAAGAATTGATGCGAACAGTTTGTTTGTGGGGCAACTTGAACGCGTGAAAAAACGCGTCAGACTTTAATTTAAGGGCACCAGTTTCAAGCCAAATACACGCATGCGGAACTTCTTTTGCTAATGGACGCGTCGGCGCGGCTCCAAAGACGCGCTTCCGCGTGCCATTCGTTGTCAAAGCTTATCCTAAAAGAAAGAATTGCTTGCCAACCAGCAGGTCAACCTCACTCTTTTTTGGCATGTTTCGCAATTTCTCCCTGCGCTGCCTATTGTGTGCAAGTTTGGAGGAATTCTGGAGACTCATTTTTCCCAATTTTTATTTTGGCCACGAACCCACGCATGCGCAACCCTAGGCCACGGTGTTCAGCCAGTGCCTTGAGAGTGGTGTATTTATCATATTGGTTGCATGTTTGTAAAGTAAACTTGATTAAAACCGGGGGTCGGCTAGACCATTGTCAAGCAAGGCTTCAAATTTGAACTGATTTGTCAAAATGTCATCATTGGGATGCACTTTTTTATTGCAATGTCACTCAGAATAGGTGTTACGGCGAGGCACACAACACATGTCTGACCCTGCGTCCGTGACACGACAGAGTGCTACGCAAAGAGTACAATGGCGCGCATAAAATAAAAGAGCATGGCTCGTGTTACTTTTTTAAGTGCGTGTTCCACATTAAAGAATGAGGCACGGGTCACTTTTTATGGATGCATTACAAATGAAGATTGAGAGGAAGTGAGAGTGAGGTATACACAAATATGGGAGATGGGGGGGGGAGGGAAGAGGAGAAGAAGCGGAAAATTGATGCAGCCGGCGGGGGCATCTTGCAAATGTGCAGCGTAAATGGCACACAAGAAGCTCATGGCTGCCACTGGAGTGTCTTGTCGTTGTCGAGGATGGTCTTGCGATCGAGAATTTCTTGTACTTTTTCCTTGACGCCGAGTTTGTTGCGATGGCCCTTTTCAAACCAGGAGATGACGTCTTCAGGAATGGACAGGCGACCCTCAATGCCGAATTCAGCCCCCTCACCAGTGACGGCGAGACGCACATCTTCCTCGGTGGGCAGCGCAAAGCGGGAATACGGCAACTTGTGGATGTCGACGACGCCTGGCAGTGCAAGCGCATTGGGCGCCGGGCGATTAAAGTACACCTCATCAATATCGGCATCCGAGACGTCATGCAGGCTTGCTGGCTGCCACGTCGGTTTCCGCCTTGGCTTTTGCACAAGCATGGCATCCACGCCCTCGTAAAAATCCTTGGTCACCTAAAAAAAAAAAAAAAAAAAAGGTGGCACGACGCGTGTTCAGTTCCCCATTGTCCTTGGCACGTGGATGGTCGACAAAATACAATGGATTCCCGTGTTGGGATGGATGGGATGGGGGGAGGGACGGAGCGAAGAAGCCAAGGGCGGGGAGAAAGAGGAGGTAGTGCAAAAATGAGAATTGGGGGAAGTGGCCCTTACCAAGAATTTTTGCATGAGGTCGAATTCCATTTTCAAACATTCATCCAGCGACATGGACCTGCCCTTGCGCAGAGCCTTTAGTGTGACGCGCAGACTGGTGGGTGACATGGATAAGAGTTTGTGTTTTGTTTCGCGCGTCCATGGTGTCTGTTTTTCATCATCCAGGGCTTTTAGGATTTCTTCGAGTGTGTCGTGCTGGAAACAACGATCCATGGCCAGCCGGATGCCTGATCCAAACCCGATCCGCTTTGCTGGCACCGGTTCCACAAATTTTTCCAACACACGCTGGATGATGTCATGCTCCGACGTTTCCAGATCAATCAGCTTCTCTTCTAGTGCCTGCAAGCGTGACGAGGGCACATAATGTGTCGTGATACCCGTGTAACTAGCAAAAAAATAAAAAAAATGAGACCACGTCCAATCTATCGTTCGCTCGCCCGCTCCCCCCTTTTTTTTGAGTTCATGACCAAATGCCATACGCACAAGGCGCGTGGCGCGCGCACCCCGCGGCGCCACGCTCCATCCCTAAGCTTACAAAGTGTCCAGGCCCTCGACACGGCTCCCTGTCAGGGCCAGGTACGTGCCAATGGCACCGTCCAAACGTGGCAGGAAAAAGCTAGCGCCAGCATTGAAGATGACGCCCAGCGTCGGCTCCGGCATAGCGAAAATCGTCTTTTCCGTGGCAACACGGAATGGTGCGTGGCCAAACAGCCCCAGGGCTCCACCCACTATAAGAACTCGGGTCAACGGTCGTGTCTGGTGCGCTTTTTACGTGTCGCGATTGACGCGTCGCGTGGCCACTTACGCGCATAGCCATCCAAAATGGAGACATAGGGTGTGGCTAATGTCGAGATCATCTGGATCAGCACGGATTTCTCCTGAAAGTAGTAGAGTGCATCGGGATCTTTGTTTTTGACCTTCTGCACAAGGTCTAAACAATGGCGTAATAAAATCAAGCGGTTAATAACGGCGCATTTTGCCTCATTTCTTTTTTTTTTTCTTTTTTTTTTTTTTTTGCTTCCAATGACTTTACCCAAGACATCATCGCCGACGCTGAGCCGCCCCTCGCCCATGCCTTTCATAATGATCACCTTGGACAGCTTTGACACGTCCCATGCCTGCGCAAAAGAAGAAATAAAATGGAGAAAATGAGTAATTGCCACGCTTTGTCTTTGCGCTTTTTTTATCTCACCTTGAGCTGAGGCATAATATTGCGTATCATGCTGATAGTCAGGGCATTGAGCTTCTCAGGGCGGTTGAGGATAAACATACGAGCACCTGACAGCTTCTGATGGAGGACTTGCGTCTGAAAAAAAACGGGTCGTGAGTAACTTTTTTGTCGAATTTTGCGCTGGTTTCTTGTTTTACCTTTGGCACTTCCGTGTCCTCCGGCTCATTCAGTGCCGTGGTGAACTACACAAAAGGGTGGCAGCAGGCAAAAGAAAAAACAGGGGCCAGGGTGAACAAAAAGAAGCAGGGAGGGTCGCAAAGCGGTTATCTCAAGGATTTTTTTTACCGGTGTCGTGTGGATAGGACGGACAAACGAGCGAGTGGCAGCAACATTGGCGAGCGGGAAAAGGCGGACGAGGTGTTTCATGCGTGTGGAGAGAAAGCCGCTCGAGAGGTATCGTCAAAATGGCCCTTTCGTTGTATGTCAAGTGTTGTAAAAACGAGAGAGACGGTGGAAAAGGGCGGGCTGAGATTTTTCTTGGTGCCTGCTTTTTTGGGGGGTCACGCGACGCGTGCCGGTCCGGCTCGGAAATTTCAATTGAGCAAGCCAAGTTCCTTTTTTTTTTGTTACTGTATCCATTTTGCTGTTGCTGTCTTTTGTTTTCTTTCTCAGTCGTGTGACACGAGAATGATTTAGACAGTCCACTACGTCATGTTGAACCTTGTTCGCCTAATTTCCTTATTTTGGCATGACGGCCCAGTCAACTCATGAATTCAGCGTGGTGACCTGAACACCAAGCAACCCTTTTTCCTCGTCACGTGTACATGGCTGGTGAATAAAGAGTAAAAGGGCTGTGTGTGTCCCGTTCTCACCACCAAATAAAAAAAAAAGGCGGGGGCGAGACCATGCCAAGCGACATGCATTGGCATCGAGCGTGTGATTTTTTTTTTATGAGCTGCACGCATGATCGGCCCGCCCTGTCATTATTAATCAACGTGCGACGCGCCTTGCATTGACTTGCATGCAACCACGCGCGCTCAATTTGCGAGAAGTGTGCACACGTTGTCTCTTTTTTCTTTTTTTTTTCTTCGTTTTTTCGATTTTCTTTTCGTGATCATCCACAACCCAGAAAATCTGACGCGAGGCACATGCCCTCCCGGTTGTGTTAAAGCTTGTGCAACATTTTCCAGTTGGAATTGGGGGGAGGGGGCGTGCTTTTGCTTGGCCTGCGCGCCGGAGCTTGGATTTCGGAAAGAAGGTTCATGCAAACCGATCGTTCGGAGCTATGCCAAACGAACGTCAATTAGGCACAAGAAAAGCACATGCCAGCGCTTTGGGCCCGTGTCGATGAATATAACAATAGGACACGATCCAGGTGATGGTCCTCTCCCCCAAAAAAAATTTAGAATCCAAGTTAGAAAAAAAAAGAGAGAAATGTTTGGGTGGTGATGGGTCCTCTTCCCCTTCATGCATCCCCTTTTAGCCATTGTCAGAGGCTGAGCTGCGCGCGCCTCGCGTGAAAATAAGTTTGTCATCCAGAGAAAAGGACAAGCAAATCATGCCGAGCAAAAAAAAAAAAAAAAAAAAAAAGTGGGGAATTGGTGAAAAAGGATGGGCGGCAACCTTATTGCCCGGGTGAGAACCTCTACTCTGCAAATAAAGTTCAACAACAGCGTTGACGTGCGTAAACGTGGTGGTGCAACCATGTCCATCACTGGGCATCTTGCACTCACTAATATGAAAAAAGATCATAGCGGCTCTTCATTTTGCTTTTTTATTGATTGAGGACCGCGCCTCATTGTCAACCTTGGACGCACGATGCGCGTGGCATCCCGATTTTGAACAAGTTTAAAAAGTGTGCTCGTTCGCGCGTGAAACACGCGTTTTTTTGTCAGGGCAAGACTGCACGCGCAATGACCCCCCTTGTTCCTTAAATAAGATCGTTTCCCTGGCTCAACTCACCATAATGAACGTGAGATGATAGAAAAAAGAACATCTGGGCGCAATGTGGTACAAAATAAAGAATAAAATAGGGCCACGTTTTTTTTTTTTTTCACGTCACGGTAAGTTGCTGGCTTTTCTCATGGCTCGTGCTCTGATAGGTGTAATGATGGGCCGGCCATTGTAAAAGTTGCCATTTTTATGTCAGTCTCCCAAGTAAAACGAGCCGTAGATCGTGACACACGCGTTTTTTGATTGCTTGGGACAGCCATGTCTCGGACTCCCCCAACACCTGTGTGTCATTGTCAGTGCGCTTGCAGTTCTCAACTCTAAAAAGCGACGCTTTTTTCCTCCTATTATTTATTTATTTTTTATTTTATTTTTTGCACTGAGCATCCAATCACGCATGATGACACCGCAGTAATACCTCGTAAAGAAAAAAAATCAAGGATCAGCAACACGAACAAGAATCATCACGCCTTTTCCCCGTTTGCTTGACTCCCTAAATGTCTTTTTTTTCAAGGGAGAGGGTCGAATGAGACGCAAAATGGGGAGAACGACGGAATGCATGGAGGGGGGGTAATGCCGATCTCCTTTCTTTATTCGCTCAATGTCGAAGCTTTTTACTCCACAAGCCTAGGTCATGCAGCCCGATGCTGCACGGCCCCTTGGACGCGCTGATTTAAATCAAAGCAATTGGATTTTTTTTTGTTATTTTGGGCCTAATCCCCTCTTTGATCACATCTTATGCACAGACTGGGGTTGGAATTCGACTGGATTCCCAGCTGCACGAAAAGAGGAGCAAGGTTTTGGCGGAGGTGAATTTGCGCTGCCGATTTCATGCACGGAAAAGGCAATGATAAAAAGAGCGACATTATTATTGCGCGTGTCACAAGGCGACAAGTGCAATATGTTGGCATGCAACTCTCGCTTTTTAAACTTAGGGGAAAATCAAATGAGAGAAGCGAGGGCAGAGGAGAGAGCAAACGTGTATAGGTTCTACAGTGCAAGCCGCGTCCGTCAAAAAAAAAAAAGCGGGGAGAGAACGTTGATGAACCCGATTTTATTCTTTGTAACTCACATTCACGATCGAGAAGGCAAGGGGAAAAAGAGAAAAAAAAAAAAAGGGTGGGGGATACCTCGGGGAGACAGGACCACAGATTTAGGAAACGAATGGGCACGAGTGTTGGCTAAAAAAGAGCAAACAGAAAGGAATTGGGGGGAGAAACAGCGTGTGCGAGCCGGTAACAAGGCAAGGCAACGCGCATCGCGTGCACGCGCTCTCATGGTTTCACATTTTCAAGCCATTGTCTTGCTTGTCGCCATTTTTTTTCTGATCGGGGCAATAAAAATGAACAAGACCCAAATGTTTATCCGCACGATGAGCGCACCGCAGCGCAAGGTTGGCTCTACGTGAGTGTCTCCCCATTTGCATTTCCCCCTGAGAGAAAATGAGGAGCAAGGGGGAACGCGTCAAGGAGGAACGGAGACGGAGGAAGCGAAAACGAACGCGGATAGTTGAGCCGACGCGACTTTTTCTTTTAACATTTACAACAAATCCGTGCATCTAGGGAGTGAACATCGGTGTTTCTTTGTGGTGTGGACGAAGCGAGGTTGCTGTAGGCCTGCTCCCCCCATCCACTGAGATTGAAACAAACGATATGCAAAAGCTGTGGCACTTTTTTTTTACCCCCCATGACAGTGCCTTCATCTGGTTACGTGCACTCTCTTTCAAGCTCCACCCCCCCTTTTTATTTCTGTCGCCATTGTCGTTGCTCCCCCCTTTTTTGACTGATTTACTGAGTATAAAAGCAAGAGACAATGAGAACCCATCAGCTTTCTTTTTACTTTTTTCTCCACTTTTTTTTTATTTTATATTCAATTTTTTCCACTTTTTTTTCCTTTTCTTCTTTTAATTGATTTATTTTTACCTTTTGACGACGCGACGCCACCATGGATATCAAAAGCTTGTTGAATAATGACCGCACCCACGCACACCAAGACACTGCATCGCTTGACGAACGACCTTTTGAGTGCACCTGGATCGGTTGTGGCAAATGCTTCTCCCGTCGCTCGGACCTGTCTCGCCATCGTCGCATCCACACGGGCGAGCGTCCTTACCGATGCGAGTGGATGGGCTGCGGCAAGCAATTCATCCAACGATCGGCTCTGACTGTCCATTATCGAACACACACTGGCGAGCGTCCCCACATTTGCGAGCATGAGGCCTGCGGCAAGTCCTTTAGCGATGTAAGCAACCAAACAGCCCCCAAAAAAAGGGCACGATGGGCTCATCTTTTTTTTTTTTTATTCATAGTCGTCGTCTCTCGCAAGACATCGCCGCACGCACACGGGCAAGCGACCTTATGTCTGCCAATATGTCGATTGTGGAAAGTCTTTTACGCGCAAGACCACGCTCTCGCGCCATCAGCGATGCCATGATCCCAACTTTAGCTACAAGTAAGCTTGTGTTGTTTGCAATTGACAACGAATTTCGTGGAATTGACACGTTTTTTCTTTTCCGTGTTTCTAGAAAGAAGCCGTATCAGCCATTGTCGCCCACGAGTGACTCGGAGATGGACTCGCCCACGAGCCCTCCCATGACACCGTCGGATCAGATCCAATTCCGCTCTTCTGCGCCTCTTGTCGCACCTGTCGTGCACCGTTTCCAGCCATATGTCAAGCCAATAGAGCCAACGTGGTTCTTGCACGCCCCGCCTGCACCCTACGGCCATATCCGCCCATGAATCCCCTCTTATTGCTAATCGCTCGTCGTAATTCTGTTCTGGTGTCCTTTTTTTACACGCGTTTCAACTTCAATTGTTCGCGTCCCTGGCTCTTTTTTTCCCTGTCTTCTCGCTCGCTCAATCTCAATTCTTGCTCCACCATCATTCAATGGATATACCTTGGCCTCACTGTATATACACTCTTCGGATGCATCTCTTTTCATCTTACGCACCCCTCCACCCAAAAAAAAAAATACTCCCAAAATCCCCCTTTTTTATGCCTTTTTTTTTGTTTCTCTGTGGCCGTTCGCTGCCATTTTTTTTTTCTTTGCTCCTACATCCCTTTTTCTCCTGATCGGCTCGCAACCCTGTATGCTATTCCTATTTTATTATCATAGCTCATTTTTTCATCTATGATTTCTTTGGCTCCTCCACGTTTATTACGCTCTTGTTTATGCACCCTTTGTCTGATACCCTATCTCATTAGTGATCGATCCGAAAAGCACGCCTTATTGACCACTTTGTACTCTATAGCCCAATAAATCGCTTCCATTTTTTTTTATTTAAAACATCAATTCATCATCTGAACTCGTCCACATGGGGAAAGACGTGCCCCAGTCCACAAAAGCCAACTTGTCATTGACAAGGGGGGAGTGATTTTGCTTTTTTGTTTTTTTCAAGGGGTCCATTTGGAACTGGACCGAGCAAATGTTGTTTCCTTTTTGCCAGGTTCCAATGCGCTGGGTGCCTTTTTGTTCTACTTTTTTTTTTTTTCCCTTGACCTTGTTTGGCTGCCCTGGATGTGGTAAGACATTGAGGAGGCAACGAGCTTATTTTGCTTGGCTTTTTTTTTCCCCCAAAATTTAGGAGAAAACATTATGTGGGGAGGGCTTGGGGGAATGAGGGTGCATCTGTGGAATTTACAAGTACCAATGGCCATAACGAGGCTCTTAAATGGGATCAATTTACTTCTGACCATATCCTTGTACTCGGGGTGTCAATCTAAAAAGCAAGATGGTCCATGCCTTTACAATCAAACTTTCTTTTTCTTCCTTCTTAGATCATCAAACAAACTCGCGCGCAGTTGTCGTGGCTTGCTTTTGCTGCGTGTGGAAATAATAATTGCTTGATTTTAGAGCCGTGCCCGTGTCACATAGCGTATGTTCCTTGTTTTTTTTGACTCTGTTGCCCTTTCCCCTCTTTTTTTTCGGGCAGCCCGTCGTCCCAATTGCCTCCCACGGACTTGCATACGCTCTGTTAACACTTGAAAATAGAAGGAAAAGAAGGATGCCAACTTGAGGAGGGGAAAAGCGGAAACGAGGAGTGCAACGAGGGACAGTGACGACGGCTGGGTCCGCACTGCAAGTTTAAAGTGTCGTAAAAAAAAAAAATAGGAACACGCACCATGCACATGGGTAGCCGCCCTCATCTCTCTTTTTTTTTTTATCGTGGATGCAAATGGGTTTATGCACGCCAATCCAGCTCCAAGGACTCCTAATCGGCCAATGGGCTAAGTTTCTCGCACTGAACCTGGGCGACATGGAACGCACAAGGTTGGATTTTTTTTTCAAGGGATCGCCGGGATTTCAGGGCGAACTGCCATGGCTTTGGCTTCTCAATGAGGGGAAGATGCGCTCCGTCGCACCCCCCTTTGATCCCTTGCTCATCTTTTTCCAAATTTTGCTTCCCCTTTGTTTGCAAATGGACCCCCCACCTTTTCTCTGCTTTCACCTTTACAATTGTCGTCGGATGCACCTCCTTTAATGATGATCAATGTCTGTGACCTGTCAGGCTCCGAATCGGGCTATGGAGTCGCGAAAAAAAAGGATTTCAGGAGGGGCCTCGTCCATTGCATCGCCCAATTTGGCCATCAACAAGTTTCTTTTTTTATAATTCATAGGAGCGCGTGCCGTATGCTCGGAGGAAAAAAGAGAGAGAGGGGGGGACGAGGCTCATGTTGAGAGATGGATGCGAGCAAAAAGAACAGACGCCGCAAAAGGAGAAGATCTTACCAATGGGTTATTCATCGACAAATGCTCGGTGCGAACTGACGCGTGTCCCCTTATCCATTTAAAAAAAAAAAAAAAAATCAAGGGAGCAAGCACGCACGCCATGTCAATGACGGGGCTTGCCTCGATACGATAACGCTTTTTTTTTTCCATCGAGATTTGCGACCTGGGCGTTCTGTGACGACAAACGAGTCCATCGACGCGCCATTTTGTGGGACCGTGCTCACGCACCGGGTTTCCATTATTTCCCCATTTCAATGAATGGCTGATGTAATCTACAAAACGTGGCCATCCAAACAATTACATTTGTAAAAAGCTAGAAACTCTCTTTGCTCATTTGGGCAGGTGCTCAGCAATACCCCAATTTCTCCTCTCCCCAATTGCTCCTCCATTTTTCTTCACATTCACCTCGCCAAAGTGCAGCGAGACAAAATGGAGCCCGTAAAAAAGTACCCCATAAACACGCACCCCCAACTCAAATTTTGATGGAAATGTGCAGCACGATCAAAAGTAAAACGCCATCCCCCAGCCTTGACGGCATTGAGTCCTCCCATGGCCTCCTTGGCCTCCTTTTTTTTTTTTTTTTTTTTTTGGGCTGTCCAGAACAGCTCAGAGCCACTCCTTCGCGTAAAAAAAGCCAATTTAAGCTTGAGTCACCCCCCTTTTTGCCCCTCAAAAGTGGTGTGTGACATCCTCTCCCCACTTGCCATGCACTGCCTACATTTGGCAATTCCCGTTCAAATAAGGTTGCCTGTTGCTGCAGGTCAGCCAAGGCACCTTCAAAAAAAACTTGATCATCCACCTTGGGGTCCATGTCTTTGTCTCCCCCCAACGTATCATCATCTGTGCATCCTGGCACATTGCGTCTTGTGGATGGTACCCCGCGCTAGGATATCCCCTGTCGTCACCCAATAGCGCGTTTCTTTGCGTCCAATGCACGGCTTTGAACTTTTTTTTTTTTTGCGCCAACCACGCGTCTAATGGCACGAGGGCGCTGTCTTTATGAAAAATCACGGCTCGGCATGGTCGCCAATGGGTGCGGCTAGGACCGACGCACAGAACGGGAGAAAAACAAAGAACAAAATAGGGGACAAATGCGCTCGAATCACATTATCGGCTGTTCACCATATGCTATGGTCAAATGACCACAGTGCCACGAAGCTAAACGTCTCGCTCGCGTCACCAGCAACCCTGAAAAAGAGCAACATGCAGCATTGACGACACAATGTCCACTAGTGACTCGCCATTTTCTCGGTGTCGCAAAGTTGTGACCTTGTCCAACACAGCCTAGCCACGACATTGGATGACAAACATGGTATCGATCAAGAGCCAAGAATACGAAGCACACATAAGGGGCCCATGGCTCCAAATCGTTTCGAGATGCGATATTGAGAACGAGGCGTTGTCGTCTTTTTATTGATTTTTCTTTTTACCCCGCGTGCTCTATTATACAAAGCCGACGGCCGAAAACACTTGGAGTCGTTGGATTTCTGCCCCGTTAACATCACCAATTTAACTTTGGAGTCGTTAGGACAAGTTCCAATTGAGAAGTTTTATATGCAATCTTTTTTCGGGGGTGAATCAATTGCAGCTTCTCAAAAAGACACAGTGAATCTCCGACACGCAGGATTGCATGAACATGCTCTGCAGAAAATTGACTGGGACAAGTCTAACAAGCCGTCGCAGGTCCTTGGGGTGCACCACACGCAAATCAAAAAATGAGCCATTCGGAGCGCCCGAGAAGAAATCGAAAAATTAGGTCTCCAGAATTCCGCCAAAATTGCACACAAGATGAAGCGCATGGAGAAATCACGAAACACGTCAAAAAACATCGTGATCCATCTGCTCGTTGGCGAGCAATTGAAGATTTTGGATTTAACTTTACACACCAATTTCACTCGAAAAACAAGTTGAAAAGACCACTCCGACGCGTCTACTAGCGAGAGAGACTCCAGGAGAATGAATTGGATTAGGAACAGGAGCGTGTAACTCGACGTGTGACGCGCTTTTTCGCGCGTCCAAAAATTGCTTATAATTTTGAAAGCGTGCCACAGATACCAAAAATTTATTTTTTCATTGATCACGGATGTCTACGTACGCAGCGAGGCATGCTCTTTCTGATGAAATGACTCTCAAGACGCTGCAGCAAATCCTCGCCGAGTGTTTGCCTTGGTTAGAAAATTTGCAATTATTTTCGATTTACGCGGAAACCTATCAATGAACCTTTGATTTTTATGGCATTTTTGTCGGTCATCTAGGTGACAGTACCATGTGGTTGAATGGCGTGGCGACCCAAGGACCTAAATTTTAGGATTTTCAAATCCTCGACTGTTCCCCTTGGGAAATTCGTGGTTTTGAACATCGTGATTTGCCTGCGGGTTGATGTTTTCAGAGTGCCTCGAGCACGGCGGGCCCGGATGGGTAATAAAATGGGAAGAAATCAGTTAATTCGTTGACCTTGAGCCCAGCCAGTGATTTGGAAGCTGCCCAGCAGTACTGAGACGCCTGAAGTGAACCATTAAGATGCCTATTGATACAGACATTTGCCAAAGTAAATGTCTTATTTTCGTGTGTTCTTGTTTTTTTCTCATTTTCTCGAACGTTGACCACAATGGCACCGCGCCAGGCTAGTGGAGCGCCGCTAAAATTCAGGGGAACGTCAAAAAACAACGGACTTTCCGAAAGCAGCCAGCTCAATTGCATGAGAAACGAGCGGATTTGTTCTTGTCCCTGTTCTTTTTTCTCTGTTTCCATGGATACGCACTACTCTGTGCTTAATGTTGCTCAGTCAGCAAGCACGGACCAGATCAAGCAGCGCTTTCAGCAGCTGATCATGCAGGTAAAAACACTCGAGTTGTACTTTTGCGTACCAAAAAAAAGCTAATTTCCTTTATTTTGGCCGTAGCACCACCCTGACAAGCAAGGATCCAGGGACAATGACGAGTACGCGCAAAAGATCTTGCAAGCGTGGGACGTGCTGCGTGACGTAGAGAAGCGCAAGGCTTATGACATTGAATTGCAGCGTAAGCAAGCGCCAATTGGGCCCATTGTTTGAAAACACGCAAGCAGCTTACAATTTTCGTCCTTTTCCTTTTTTTTTTTTTTTTTTTTTTTTTGGTTGCAGTGCGAGAGCACAAGACCAAAGTGGTGATCAACGAAGAGGTGGACCTGGACGAGATGGATTACGACGAGGAAAAGCGCGAATTTCAGCTGCTTTGTCGATGTTCCGGCACGTACACGATCACCGAGGACGAATTGGAGGATGGGATCGACACTGTCACGTGTAATAATTGCTCGCTGCGGATTCGCGTGCTCTATGAAGAAGTCCAAGACGACGACGACGCCAATTGACATGGCCAAATCACCAAAATATATCCTATTCCCCTTGCATTTCATAAAAAATTAATACTTTAGATTAGAATTGAAGGGCCCAGAGAGCGGGAAAAGAAGCTCTGGCGTCATTTATTAAGCATGCAGTACGCGCAGCGTCAAGGGAGGGGGGTGTTCATTTTTTTTTGTTTTTTGTATATGAGCGGGGGATGTAAATGGGTGAAAAAGAAAATAAATGGAGAATGCATAATGAGAGAAACAAAGGCGACGGAACGGCAAAGCATGAACTAATCCTCAATCAATTCGTCGATGTTCAAGGAGTCCCATGCACTGTTGAACTTTTCTTTCTTTTTGTCCTTTGCGTCTTTGACAATGACAATGACAGTGTCTTCGGGGGTGTCAGGACGATGGGCAAGCATCTAAACAGCAGCGATAGAAAAAAAAAAAAAAAAAGAGGAGTGAGATGAGCATCATTGACCACGACAAGCGTCCTTTAGCCTTACCTTTGCGCCATGGGCCTTGGTGAGCTGCGCTGCGACGACGTGTGTCAACTTTTCCATCGCTTTTTCCGTGAAATAGAAGCCCTTGCCCCGGTGAGGGTGCTCGGTCACCAGCGGCACCGTACGATATGGCAATTCATCTGGGAAAAAAAGAAGCAAAAATCCATGAGAAATGGTAGGCATGATGGCAAAGCGCGTGCCGTTTTCTTACCGGGGAAGCCTTGGATTTTGGCCGCGTGGTCCAGCCAAGCCGTGCCGACGATTTCCTTGCCGCTGATGCGCGCACAAATAGCGCTTGGCGTGCGGACAAATTCGTCGACAATGAAATGGGTGCAGAGATCCCAGGAATCGACAACGGTGGCACCTTTGCTTCTCGCCAACGCCTGGTACTAGAATAATAAAAAGAATGTCACGACGTCAGATTGCCAGATGCCGCCTCGATTGGAGCGTCTTTTCTTTTTTTTTTTTTTTTTACCTTGCGATGCGCCATGGCGTCCATGCCGGATGCAAATTGAATGCGGGGAAGAGCGCTGCGGTCAGCATTGCGGCGGCGGCGAGTGCTGGGAACGGGCGACGCGTCGAGTTTGGCGCGTTCTGCTTTGGAGACGCGTTTTTTAGGCGCTTTTTTACCCGTGGATGACATTTTGCTGGCTGTTTCCTTCTTTTGTGCGGCCTGCTTGGGCGACTCTGGCTGCTCCGACGGTGTGGGCGTGCCCTGACGCGAATTGGTGGCGATTTGGGGCTCTGGCGACCGGGGTTGGACTTGTGGGGCCGGTGACGATGGCGGGGATGGCGTGGCGTGGTTTTCTGTGTCGTCATCAAAGGTGGCAGGCACAATTGGGCCATTGTCGTTGGGTTGTTGGGGTTGAGGCGATGCGGTGGGCTCGCTGTCAGCGTCTTGAATTGGGGAGAGCGTGGGCTGGTACGAGAGCGGCAATGACTCATTGGGGTATGTGCTCTCAACGATCTTGTTCGAGTCCTCGGACGCGGTTGACGAATCCTGAGAGGCTTGACTCGGCTGCGAGCCTTGGCCGTTAATGCTGCCATTGCTAAGGCTTGCAAAGCTAGGATGTGATGAGTCGTCTTTAAGGCTCGAGGGCAACGAGGTATCCGATGAAGGCTGCAGTAATGCTAATAGAAAAAAAAAAAAAAAAAAAAAGTGAATTAAAACCAATTTGCTTCATTTTTCCCTGGAGGAGGGCCCAATTTCGCCCTCTCTTACTTTGCTTGTCGATCCCATGAATCAAATACTGGCGGGATCGTGCATCCACTTGCCCTTTCAGCGGCACCATGTCTGTAAACGGGTCACGCAGGGGCAACGACGAGGTCATGTTTACAATGTCGCTCGTGCCGCGCTTGAAATTGTGCTGAGTGACCACGGCCTCCGAGTTGTAGCGCGGGAACTTGACCAAACCCTCCTTGTCGTCCACACGGTGCACAGTGCCCAAGTGATCAGCACCCATGTAGTCAGACCGGTGCCGAAACAGCCGCTGTTGTCCGTCCTCAGACGCCACAGGTGCAATCTGGTGAAGAGAAGGCGTGCTGTCCTGTCCACCCGACGAATTCGACAATTTCTGCGTCGTCGTCACGACCACCTCGCTCTCTTGAGACCACTCGTTAACATCATAAGGGAGAGTCGCCTCCATGTCGCGCACATCGTTGTCAGAAGACATGGCAATACAAAGGGAGGACGAAAAGAAAAAAAAAAACCAGGGAACAAAGAAAAAGGAAGAGAAACGGGAGGCGCGGGTGGAACACGCGCCTTTTTAAATTTATTTCGGCCATTTCCATGAGAGACGGATATTTGAAATGCCGATTCTTGCGGGTGTAATGTAACCTCATTGCCCTTCTTGTCGTTTTTGTGCACGCCCATCACCCTCTCTGCCAAGTCAGCACTGCAGGCCAGCACGGCAGCTTCGCGCCTTTCTTGCTGTTAAAGTAATGGATTCTTATGGCGTGGATATATGGCATCTTTTTCGACAGATTTATCCAATTTTCTTCTTTTTTTTTTTTTTTCTTTTTTTTTTTTTTACTCTCAGCACACCACACGATTGAACTGCGCCATCGTCCACAAACTTGTGCTCCTTTAACTTTCTAGCTCTCGATGGAGACCGTAAACTCGAGTCTAGGTCATTTAGATCGCGAGCAAACACAAAAATGACACAAAATCAGTGGGATTTTTAGAAAATCAAAAATAACTGCTGCTAGGACGCCCTAAAACTTGGAGACAAGCAGGAACACGAAGCCCTCGTCCATCCTAGCTATTGAAGCGACGCGCTTTGCCACGCAGATTGGGATGAAAATTGACAAAGCAGCACCTTAAAACACCTCGCTTTGAATTCGGCAACAGCGGGACATTCTAGCATCCCGAAACAAGAATATCTCGCGCACCTTGGCCATGCACACTCGAGGACATCCATAATCCATGAAAAAACGCGGCGGCGAATGAATGACGCCGCGTCAGGCGTAGCCCCGGGGTTTGGCGCGTCGAAGCACGTGATTCTCCACAATCAAACTAGCCCAAAACGACTGCGTGCTTGCTTCCGAGAAATCATCGATTTTCTGACCCTAGTACTCATTCATGTCTAGCAGCAATGCGCGTTTCGAAACAAAGGCCGATCAATGTATTAAAATTTTATTTTACATCTAATTGTTCTCCAATTTTTTTTGTGCAGCACAAGAGCACTAGAAGCCCTGAGCCTGTGCAGAAAGATTTAAAGCGCGTCATCTCTGGTAGAATTTGGGTAAACGTCTCAAAAATTACCAAAACGCGCCTATTTTGAGATTTGCTGGCGTTACTAGCAGCCGGTCTTTGTCAAATTGGATTGATTGAGCGCGTGGTCATGTAGAAAGGTTTGGTTGGAAGGTATGCGGCTGTCTCGGAAGGTGAGCTTGCCGAAATGACTTCAAACTTTGGTCAAATACATCGTACGCGCTGTTGGCATGCGTGTTTTCGTGACAGAGAGGCTTGCTGTCGATAGCGGCAGATGGACGTTGCTACATGACGCGCGATCCATCATATTCAGGGTGCTCATTGATGCTTTGGGCTGCATCGCCTGTAGAATATTCAAAAAAGAAAAGAAAAGAGAAAACACAGAAATGCAACATCGTCCAACGCAAGAGTTCTTTGCTGGAAGCACCGCATAGGGGCCTCCAGGTCTGCATTGAAAACGGAAAATGGAGGCTCCGACACCCCCCTTCCAAACGCGTATGCCCAAATCTATTCCAAACTTTAAAAAAAACGCAAAAATGGAGACCCATGTGCCATTGACCTGTAGTGCTGTGCTGTACGCCTGCCAGCGCCGCATATTCTCATCTTGTACCTGTTTCGGTGCTATGAAATTCCCATGGCGTTGCTTCATTGCATCATTTTTAAGGCATTTACTTTTTATTTTTTGGTGATTTGCTACATAAAAGTCGCGGAATTGAGCTCAGTCATGAAGGATGAGAGACGGAGACTCCGATCTCATGTCAATGCATTTGCGCTGAGATAAGCCAGATCGTCAAAAATGCGGGGAACCCACATGCCCCTTTTGTGTGTCTCTCTTTTCTTTTTTCCTCACGCCTCCCCTCCTCTTTTTTTTTTTTTTATTCCTACACTAACTATGCCTGAACTCAAGTCTTTTACGCGCGATGAGGTTGCGCGCCACGCGTCCGAGAGCGACCTTTGGATTGTTATTGACGGCGGTGTGTACGACGTGTCCAAGTTTGCTGATTTGCACCCTGGCGGTGTCTTTCCCCTGCTGGAACTCGCTGGCAAGGACGCCACGGAAGCCTTTTATGGCCTTCACCGCCAGGATGTTCTGGCCAAGTATCAGCGCCTCAAAATTGGTGTGATTGCAGGCGAACAAGAGCAATTCGCGCTCCCCGAGGCCGGCGCGTTGTCCAAAGTGCCCTATGCTGAGCCCAGCTACTTCATGGGTTACAAGTCGCCCTACATGAAGTAAGAAAAAGGAAAGAAAAAACACCGCTGGCTGCCATTGACACGCGTTTTATGTAGTGAATCCCACAAACAATTCCGCATTGGCATCCGCAAGATTTTCCAAGAGATTGAAGAAGAGGCGCGCTTGTCGGAGGATGCGAACAAGGTGCCGACGGCTGAATTGTACGCCAAATTGGGCGACGCTGGTGTTCTCATGACGCAAATCGGCCCCGGTCCCTGGATGAAGGGCAGAACTTTGCCCGGCGGTGTCAAGGGCGAGGACTTTGACTATTTCCACGAGCTGATTGCTCACCAGGAAAACGCTCGCATCGGCGCGCCTGGTTTCTCGGATGGCATCTCCAGGTACAAAAAGAAAAAAAATGAAAAAAGACCGCTAATTCACCATTTTCCGTGATTTTAGTGGCTACATCATCGGTCTGCCTCCCGTCCTTCATGGCGGCTCGCCCGCCCTGCAAAAGCGCATCGTCCCCGAGGTTCTGTCCGGTCGCAAGCGCATCTGTCTCGCCATCACCGAGCCTTATACTGTAAAATCACGAAAAAAGGCGTGTCGTGCGTTTCTGAACTTCGTTTTTTTTTTTTTCTAGGGCTCCGACGTGCAGAGCATCCGCACGACGGCCAAGTTGACGCCCGACGGCAAGCACTTTATCGTCAATGGCGTGAAAAAGTGGATCACCAATGGTGTATTTGCCGACTACTTTAGCGTTGCCGTCAAGACCGAAAAGGGCATCACCATGCTGTTGGTCGAACGCGACGACAATGTCGAGACCAAGTCCATCAAGACCACCTACTCGGGCGCCGCCGGCACTGGTCCGTCTTTTTGCTCAATTTGCTTCAATTTAATCGACTCACGCCCTTTTTATGATGCTTTTTTCTTCTCTCCTTTTTTACAGCTTACGTGACCTTCTCGGACGTCAAGGTGCCTGTCGAAAACATTCTTGGCAAGGAAGGAGGTAAGCCATGGGTTGCCAATTGACCGATACACATGGGCAAAAGGACAATTGACGCGTTTTTTACCGATTTTTAGCTGGTTTCTTGGTGATTATGGCCAATTTCTGCAAGGAGCGTTGGTATATCTGTGGTGCCATCAATGCTGCGTCGCGCAGTGTCATTGAGGACTGCTTCAAGTGGGCCAACCAGCGCAAGGTCTTTGGCAAGCGCCTCATTGACCAGCCTGTCATCCGCAACAAGCTGGCATCCATGGTAATTCACGAGCAAAAACGCTTGGAGGGCGTGAAGAACGCGAATGACGCGAAAAAAAAAATGCATCGAGAGGGACACGTTCACGCTAATTCACACTTTTTTTCGTTTTTTCCTCCCTTTTTTTTTATGCGCCCAGATCTCTGAATTGGAGGCTGTGGAGAACTGGCAAGAGAACATCACGTACCAGATGAACCACATGAGCTTCTTTGACGCTGCCACCAAGCTGTTGGGTCCCGTCGCGCTGCTCAAGTTCCGCTGCACGCGTGTCGCACATAACATTGCTGACGAGGCTGCTCAGATCTTTGGTGGACGCTCCATCACCAAGACCGGCATGGGCCGCAATGTCGAGGCGTTCCTTCGCTCAAACAAGTTCGCGGTGAGTACCTTTTTGTGATTTTTGCACCCCACTGCCAGCATGGCCGAATCAGTTGCTTATATTTTTTCACTTTGTTTTTTTTTTCTTTAGGCCATCCTTGGTGGTTCTGAAGAGATCATGGCCGATTTAGGTAAGTTGGCCTATATCGAGATACGATGACGTCAAGAACCCTCAGCAATTTTAACCCTTTTTTCTTTCGTTTGTCACAGGTTTGCGCCAGGCGATGCGCTCGTTCCCCAAGGACGCCAGACTGTAGGCTGATTCGACCGATGTTATAGCCTTGGGAGAAAATGAATTGAATAAAATGATGCTTTTTATTGTTTAAATTGAAGATGATGATACAAAAAGAGGCGCGCTACTCTGGGCGACCCGTGTTTTTGAGAATGGTATCGTACAAATGCAAGATTTCCGGGGTGATGGATGCAGGGATGGTTGCTAGGGCTTCCTCGAAATCTTGCATTGTCTAAAAAAAAAAAAAAAAAAAAAAAAAAAAAAAAGGGAAAATGTCAGCTGAGCATTTCACTTGGCCTGGGTCATTGTTTACCACTTGTTGTGCATTGTGATCGCGGCGCAATGTCATCATGGCTGCTTCACGACAAACGTTTTGCAGGTCCGCGCCCGTGTACATCTCCGTCTGAGCGAGGCGTAAAAAAAGAAGAAAGAAAATTGAGCCTTGTAGCGCTCCAATTGTCTCTCAGACTCTTTTTTTTTTTTTTTAGCGCCACCCTCTTCTTTCTTACCATGAGTGCCAGGACTTGCAGGTCGACGTGGCTGTCGACAGGCATCTTTCGGCAATGAATTTGCAAAATGTCCAGTCGCGCATCAACATCGGGAGGCGGTACATAAATCAGCCGATCAAACCGCCCTGGCCGCAGCAACGCTGCATCCAGCATGTCTGGTCTATTAGTAGCTCCCTGCCCAGGGCAAAAAAAAAAAAGCACGTCAAGAAAATTCATGCATTTCTGCGATTTCTTACAATCACAAGCACGTTTTCTGCCGTTTCGACGCCATCCATTTCATTAAGGAGCGTCGAGAGCACGCGCTCCTGCACACTGTCTCCACTGGACGCCGCACCGCCGTCGCCAAGGTTGCGCTTGCCGACAATGGCCTCGGTCTCGTCAAGAAAGATGATGGTCGGCGCAGCGGCGCGCGCTCGCTGGAATGTGGTACGGATCACCTTCTCCGAATCGCCCACGTATGGTGAGTACAATTGTGCGCCATTGATCGACAGGAAACTCGCGCCAGATACAGACGCAATCACTTTGACAAGCGTTGTCTTGCTGCACCCCGGCGGACCATACATCAGGATGCCCCGTGGAGGTTTCAATCCAAGCCGCGAAAACGTCGACTTGTATACCAATGGCCATTCGACCGCTTGCTTCAATTGCTACAAGGTCAAAAAATAAAAATAAAGAAAATACGAGGAAAAAGCTTATCAGTGTCATATTGTCGCGCACAATGGGCCAGATTTTGGCTCGCCATAGCTGGCGTCTGGCTCATTTTCACGTGGTGTTCAACGTGTCGCGTAGCAATTACCTTTTTCACTTGATCCAGTCCACCGACATCATCCCAACTTGTGTTTTCCACATTGATCTGGTAGCCACGCTGCATAGATGGCCCCACATTGGCCATGGCCGTGCGGAAATCAGCCATTGTCACCATGAGTGACCTTTTTTTTAAAAAAAAAAATAGAGACGCGTCAATTCGACGTGCACTCACGTCTTTGCTTCCATTTTTACCCGTCATGGCGCATCTGGCGCTGAATTGCATGGTAAGCAGCCTCGCGACACACAGCAGACAGATCAGCAGCCACATAACCATTCGTGCTTGCAGCAAGATCCTCTACAAATGAAAAAGATGGAAAAAAATGAGCGATGCGCGTATCGTTGATTCATTTTGCGATATTACCGAGTTTCAGGGCGGGATCCACGGGCATGGAGCGCATCTGCGATGCAAGCAATCTTTGTCGCGTCAAGGCGTCCGGCGCGTCAATGTGGATCTCGCGGTCAAATCTGGAAATAACGCGAAAAAAAGCAATAAAAGCAAAAATGCACGTCAGATTGGTTCAAATCCGTATATATTCTTTACCTTCCCGGTCGTCTCAGAGCGGGGTCAATGGCATTGGGACGGTTCGTGGCGCCGACGACGATGAGTTTACCTCGCTGCGTCACACCATCCATCAAAGTCAAGAGTTGCGCGACCATGCGGTTTTCGTGTGATTGTGCATCTTCACGGCGCGGTGTCAGGGCATCCTAGAGTTGCAAACGACGATGAGCAGTCTTTTTTTTTCCTTTTTTTTCGTGGTCTTACAATTTCGTCAATAAAGAGGATAACAGGCTGTCTTTCCTCGTTTGCGACATCTTGTGCCTGTTTGAACCGAATGCGCAATTGTTCCTCGCTCTCTCCCACGTACGGGCCATAGAGCTCGGGTCCATTTATGACGAGGAGACGCGCACCATAACGTGTTGCAACAGACGACACGAGAAACGTCTTTCCGACGCCTGGCGGCCCGTACAGCAAGATCCCCTTGGGCGACTCGACACCCAACTTGTCCATCCACGCCTGGTATGCAAAGGGGTAGCTGACCATCTCGATCAGCGCGTCATATGCGCGCTCAAGGCCATACGGCTTGTCATCTGAGGTGAAATTGGCGGAAATGGCTGAACCGGCACCATCGTCCTCCACTCTCAATGCGCCCATCGATGCCTCGAGCTGCGCCACTGACGACCGTGACGTCTTGGCGTCGGTGTTGCTGCTAGAAGCTTGCTCAATGCGCGTGCCACTCGAAACCATCACTGCGGCATCTTTTGGATGTGTCTCCAAGATCTGCAAAAAAAAAAAGTGAGTGTGATTTTCGCGTCATGACGCGTGTTTCATGCGCGTCGTACCTTGATACTTAGTGGACAAGGTCCAGATGGCATTGACGGGCGAACAGTTGTGCCTTTTTTCACCACCATGCCATCTAGAATATGTCGCACCGTCTATAGAAAAAAATCTGGGTGTCAATGCCACGCGCAAGGGTCTTTTTCTGGGTGTCGCGTGCATATATTTACATCGCACTGTTGTCGCGTCGAGCCCTGCTCATACACGAAGCCGTAAAAATTCAATTGTTCCTCGTGTGATCCGGGTTGCACGTCGACACGTATATTGACTTGCACGGCCGTCGAAATCGTGAGCGCGCAAATGGTCACGTCTATAATAAAAAAACACCAATTAGCCATTGTAACCCAAATGCACGGGACGATTTTGTGCAATCTCACCTTGATTTTCGTCGATTTCGTCGTTTTGTCGCTCCATTGTCAAGCAGGCGTCCACAATGATGCGCCCAAGGCTTACTGGCGCGGGCCAGAGGCGGCAAAAGTAGATCTAGAGAGACGCGATCAACCAAGGTGCCGTTGTTTATCTGTTGTGCACTTACCAAAGACGACGTTTTGACCTCACACCAAGCTCCTACTGCCAAATTCCGTTGCTGAAGCTCCTCATAGTCAACTTGCGCTGATCCTGCAACGAGATCCGTGCCAACGACAATATCCATTCAAAATGGGGGTGGGCGGAAACGGAAGAAATATAAGAAAAAGTCGTCAGGGCCAGGCGGACAGGAATTGATTTCGTTTTGAATGCCGATCTCATTGAGCGTCCGATCATGCAAAAAGCGCCATTGCCCCATTTGGCTTTGCCTCGACAACGCGAGGCTCTACTTTTTCCCCTTTTTGACCGCGCATCCCTTATTTAACGCTAGTGCGAGCAACTGGCACGCCCATGAATCATAAAATACAACACATTTTAATTAGATTTAAAGACAAAGGAATATAAAGAGAGGATGGAGGGAGGGATCTAATGACTAGGACGCGTGGTTGGTGCTGTTTTCGCTCGACGCGTCGTGCGAGTCGCTGTCGCCAGATAAAGAGTCCAAGTCAATGTCAATGTCAGAGAGGTCGTCGTCATCGTCGTCGTCATCATCTTCATCGTCGCTGATCGCCTCGTCCACCTCGCGATCCGCATCGTCCCAATCGACATCGTCGAGCGCGAGATCCATCTCCTTTTCAAACTCGTCATCGAAATCCAGGTCTGTGGACTCGGGATTGGCGACATCAATGTCCATGATGGACTTGTTGTCGTCGTCCTTGTTGTCGTCCAAGCGCGCCTGATCTTGCGCCGTCCCTTTGGACACGCAAAAATGAATCCAGCCGGGGTGCACCACGCGTACGTGCGGGTATTGCTTTTTGGCTTCAAATGCCTCTACCGATTCCACCTAATAAAAGTGACGAGGACGTGCATCAGCCTGTGTTGTGACCTCTTTTTTCTCTTTTCCTTTTTTTTTTCCTTTTTTCATTGTTTTTTTTACGTTTGGTGTAATAAAGTGGGTGGTTTCTGGGGAGAGTCGCATCTCGCATTTTGCACCAAAGTAGTTTGCAATGTTCCATTCCGGGTAATGGCGCGGGCTCAGGTTGCGATTGAAGCCTGAAAAGGTCATGACCATATCGGCAAAGAGGCGCGTGCGGAATGGGTGAATGTAATTGACAATGTTGGGTATCTTGATGGCGCCGCGGTTCGACGTGGCCTTTTGCGCCTGCAATTGGTCGTAGCTTTCAAAGTAGCCCGCGTGCACCTGCTGCAGCACGTACAACTTGTCGTACAGCTCGCGATCGTCGTCCACCGTGAACGGCTTGCCACTTTCACGCTCTTCTTCAAGCGCCTTTTCCTTCTCCATCTCTAGCTCCAGCTCCAGCTCCATTTCAAGCTCCTTTTCCTTTTCATCGGCCTTCTTTTTTTCGTCTAAAAGCAAAAAAAAAAAAAAGAGAGAAAAATGAGCGTCGCGCGCTTTTTTTCCAGTCCGACGCGTATGTACTGCGCCTCCTGACTCACCCTCTTGCGTCTCGGCCTTTGAATTGGCAGCTGGCGTCGCCTGACGCGCGGCTAAATGTTGCTAATCATGAAAAAAGCGTGAATTGCGCGTTTTCGTCATCAACCGGCAGCCATTGCGCGTCCATTTCATACCTTGGCTAGGTGGAAGGGCGAATTGATATCGCCGACGCCTTTGTAAAAGACGTAGGGTCGCACATGGACGAGATTTGGCGAGTATTCCCACACGTCCAAGCGATCATCCACCACGGTGACCATGGATTTGTTGTTTGTGAGCAGACGGTCCAACGACTTTATGTAAGCACCTGGCCAAACAAACAAAATTTCGTGAGAAAAACAAAAGGTCTTTGTTTTTAGTTGGTGACAACAAGGCTTACTCGAGCTACGCGCATTGGCCAACATTTCGTTGTCTTCGCGTGCCATGATGCGATCACGGAACAACTCCCCCGTGGGATCCAATTCCTTGACAACCGCCTTGGCATAGTCGCGCGTGCCCATGGTGTACACGTGCAATTCGTACAAACTTGACAGGCTCGAGAGAAACTCGGCGACACCAGGTCTAGATCCCCCCCCCAAAAAAAAAAGAAAAAGAAAAAAAAAGGAATTGAGCCATAATTGCTTGCCAATGCGCATTTGGCGGCGTGTACCTGAGCTTGAGGTGGTACACGGTCGGCGCGTTGGGCAAGACAAACTGACGGATATCCTTGAAAATCTCCTGGTCCGCGATATCCTTGTCGTTAAGCCAATTGCTCGTCTCCAGCGACGACGACGTATGAATTAGCGTCTGATCCAAGTCCAACACGAGAATCAGTTTGCGCTCATTCAGCAGTCGTGTGATGTTCTCCTGCTCCATTCGCCCGGCTCGCTACAAAAATAAAAAAAAAAAAGTGGAAACGGACGCGTCAGTGCCTTTTTTGGCTCTCTTTACGCTCTGTTTTTCGTACCGAGCGCGACGCCGTCAGTTTAGGTTGATCCACATTGATATTCACCTGGCGCAATTGCTGCTCAGAGCTAAACAGAGTGGTGTGTGAGTGTTAGTTTGCGCCTTTTCCCCCCTTTTTTCCATTTTTTTCTAATTTTGTCGTTGTCGCTTACAATTCCATGTTCAGCCCGCATTGAGAACACAGGCCACCAAACAGAATTTCGTGCGTGCACTCGTCGAAACTCATGACGCTTGTACGATCTTGCCACAGACAGGAAAAAAGAAAGAAAGAAAGGAGAAAATGTGCAACGACGGCAAAAGAACAGAACAAAAAAAACCTCTTTTGGAGCTCCGCTTGCGTGCGTTTTTTGCAGTGATGTTGCGCACATCACAACCAAAAAAATGCCTTGTTTTTGGTGTCGCGTCTCGTTTTCGTTCCTGTCAAACGCCAATTTTTCCCCCCATCGCTTGGATGGGCGCACATTCAGCGCAAAAATAGAAAAAAAAGTGAAAAGGCACGCTGCTTTGTCATCACCCCTTGTTTTTACTGTTGCCAGGGAGCCAAGTCCGGTAAGCAATTCCGTTCGCTGCGGCATCATCGTCATGTCATGTGCACATTTTCCAGAAACACTCGTGAAAAACAAGACCCGTTCACCCTTTCCTTGTCGTTTGCTGATGATGTGGCCAAAAAAAAAAAATAATTCAGGATCGCGGCAGACTTGACGGCAATCGGCTCAAGCGCAATGACGACAAGGAACGACACCTTTTTTTCATGCAGCTATTTTTAGAGTGACATGGTCTTCCTGAACTATTTCTTTTTTTCATGCGATCAGACGATGACACAAATAAAGCAGCAGACGAAGCGCGCAAAAAGGGAGAGGGGGGACTCCTTGAGCCGACGACCATATGATCATTTTGAATCCCTATAAAGGACCACATGGATTGGGCACTTTCCTTGCCATATTCTTCTTTTTCTTCTCGCATCCTTTATAATTTTTTTTATCTTTTTCATCTTTTCTCATGTCCATTCTAATTACGAGTGCAGATCAATTCATCGGCTATGCTGTCACGAGCCATTTGGCACGGTATGCGCGTGTGCGACCGCACTTGCGCGTCTTGTGTCAAGATGAGAAGCCGTGCGGCCACCTGCGCACACACGGCGTAGACGTTCGTGTCTCAGACTATGCTCACCCGCATCATTTGTCGCTGGCGATGCGAAATTTGGCGCATCTGGTCCTCGTTGTCGGTGACCACCCTAATCGTGTTGACCACGCGCGACGGATCCTGCGGGTGGCTGCGCGCTCAGGTGTGCCGTCCATCATCCTCGTGTCGCATGTTGGCGCGCTCTGTGGAAGCTTCAATTCGTCCTTGCGCGATTATGCCCTCATTGAAGAAGAATTGTGCGCTATGGACTGTCCTTGGACCATCCTCAGGTAAAAAAAAAAAAAAAAAAAAAAAAAAGTTGGTGGGGATGATGAGACGCTCAAATTTTATGACCCTTAGGCTGGACTGGCTGCAGCAATCGTTCCATTTATGGGCGGCGTTTATTGAGAAGCAGCGCGTTTTCCCGTTGCCAATGGCCCCTTCCGTGGAATTCTGCCCTGTTGACATCCAGGACGTGTGCGAGTGCATTGATGCGCTTGTGTTGACAACGGGGCATGGTGCTGACGAAACCGTGGTGGACCAGGGCCGCCGTGTGGCAATGGAGCTGCACGACCAGCACAATGGACAGGTTTACACCTTGACAGGTCCGCGCATGGTCGATGGCAAACAACTTGTGCAAATGATGGGCACTGCCACCGGGTACCCGCGCTTCCGATATCAGATGATCCGGCCCATGGACCTTCAGTACTACCTGCGCTTCCTACAAAAAGACATCCATTTTGACGCCCGCCTCAAAAAGGACAAGACCCGACTGCATCAGGCGAGCCCCATGGGTGCTGATGCCACCGCCTATCGCGCCATTGTCTTTGGCTTGCCCTCTGGTAAAACAAGACAACATACATCACGCGGTCTTTCACGGCAACAAACGCGTCACTGACCTGTCTTTTTTTTTTTTTTTTACAAAAAGAGCGCCAAATTCAAGGCATCCTTGATTATTTTGACTGGATCGGAAGCACATCTAGCAGCATCTGTGTGCCACATGTGCATTTGCTGACCGGCAAGCCGCCACGTTCCATGGATGCCTTTTTTAATGAACATGCCAACTCATTCAAGCCCTTGGTGTGAGACGACCGCCTTTTACTATGCCTTTTTTTTTTTTTGCCATTGCAGCTCGCTTCCATGTCTCAAATTATCCCCATCATGCTTGCTACAGTATTGTAATTTTGCCTCGTTGTTGTGCACCACAATGTATCTGATTTCTCAATAAAATATGCAAACCTGTGTGTATATGGTATGCATCTGGAAGGAAAAGATCGATCACAGCGGCAAGACAGCATTTTACGGCTTTGCTTGATCGCTCCTTGCGTGTGCATGGACGCGTTAATAAGCGCGTTAAAGCCGTGCTTGCCCTTTTTTCAAAGACTGACCAAGCAAATGATCGATTTTTCTTATTAAATCAAGCTATGTATAATAAGACTGTGTGATAACGCAGCTAAATACAGTACGTACAAGGTACAATACTGTAATGTAAAACGACAAAGGTTGGCTGGCGGCGATCCAACAATGGTTTTTTGTGCACACATTGCATTTGTGGCGAAATTGGTGAAAAAATTCTTGTTTCGATAAAGAGTTCCTTGAATTATTGCAGTTCAAATAAACGTATGAACCCTACAAAAGCATCCATAAGATCGGACGAGCATCTGATGCTTGAATTTTTTACGCCCTCGTCCATTTTTCATCACAAAAAGGGAGAAGTCATGTGGTCCAGTTGATCAAGAAGATGCCAAAGTAAATGTGGCCCATTTCAATCCGCTGGTTGCGTGCGCGCTCTTTTTTGCTATCATTTTTTTTTTTTTTTTTTTTTTTGTGCAAGAGATAGCAAAAAGAGAAGGAAGCGGAATTGTCATGGCGATCTTGCTGGAACAAGCTGTCTACCATAAGAGGCAATGCCGCGCAATTGTCACGCTTGAGTGTGGATTTTTTTGCGAGCTATGATGGCGACGACGCGTGGCTTGCCTGAAGCATCCCTATTTGCGGGTAAATTGACGGCCATATCTAGCGTTTGAGGTCAAGCTTACGTGTTGAGCGTCACAGAGGGGCTTTGCGGATTTTCACATGCGCTGCAACTTGCAGCAGCACCAACCGGCATGAATGCGGAGTCAACTTAAAAGGACCCGCACCCCGACGCGCAACTCATTTTTCTTTTTCTTTCGTCTTTTTTTTTTTTTTCTCATTCCCCTTTTTGCGCTGAGCAACTGCATCCCATGGCGAATCACTGGCTCTTTGTTGGTCTTATCGCTGTGCTTGCGTATCCTATTTGTAAGCGGCTTGTGACTTGGGGTCTGTCTTGCACACGTTTGGCAAGTGGGACAGACGTTTGCGGTGAACCTTGCTTTTTCCTGTTACTGACACCTTGCTTTCCCGCGCTTGGTTGCGCCGCTTAGACTACAATTACCACCTGTCTGGCCTGGGACGAGAAATTGTCCCTCTTGGCACCGATCGGTGCATAAAAATCACTGGTAAAACCTTGCATAGGCTGGAAAAAGGACAAAACCATGACTGACGCGTGTCAATGACCACGTTAGAGCCTAGCCTTGGCTTCTGCGAAGATGTCATCGACGTCAGTGACGGTGTTGCATACACGGGGTGCGATCCTGCCCGCGACAAAAAGAACAAAGTGGTGGGTTACGACTATTTCGAGCCTGGCGAGGCAGTGCCATCCGGCCAACTTTGGCGAATTGACTACAACAAGGTAAAAAAAAAAAAAAAAAAGGCGGGTTGAGGCGCGGCGAAGCGGAGAACAATGAATGTTGCCACTAGAGAAAAAAAAGGGGTGAAGGGGGCTCATTCTTTTTTTTTTATTTGGATGATCACGCAGGAGTCCGTGCAGGCCAAACCCATTGCGATGCAAGGCGCCCCTGAGGATTTCCATCCTCTTGGCTTCCGTGTGGATGCGATTGGAGGCTTTGTGCTTGCGATCAATTTGCGCTTGGCACCCGGTGCGGGCAACACGATCGAGGTGTTTACGCTAAAAGAAGAAGCCGGTGAGACGGTGCTTGTGTACAAGCGCACCATTGAGCATGCCGATATTTACAACCCCAACAGCCTGAATCTGGTGCAGAGCGCCGCTTATCGCGCGGCGGACGGCATGCCATCCTTCTTTGTATCAAATGACCACTATAGCGTCAACCGCAATTTGAAGCTTTTCGAGAACTTTTTGATGCTGCCTCTTGCGAACGTGATGTTTTACGACGCGCGTCACAGCACGGTGTCGCGCGTGGCGCAAGGGCTGTCGTTTGCCAATGGTCTTGCTGGTGATGACTCTGTTTTGTTTGTGTGTGAGACGAACAAGCTGCAAGTCAAGCAGTACACGGTGGATTTGTCAGGCGGCGACGTGCCCAAGCTCACGCTGGTGCAAACGGTGTTCGTGGACATGGCCGTGGACAATGCGCATTGGGACGAAAAGACGCAAACAGTGATTGCCGCGGGCCATCCCAAGGGTCTTGACTTTATCGCGTATTCGATGGCCAAGAACCGGTCTGACCCTGCCGTCCCGCGCGCATCGTCACTTGTCGTGTCATGGAATATCAATGACAAGGTTGTCAAACCACTCTTTGCCGACAATGGTCATTTTTATGGCGCATCATCCGCCGCATTTGAGCACGGCGGCAAACTCCTGGTGTCGTCGCTCTATGATGAGGGTGTCTTGGTGTGCAAAGCACAATAAATACTGTAGCTCTTTTTTTTTAGTGGGCCCATTTGAGAGAGAGAGAGGAAAAGGGGTAGGGGGTACGACAAGTCTAAAAAAAAGTCAAAAACGATTCAACAGCACAGAGAAAGAGAAAGAGAGAAAAAGGGGAATATATCATGTTCACATGTGGACGTCGAGCAAGACATTATCAATGAGGCGTGTCTTGCCAACAAAGACAGCCGTGCTAACGATGGCGCCGTCGCGGATGTCGCCATCAATGGGCGCCAGGTCCGTGGGCGCATTGATACAAAAGTAGTCGAGCTTGAGTTCCCAGTCGCAATTGGCGGCCTGCACCTTGGCGGTCTCCTGCTGAATGAGGTCTGTGGCGCTCTTGATAAGGCGCGACGCGTCGCGCTCACCGTCGCGGTATTGCTGCGCCACCAAATTCAGCGCCTTGGACAGCACAAGCGCGTGCTGGCGCTGCTCAGCCGAAAGATACGTGTTGCGCGACGACATGGCCAGCCCGTCCTGCTCACGCACCGTCGGACAAATATTCATCTTGACGGGGAAATGCAAATCGCGGATCATGGCGCTAATCACCGCGCATTGCTGGGCTAAATAAAAGGTGTGAGCTTTTCAACTCTTTTTTTTTTTCCTCGTCTCAAATGATCATATCTTACCATCCTTTTGACCAAAAAACACTTGCTCTGGTTGCACCTGAACAAAAAAAAAAAAAAAAAAGGAAAAATGGTTAAAAAAAGATAAAAATGCGAAAAAAGACAAACGAAAATGAATTGGGCTCGTCATCTGCGTCAATGCACCGACTTACAATGTTCAGGAACTTGCTGACGACGGTGGCCACGCCTCGGAAAAAGTGAGGGCGCGTGACGCCTTCCAATTGATGCGACAGGCCCTTGACCTCGACGAATGTGCCCGTTTGCTTGCTGACATCCAGCTCAATGCCACTGGGATAGATCTCCTGGACAGACGGGACGAGCACCGCAGATGCAACACCCGAGCCGAGGGCCGCCAGCTTTTCGAGGTCATCCTGCAGTGTGCGTGGGTACGTCGACAGGTCCTCAGTCGGTGCGAATTGCGCAGGATTCACAAAGATCGTCAGTGCCACGTGGTCGCACTTTTGACGGGCTTCTTGCACTGTCAATTTGGGGAAAAAAAAAAAAAAGAGGGTGAATCGCATGATTTCGCATTGAATGCCTTGTTTTTACACCCAATTGGCCCATTTTTTCTTTTTTTTTCTTTTTTTATTGCTGTTTGTTCATACCGAGAAGAAGGTGGCCTTGGTGCAAGGCGCCCATAGTAGGCACATAGCCGAGCGTCTTGCGGTCAAGCAACAATTGGCGGCGCCATTCGCGGAATTCAGCGATCCTATTGAACAAGCGGATACCAGGAGGCACTCGGACTGAAAATAAAGGTGAATCACAGCTGCTCATGCTCCACTTTTACTCTGTTCTTTTTCACGCACTACTCATGACGACACAGGGGAGGGAGGGGGAGACGGCAAAAGGCAACAAAGAAGAGAGAAAAAGAGCGGACAATGCCGTTTTGAGCGAAATGCGCCCTTTTTGGGTTGAGCCGGCGGACTTTGAAACAGTTTTTGATGCCCTGGCCGCTGTCCTCCTGGCTGTTCTAGCTTTTCTTCGCCCTTTTCTTTGTCTCTTTGGTCTTTTTAGCCGTTTCTTCGTCATGTCCTTATTCAACAGCTCGATCCGCACACTGGGCGCCTCCACACGCACCATTTCATCGAATCTGACGCATCGCTCTGTGGTTTTGGCGGCCTATTCGCGGCGATCTCTTTCGACAGGCACCGACAGCAGTGAAAAGACGATCTACACGGGCCCCTTGTCCAATGTGGCCAAGAAACTCAAGCTGTTCTCGGTGACGTCGCTTGGCCTTGGCTGCGGCATCTCGCCCTTTGTGTTTATCATCGATGTGCCTGTGCCCATGATTGCCAAGGCCGCCCTCGTTGGCGCTGGTAAGTCCCCCGATTGTCAAATTTGGCGAACATCCATGCGCTAACTCCTCATTCTTTCTTTTGCAAAGCCGTGGCAACGAGTGCAGCGTCGACGGGCCTGATCCAATGGGTCATGTCG